>QXTE01000466.1:463285-474314 GCA_003942145.1 Platysternon megacephalum
AAAGAAAGAAAGAAAGAAAGAAAGAAAGAAAGAAAGAAAGAAAGAAAGAAAGAAAGAAAGAAAGAAAGAAAGAAAGAAAGAAAGAATGTAATGTACATGGGGGAAATACATGTGCAAGGGAGAACGTAACGCCCAGCTGGAAAGAGAACGGGAAAATGAATCTGCAGCGGATTGTTGGCATGTTGCTTTGAGGATTTTTATTGTATTGATTTGACTCTGTGCACAGCCCAGCAACTGCACTATTTTCTACACGCTAAGACCATGTCAGGCCGAATGAGAAATGAAATGGTTATTAGTTTTCCTGTAATTGCATGTGAAGCTTTGACCTTGGTGATTGTTACACTGATCTAGTGTACAATCTAGTTACATACAGCTCTCAGGTCATGGGCACCTCAGCGCCAGAAAAACATAATGAATTGACAGGAATTCAGAGAAAAACAACAGTTAATAAAGGGGTAGAGACAGTGATTTATGTGGAAAGATGTATTTAAAAAACTAAACGTGTATAGCTTGGTCCAAATATTAAATTCAGCTACCATGCAAGTGAGTGAAGGATTTAAATACCAAGAAGGGAGAGGAATTGTTCAAGATGGCCCATGAGAGATATGACCGTGAGTAACAGGATGAAATTAAGCACAGGAACAGTTAGGCTGAATTACAGGAAAAAATTACTAATGCTGAGCTAGTTAAGATTGTGTGATGGCCTCCCAAGGGAAGCAGTGGAAATCCCAACATTTTTGTCACTTGAAACCAAGTTATACATAGCTCTGGTCAGTAGATTGTTGGGAACAATTCTGCATTGATCTGTATGGGATACAGTGCATGACCCAGCTCTGTCTTGCATGACTGTCACTCTCATGGCAAATCCTACTGCAAAAAGCCATGTAGGGCCAGATTTTCAAAGATATTTAAGCACCTAAAGATGCTGATAGGCAGCTAGAGCCTCACTACCATTAGAATCAATTATTTCCCCTTCTTGGGATTTCAATGGGAGTTAAGTGCCTAGGCCCAGATCCACACAGGGCCTTTCCTGATCAGACGAGATAGGTCTGTTCTCGCCTGGTGTTGGGGCTCAGGCATGAGACTGGCCTCCAGGGGGCTGCTTGAGGCAGCAGTGCACATGCCCAAAGGGCTCCAAGGGTACTTTTACAGTGAAAATTTAGGTGCCAAAGAATTTTAGGCACCTGCAGAGTTAGACGGCAGCTGAGTAGGATGTTTGAAGATCTCAAGAGTGCCTATGTTTTGGACTTAGATGCCAAAAGTAGGCATTAGGTGCCTAAGTCCTTTCATGGATCTGGGTCTTAGGAGCTTTTGAAAATCCCATTACATCTTTGGGTGTATAAATGCCTTTGAAAATCTGCCCCACAGTGCAAAGACTTTGGAGGTATAGAATGAAGAAAACAACTTTATTGCTCAGGTATGTAGTAAAACACAGCCGTAAATAAGTAAAACCAGCTGGTGATATATATATATATATATATATATAGGGAAAAAAGATTCCTTCTAGTTGAAGTGCATAAAACATGTTCTGTTGCACAGAACAGGAATTAGATACTAAACTGCAGATGTAACTTTGGAGCTTCTGACAGGCTATATAGTCCAGCAAGAATCTGAAGTAAACAGGTTGCTTCAAACGGAAAAGACGACCTCCCACTTTCCGAGGCAGGTAATATCGATTAAAAGATCACAGATTTTTATTCAGGAAGTATTTCCTACTGGACTAGGTGTGTCTTGCAAGGTCTGTTTTCATGGTTTCTATGGGCGGGGGTGGTTGTGTTTTTAAATGAATAGGAAGACAGAAGTAGTTGTGTGACAGAAAAGCTGGATGTTTTGTTTTGTTTTGTTTTGGTGGGATCCTTCTAAAAATTATACCCCCCACCCCCCCGAAGATTACAGCGAGGAAAATCCTTCCCTCAGCTATACTCATGCACACCGTCTGGAGTATGGAATGCGATTAAGGGTATTTCCATGCTGAATAGAGTCCCTGCTGTTTTCCCTTCCACTAATAAGGAAAGGGGAAGCTACAGAAGCAGGAGCAGACCCACCTTAGCCTCAAATGCTCCAGCGCTCCCTGACAGTGTCAGAGCCCTGTTGTGATCCTCCCTCTCTCCGTGCAGCTTCCCTCCCTCTGCCCCAGAGAACTCATTTCTGTGTTTGCCAAAAGGCACAAAGGCTCCTTTTCCCACAGACGTAAACTCCTTTCTGCAAAGCCCACCTGCCTTTGTACCAGCAGCTGCTTCCCAGCAGCAGAGAGGTTTAAAATAGCCTCTTTTTTGCAGCCCATTGGTAATTTGCATTTTTGCTGCTGTCCCTTCGCCTCAAATCCTTTTCAGCCCCCTAGCACTGTTCCTAGGTCAGCTTCTTCACTCCAGATACCTTCTGCTTGGGGCAGGGCACATCCCAGGGCACACTAGGAACAGGGCTTATAAATTTTTATGACATTTGGATCTTTAGGCACCTAGATACCTTTAAAAATCTGGTTTTTAAGCACTTGGAGCCTAAGTCTCATAGGAAGTCAGTGAAAGTCCTATGTGTCTAAGTCACTTTTTAAATGGAACTTAGACATCTAAATCACTTAGGCACTTTTGAAAATTTTACTGTCTTTAAATGACCCTAGACAGCTTTGAAAATCTCAACTCATCTATCATTTTACATTCTCCTTAACAGAGTTCAAAAATCACATGAATTCACAAGCTCACAAGAGTCCATCAGCACCTTTCAAAGTGATGCAATTCAGTTTAAAGACTTTCTATCATTTATATGTCAATCCCCACAGCTCAGTTTACTTTTTAATGAATTGGGGGAAATATTTTAAGGCCGCTCCTCTCAATTTTTTATGAATTCAATCCTTCTTTTCTGCCTACTTTTGTATTCGGAACCTTTCAGACCATTAAAAGCTTAAATTAGTTCCCAGAGGACTGAGAGTAAAAACCACAGGCTGAGTTTGTCAAGAAAAAGCCTTCACTGTTTTAAGTTCTCTAGACAATTAAAAACTGGATCTCGTTTTGCATTTATGTCTATTAATGAGTAAAGTAATGGAATTAACTCGGCAGTGGAGGACACTACTCACACAAAGTGCGTTCTTAGTTTTTTTGGATAAACGTCTCAACTCTAACTGAAGAAAGAGCATAAAGAGAGATTAAGGAGCAGGTCCCACAACTGGTGTAAAATCAGCATAGCTTCATTACCTTTGGTGGAACTACTCCAACTGATACCAACTGTGGATATGGTGCTAATTTTGTAGGCTGATTGGTTTTTCTTATATTCTCAAAGATTTATGGAAACTAATTTTTCCTTTATAAGCCTTTCAAGCATCTTCTATAAAGGTTCACAAATAGATTCTGTGTGCTACAACCCTAGTGCTTCCTTTTCCTAATAAGCATAAAATGTCTGGTGCGAACTGTCATCCTTAACATCTGTCACCCATCTTTAGCCCACTCTGAATAAAGATACATTTTCCAAACAATCTTTGTTTCCATTTCCTTCCACATGCTTCCACCAAAGTGTTCTCTTCCCACCTAACCTCAGCTAGAAATATAAAATGTGCAATATGGGATGAGACCAAAGATCCATCTTGTCTGACATCTGACCCCAAGGGTTGCCAGGTGTCCGGTTTTCGACTGGAATGCCCGGTCAAAAAGGGACCCTGGCAGCTCCGGTCAGCTCTCCTGACTGGGCTGCTAAAAGTCCTCAGCAGCGCAGCGGGCCTAAGGCAGGCTCCCTGCCTGACCTGGCTCATGTCCGGCTCCTAGGCGCAGGGGTGGCCACAGGGGCTCTGCATGCTGCCCCACCCCAAGTGTCGTCTCTGCAGCTCCTATTGGCCGGGAACTGCAGCCAATGGAAGCTGCGGGGGCACCGCCTGCGGGGGTGGCGCCTGCCGGGCCTGCACTTGTGGGCACAGGCAGCATGCAGAGCCCCTATGGCCACCCCTGCGCCTAGGAGTCAGACATGACAGCCGCTTCCGGGAGCCGCCTGAGGTAAGTGCTACCCGGAGCCCGCACCCCAACCCCCTGCTCCAGCCCTGAGCCCCCTCCGCACCCGAACTCCCTCACAGAGCCTGCACCCCCTCCTACACCCCAACCCCCTGCCCCAGCCCAGACCCCCTCATCCCCAGTCCCACCCCAGAGCCTGCACCCCCCAGGTGGAGCCCTCACCCCCTCCTGCATCCCAGCCCCTTGCCCCAGCCCGCTGAAAGTGAGCGAGTGAGCAAGGGTGAGGGAGAGACAGTGACAGAGGGAGGGGGGATGGAGTGAGCAGGGGTGGAGCCTTGGAGAGGGGGCAGGCAGGAGTGGAGATTCGGGGAAGGGGCGGGCCAGGGGCAGGGCAAGGATGTTCTGTTTTCTGCAATCAGAAAGTTGGCATCCCTACCCCACACCCTCCATGCAGAATGCACCTAGCCATTTGTACAATGAAGGAAAGAGTCCTCAGTGTGGTGTATTGAAAATTGTATTAAAATTGTAAACTGTCACTTTAAATGCTATCTGAGTTTTCTGGTCCTGTTTGCAGGTTAGGGAATTCTGTAGGGAAACTCAGGAACTGGGCCTAGCAGCAGTAAGTTAACAGACAGGAAGCCTAGAGTAAGGTGGGGTGAGTTGTGCCTCTCTGTTTTAGTGAGCAGCCTGATTTGTCTTTATCTGTTCCTTTGCATTACCATTCTGCTTTCTAAGAAATAAAGTAGTGTTATGTTCTAGCCTTCCTGCAAGAGTCTTCTATGTTTTTATCTAACTTCTCGGTTGTATGCCGTAAAATATAACACTCTGATTCTGGCAAGGAATCAGTTGAAGCATGATTCCTGAATATATTTATTACCCTTGCTTGAATATCTATGAATGTTTTTAGTCTTTTGTCTCATTTTATGGACATAGTGGGCCTGATCCTAATTCTGCACTGCTTTGTGTCTTGTGTGGTCATTTGTACTTATACCACACACTGTGCCCTCATTTTGCATAGGTGTACATGACTACACAAAGTGCAAGAGTATGCGGGGAGAGGACCCTATCATCTTCTAAGGAATGGGCAAACTGACTCAGAAATTCCCCCAAGCCACTAAGCCTCTGCCCTTTTTTAGAGTCAAGCCTATCTGAGGTTCTGAAATATTCCGGTAACATCTCACCCCATGTTCACATGCTTTAATATTTCTGGCTTTTGGCAGGGACTGGAAACACTGAAATACCACGAGACTGTTCTCATGGTATTTCAGAATAGGACTGAAAACAGAAGTGTCAGAAGTCTTCCAGCCCAATTTTCCAGTTTCAAGGGGATTGGATAAACATCTATGATGCACAAAAAGTTTTGGATGTGACCCATTATGTCTCCTCCTGTCCAAGTGAACTACCTGCTAGCTAGCACTTTGTCTTTATTTTCTCAATTTCATTTTCTGGTTAGCCTCATGTATAACTTAGTCAATTGTCCCCTTCTCCCCAAAACATAAACCACACACACACACTTTTCTTTGCTTCCCAGTGAACATACCCAGGACAAAGAGTGCATTTTTATGCTGAGTTTGAATGGCTTTCTCATAAAGAATATAATGAATAAAATATATAACTATGAAAATTTAATGCTTCAATGCCCTTATGAAAACTTTCATCTATGCTTTTATGTTTCCAAAAAGTATAATTTGTTTCTGAACCTACAGCTGAAGGAATATTAAACAATGCTCTGAGGTGGTGCAGCTGCAGCTATTTTAATTCTCATAGAAATTGCAGTGCATAAGTCAGTCTTGAAAAGCAAAGAGGAATCTTTAGAGGGGAAGGGTCTGCATACTAATAGACATGAACCAGCCATTTCTGTATCAAGTGAGTGAGTCCGAATTGCAAAGACTCTTTTGCTATTTAGAAATGAACGTATTGTCTTCAAAGAGGGGACAGTTGTGGGCAATAGAGATGTCAGCAGATCACAAGAAACTGTGTTAGAAAGNGACAGAGTGGGGCCGAGCTAAGGAGAAAGCAGGGGCCCAAGCTGAGCGGGAGAGCAGAGCTGGGCCAGATCCAGAGGGGCCAGAGCTGCAGCCAGAAAGCCCCAGGGAGAGCAGATCCTGTGCTGGGAGCAGAGTTGCAGCCAAAAAGCCAGAGCACAGCCCAGAGAGAGCAGACGTGCCCTGGGAGCAGAGCTGCAGCAACCAGAGCCAGAGGGGCCAGACAAGCAGCCCAGGAAGCAGCCTGCAGAGCAGACCTGTCCTGTCCTGGGAGCAGAGCTGTAGCAACCAGAGCCAGAGAGGCCAGAGAAGCAGCCCAGGGAGCTGAAGGCAGAGCAGCAGCAGCAGCCGTGCTGAGGCAGTGTGGAGCTGGAGCAGTCCAGAGCTGGGTGCGGTGAGCAGCTGGGCAGAGTGAGGGGGACCCTGGGCAGTGGGCCCAGCACAGGGAGACGCCTCAGCCAAGAGGCCCTGCAGGCCAGACTTGGAGGGGGATCGTAACCCTGACAGGGCGGGGGCGATGCTGGGGAGAAGGGTCCTGCCACCTACAGCCTGAGAGCATGTGGCCACCGCCAGGGCAAGTGTCCAACCTGCAGCGTCTGTGCAGCACAGCCAGGACCTGAGAAGGTGGCCTGGGACCTACAAGGAACAGACTGTGAACTGCCCTGATGTTCCAGAGACACTGTCTGTAAATGTTCCCTGCCACAGAGCGGGGTGATGTGTTTTCCTTTAACCTTTCCCATTTTTCCTTGTTCTTTTTTTAAATTAATTGTTAAGTAAACAACTTGTATTTGCTTTATATTGTCTGGAATAATCAGTGGGTCAGGGAGGTGCCCAGTGCAGAAAGGGTACCCCGGAGTGGGGACACCTTAGCCCCTGTCCTAGGTGACCACAGCAGGGTTGGGGGTTGAGCCCCCCCAGGAATCCTGGGCCCAGCCTTGTTGGGGCTACGAGAACTCTGCCAGACAGGAGAGTCCTCAAGGGCAGGGAGGCCTCTAGGTCAAGGAAGTGGGAGCGAGGACTCAGATCCTTTCGCTCGCCCACTTCACCGGGGTAGCACAGAAGCCAGGAAAGTTCCCCACAAGAGCGGGACCATTCCCCCGCTTACACATGTATTAAAAAATCAGTAAGAAGAGGTTTAAAAAAACTGGGGAACAGCATCTAAAATGTGGAAACTAGAAGTAATTAGATAACTCAGGCCCCAAATCTGATCCCAGTAGTAAAGCCAGAGAAAGAGGGCTTTTCCCACAAGAACTATGCAGGCCTTGAGGGGGTAGGACCCACCCCCAGGCACTTACAGAACTGGGCTTCCAAGCCTGTGAGGCAAAATAGTGGATTTCTTCTACTGATCCCTTCCCATTCCCCAAGGTTTCCTGGCTATGACTCCACCCATATTCCCCATGTGAGGGGGGGAGGAGGGGAGCAGTGTCCCATCTCCTACAGCAGGGATCGGCAACCTTTGGCACGCGGCCCATCAGGGAAATCGCCTGGCGGGTTGGGATGGTTTGTTTACCTGCAGCGTCCACAGGTTTGGCCGATCGCAGCTCCCACTGGCCGTGGTTCGCTGTTCCGGGCCAATGGGGGCTGCGGGAAGTGACGTGGGCTGAGGGATGTGCTGGCTGCCGCTTCCCGCAGCCCCCATTGACCTGGACCGGCAAACCGCAGCCAGTGGAAGCTGCGATCGGCGGAACCTGAGGACGCTGCAGGTAAACAAACCGTCCTGGCCTGCCAGCAGATTTCCCTGATGGGCCACGTGCCAAAGGTTGCCGATCCCTGGTCTAGGTTTACTTGGTCCTGTCTCAGTGCAGGGGGCTGGACTTGATGACTTCTTGGAGTCCCTTCCAGCCCTACATTTCTGTGATTCATTGGAGTTACACCAGCTGAAGAGGTGGCCCAAAGTACTGTATGCCCGGTATAATGCAGTGAGCCTCAGAATACAATTAAATCTGCTGTGAGGGTTACATTTGTGTCTGGATAGGCCACTGGAAGTCAGAAATTCTATTATTAACGCTGATGTTAAGGTATCAGTGGTCAGCCATGGAATATAAAGAGACTCACAATTTTAAAATAGATTTTGCTTATCATAACATAACCAGATAGCATTTTACAAAAATTATAAACCAATTCCTACCAGTCAATGTTGTGAATATGAAGCTTTTGTCTGAAAGAGTATAACTGTAATTCTAAGTACCTTAAATCTCTGTATCCCTTGTATTTCCTTTTCCTGCAGCTATATGTGATAATCTGCAAGGGCTCATTCAGCTAATGCCTCACAGATGAAATCCTAGCCACACAGAAAACAATGGGAATTTTTCCACGGACTTCAATGAGAGCCAGCTTTTTCACCCCCGTTTTCTCTGCTTCTAACTAAAAAGTTAACACACCAACACACAGGACCTTCCAACCCTTACAGAGCACAAGAAAGTAGTGAGGCAGACACAGAGTAATGTGACAGAACACCTGTGCAAATATATGCAGGGATTTTTATAGATTTATAAGCCTTTAACATACTGTCAGACAAAGTTACAATAACTAGAGTACAAAACTCTGGAGCAGGCTTCCAAGGGACTCCCCGTCATTGGAGGATTTTAAGAACAGGTTGGACAAACACGTGTCAGGGATTGTCTAGGTTTACTTGGTCCTGTCCCAGTGCAGGGGGCTGGACTTAGTGTCTTCTCGAGGACCCTTCCAGCCCTACATTTCTATGATGACAGGTGACACAGAGAATTCTGCGGCTGGCCTATGCCAGCTAACTTGAGCTTTCAGGTCTTGGGCTCGGGCTGTTTAACTGCGGTGTGGATGTTCGGGCTGTCCCTAGCTATTCTGGGGCCCTACACAGCCCCCCCGTGGGGGTGGGGGGGGGCCTAGGCCTCCGTGGGCAGGGGGGGCTGGCTTGGGGATCAGGGGGAACTGCCCCCCAGCACTCACCGGCGGCGCGGAGTGGGCTGGGGCCAGGTCACTGCACTTCCTGCTGCCGGTGAGTGCAGGCCCCTGCTCCGCTCCAGCCCCGCTCCCACTCCCCTGAGGACTGCAGCAGGGCCGGGCCTGCACTCACCGGCAGCAGGAAGTGCAGTGACCTGGCCCCAGCCCACTCTGCGCCGCCGGTGAGTGCTGGGGGGCAGTTCCCCCTGCTCCCCAAGCCAGCACCCCCTGCCCACGGAGGCCTAGGGCTCCCTCCCCACCCCCACGGGGGGGCTGTGTAGGGCCCCAGAATAGCTAGGGACAGCCCGAACATCCACACCGCAGTTAAACAGCCCGAGCCCAAGACCTGAAAGCTCAAGTTAGCTGGCATAGGCCAGCCGCAGGTTTTTTTAATGGCAGTGTAGAGATACCCTTATGTGACATTATTAATATGAACTGTGACCGTATAGATCATCGTTGCAACCAAAGTCCTATAGTGGCACCAAATCTTGTACAAAGGAGGTCAAGTAAGGTGTCTATGAAAAGGTTGTGATTTGCTGGTTATGATTATGCTCTCTGTATGCAGGTATCATTTTTGTATTTAAAGTTATAAGTATTGGCTCTATACTGTCTGTATTTCAAACTTGTGCGATGCTTCTGGGTGACACCCCAGACAGTTTGGCATCAGCACTGCCTAGTCTGCTTGATGGCCCATTAAGGACCATCAGCTATACAACTGACCCATTGAGAGAAGGCAGATACACCTTATGACTCAGCAAAGCATGCAGGGACATGCCTATGGAGAGAACTCTAAGGCTTTCAAGCCACGTGCTGGGCAGCTTGTGTTTTAAACAAAGGCCGTGGCTACACTCGAAACTTCAAAGCGCTGCCGCGGGAGTGCTCCTGCGGCAGCGCTTTGAAGTGTGAGTGTGGTCACACGCCAGCGCTGGGAGACAGCTCTCCCAGCGCTGCAGGTACTCCACCCCCACGAGGGGATTAGCTCCCAGCGCTGCAGGTACTCCACCCCCACGAGGGGATTAGCTCCCAGCCCTGCAGGTGCTCCACCTCCACGAGGGGATTAGCTCCCAGCGCTGCAGGTGCTCCACCCCCACGAGGGGATTAGCTCCCAGCCCTGCAGGTGCTCCACCCCCACGAGGGGATTAGCTCCCAGCCCTGCAGGTGCTCCACCCCCACGAGGGGATTAGCTCCCAGCCCTGCAGGTGCTCCACCCCCACGAGGGGATTAGCTCCCAGCCCTGCAGGTGCTCCACCCCCACGAGGGGATTAGCTCCCAGCCCTGCAGGTGCTCCACCCCCACGAGGGGATTAGCTCCCAGCCCTGCAGGTGCTCCACCCCCACGAGGGGATTAGCTCCCAGCCCTGCAGGTGCTCCACCCCCACGAGGGGATTAGCTCCCAGCCCTGCAGGTGCTCCACCCCCACGAGGGGATTANCCCTGAGCGAGAAAGTTGCAGCGCTGTAAAGCGCCAGTGTAGCCATAGCCAAAGAAAGCACAGGCCACATGGCAAGAAACTATAAAAGGCATCTGCATCTTCTCCATTTTGTCTTCAATCCTGCTTCTCTGCAGGAACTTTGCTACACTGAAGCTCTGAACAAAGGACTCTAAATGACCCATCCAAATCTCCAGAGACTTGATTTGAGCCTGCAGTTTATTCCATCACTGCTACAAGCCTGAACCAGGAACTTTGCCATTGCTGTATGTAATTGATTACTTTGACCGATTTTAACTCTCATCTATATTTCTTTCTTTTTATGAATAAACTTTTAGATGTTAGATGCTAAAGGATTGGTAACAGCGTGATTTGTGGGTAAGATCTGACTTGTATATTGACCTGAATCTGGGGCTTGGTCCTTTGGGATCGGGAGAACATTTTTTCTTTTACTGGGGTATTGGTTTCATAATCATTCATCCCCATAAGGTGTGGTGCTGGTGGTAAACTGGACTGTCTGAGGGAATTGCTTGTATGACTTCTGGTTGGCCAATGGGGTAAAACCAAAGTCCTCTCTGTCTGGCTGGTTTGGTGTGCCTTAGTAATAAAGGAGCCCCAGCCTTGGGCTGTGACTGCCCTCCTCCAAGCTATTTCTCCTGAATTGATACTCTCAGTAGAGTCCCACCAAAGGCAGCATTGTTATACCTTAGGCCAGGGGTAGGCAACCTATGGCACGTGTGCCGAAGGCGGCACTTGAGCTGATTTT
>QXTE01000467.1:0-32053 GCA_003942145.1 Platysternon megacephalum
CAAGGCAGACACACACACTCTCTGCATTACCCTGACTGGCCACCGGGTGCCACTGCTGCCCGAAGGGAAACATGCTCTGTGCATTACCCTGACTGGCCATCAGGTGCCACTGCTGCTCCAAGGAAAACACCTTCTGTGCATTACCCCGGGTGACCACTGGATGTCACTGCTGCTCCAAAGAAATGTGCTCAGTGCATTACCCTGACTGATCACCGGGTGTCACTGTCGCTGCAATGGAAACACACTCTGTGCAGTCCCCAACTGGCCACCTGGTGTCACTGCTGCTCCATGGAAAACACCACACTCTGTGCATTACCCTGACTGGCCACCAGGTGTCACTGCTGCTCCCTGGGACACACCCTCTGTGCATTACCCATACTGGTCACCAGGTGTCACTGCTACTTCATGGGAGATACAGTCTGTGCAATACCCTGACTGGCCATCAGGTGCCACTGCTGCGCCAAGGGAAACATGCTCTGTGCATTACCCCAATTGGCCACTAGGTGTCACTGCTCCTCCGTTGGAGACACACCCACCTCATGCATTAACCCCACTGGCCACTGGGTATCACTGATGCACCATGGGAAATACAATTTGTGCCTTAACCTGATTGGCCACTGGGTGTCACTGCTGCTCCCTGGGCCACGCCCTCTGTGCATTACCCTGACTGGCCACCGGGTGTCACTGCTACTTCATGGGAGATACAGTCTGTGCATTACCCCGAGTGACCACTGGATGTCACTGCTGCTTCAAATAAACGTGCTCAGTGCATTACCCTGACTGACTACCAGGTGTCACTGCTGCTCCCTGGGACACACCCTCTGTGCATTACCCTGACTGGCCACCGGGTGTCACTGCTAGTTCATGGGAGATACAGTCTGTGCAATACCCTGACTGGCCATCAGGTGCCACTGCTGCGCCAAGGGAAACATGCTCTGTGCATTACCCCGACTGGCCACTAGGCGTCACTGCTCCTTCATTGAAGACACACTCACCTCATGCATTAACCCCACTGGCCACTGGGTGCCACTGCTGCTCCAAGGGAGACATACGCTCTGCATTACCCTGTCTGGCCACCGGGTGTCACTGCTACTTCATGGGAGATACAGTCTGTGCAATACCCTGACTGGCCATCAGGTGCCACTGCTGCGCCAAGGAAAACACCTTCTGTGCATTACCCCGGGTGACCACTGGATGTCACTGCTGCTCCAAAGAAATGTGCTCAGTGCATTACCCTGACTGATCACCGGGTGTCATTGTCGCTGCAACGGAAACATACTCTGTGCAGTACCCCAACTGGCCACCTGGTGTCACTGCTGCTCCACAGAAAACACCACACTCTGTGCAGTATCTTGACTGGCTGCCGGGTGCCACTCCTGCTCCAAGGGAGACATATGCTCTGCATTACCCTGACTGGCCACCAGGTGTCACTGCTACTTCATGGGAGATACAGTCTGTGCATTACCCTGACTGGCCATCAGGTGCCACTGCTGCGCCAAGGGAGGCATGCTCTGTGTATTACCTCAATTGGCCACTAGGTGTCACTGCTACTTCAAGGGCGGAAGAGCCTCGGGAAGGCCACGAGTGTAGACCTCGTGGGACGGCGCCTCCATAGGAGACACACCCACCTCATGCATTACCCCGACTGGCCACTGGGTGTCACTGCTGCTCCATGGGAGACACCCCCATGCATTACCCCAACTGGCCACTGGGTGTCACTGCTGCTCCAAGGGAGACACACTCTCTGCATTACCCTGACTGACCACCAGGTGTCACTGCTACTTCATGGGAGACATACGCTCTGCATTACCCTGACTGGCCACCAGGTGTCACTGCTACTTCATGGGAGATACAGTCTGTGCAATACCCTGACTGGCCATCAGGTGCCACTGCTGCGCCAAGGGAAACATGCTCTGTGCATTACCCCAACTGGCCACTAGGTGTCACTGCTCCTCCATTGGAGACACACCCACCTCATGCATTAACCCCACTGGCCACTGGGTGTCACTGCTGCTCCCTGGGCCACGCCCTCTGTGCATTACCCTGACTGGCCACCGGGTGTCACTGCTACTTCATGGGAGATACAATCTGTGCATTACCCCGAGTGACCACTGGATGTCACTGCTGCTTCAAATAAACGTGCTCAGTGCATTACCCTGACTGACCACCAGGTGTCGCTGTTGCTGCAACGGAAACGAACTCTGTGCAGTACCCTAACTGGCCACCTGGTGTCACTGCTGCTCCATGGAAAACACCACACTCTATGCAGTACCTTGACTGGCCGCCGGGTGTCACTGCTCCTCCATGGGAGAGACACGTTTCATTAGCCAACCTGGCTAGCTCTCTGGCCACCCAGCTCTGACGACAGTGCCGCCACCAGCAGCAGCGCAGAAGTCCCCACTTAACTATGCGCTGCCCA
Source organism: Platysternon megacephalum (assembly GCA_003942145.1). Lineage (NCBI taxonomy): Eukaryota > Metazoa > Chordata > Testudines > Platysternidae > Platysternon > Platysternon megacephalum. Next base: position 2,420 of record QXTE01000467.1, read on the forward strand.
GAGCAGGCAGAGGGTTCAGGGTGCCCCACAGCAACCCAAACAGACCCACTCTTCCCCAGGCTCCTAGGCCCTGCTGCCCATGGTTGATGCTCTGAGGGCTCTGCGAGAGCCAGGTTCCCCTACCCGGGCAGCTTTTGGGGACTGAAAGCAGTCGAAGGGCGGCGGGAAGCTGAGGGGCAGCCGCAGCCACAGGGCCAAGAGCAGCAGCAGGAGGAGGAGACAGGGGAGCACCCCAGCTGCCCATACCATGGCATCAGCCAGCGATTCAGTCATGCCCCACTGGCCGGCTCCAGCTGCCAACCTGGCCAGGAGGAGGGCAATGGGGGGGACGGGGCAGGAAGCAAGACTTGCACTTAAGAGGAGCAGGGAGCAGAGCCATAGAGATGGGTGGGGCCTTGTGGCAAGGGGGGTGCAGCCCCCCAAATTTTCTGTCTACCCCAGCTCAGCCCCCCCACTGGGAAGAGGATGGTGCCACCCATGGAGAGGGGAAATTGGGGATTGAGGGTTTAGGGTTGGGATTACAGGGTCAGGGTCTAGGGGTTGGATTAGGGTGAGGGTGAGGGTAAGGGTAAGGGGGAGTTAGGTTTAGGGTGTGGATTAGGTTTGGAAAGGGCTAGGGGTTGAGAGGGAGAGTTGGATTAGGGGAGGGGAGGGGTTGGGGGGTTTAGAGGGAGAGTTGGATTAGGGGAGGGGTTAGGGTTCTGGGAGGCAGGGTTGAGGGTTATGTTTAATGCAAGGGTTAGGATTAGCTTTAGGGATTAGGTTGGGTAAGAGTTTGGATTCAAAGGTGGGTTAGAGTTAAGGGGTTAGGGTTATGGTCAGGGTGGGGTTATGATATAATAGGGTGATGGTCAGGGATCAGGGTTAGTTGAAGGGTTAGGGTGCAGGGTTGGGTTGCCTAGGGTGAAGGGAGGGTTGTGGTGTGGTTTAGGGTTGGGTTGTGGTGTGGGATAGGGTCAAAGGTTAGGGGGAGGAGTTGGGCTAGAGTACTGGGGAACAGGAGTTAGGGTTTGGGATTAGGGTTAGCAGGTGAGGGCTCAGGGTTTATTTTTTGCTGTTCTAATTATTTTAATTGACCATTCTATATCATAATTTCCCGTAAATGTAGTTTAATTCCTTTTATTGACTTTTCAAAAACATTAGTTTCATTATTATTATAACACCACCTATGTTTTTATTGTGATGCAGTAAATTATAGGTTTTAATACTCAAGGTTTTTTTGTTTTTTAATGTCAGGCTATTATTTGTGATCGTATCACTTGGATGCTGCCTGATTTTCTTGGTTGCTTCAGCCCTGGTCCAGAAATAGCAGTTTGTGATGGATGGTATCTGCCCTGTCACAGTGTCCTACCCCATGAAATCTCTATATTAAATTTGGATCTCAATAACACAAATGTTTTCTAACTTAGAAAAATGTATTAAATTAGAAAACTCATTTAATGAGTGTCCCAATTTAAAATAGAGATTTCCCAGAAGTATCACATTGTGACGATGCATACCCCATCTGCCACAAATCGCTACTCCTAGACCCAGGGCTGGTGAATTGCGGGGGTGGCGAATTGCCTCAGGACAGCAAAAACTTGCTATGTAGATGTAAGTAACTGCAAATGGTAGGAAATTGGGACAAGGAGCAATTTGTAATAGTACATCCTGATACTACAGAGGAGATGCTGAGATATTTCCCCCCAGCAGACATCAGGCTCTCCACATTAGGGTCAGTGGCTGCCAGGCCAGCTGGGGTCTGGTCTTGGTCTCTGTGGTGAGCAGGCTACTCCGGGAGCAGGAGAGGGTGAGATCTGGGGCAGGTTGTTCAGCTGCCAGGAGCCCACGTGCTTGTCCATCCCTGAGCAGCTAAGGAGCACAGTGTGCAGCTGGTCCATGCACCTGATGTAGCCACTGCTGTAGCGCTGCTCTGTGGCCAGGCTGTGCTTGGTGGTGGCTGCAAGAGATGGGTCAGCGTCAGAAACAGCACAGCAAACGGGGGGCAGGAGCTGCTGTGGCAATCAGCCACAAGCCAAACCCACAAACCTGTCAGCCTGCAGCATCACCATCTGTCCTCCATATGCCACACACACCTCTCCATCCCTTCTCTGTATGCCAGAGATGCTCATCTATCCATCTCCAGCCATATCTCTGTTTCTCTCTGATTTTCCATGCAGCGCCCAACACAATGAGGCCCGAACCTGAGTGAAGTTTTTGGGTGCTACAGTAGTGGAGCTGTAGGGTGACAGTGCGTCTCTGGGCATCTCTAGTCTCAGCCCCTTTTCTCTCGAGCCCACAGCCATGACTCTGAGTTCACACCTCTTAGGCCCAGACCCCATAGCCCCAAAGATACTCAACCAGCCACTCATGCTCTGTGATCCTGTTACAGCAACAAGAAGCTCCCCAAAGTCCCCATGAAGATGTGAGAGGAGTGACACCTTGAGCCTGGCAGGCAGCATGATCTCTCCTCAGCATGGCATGGACCATCCCTGGGGCAGACAGATCCTATATGACCCATAGGAGACCACAGGGGGCAAGAGAGTGGATTCCACTGAGCCTGATAGGAGGTGTTGACCCTCCCTCTGGGTTGCATTGGGGCAGACAGACCCTCCCCCGAGATGGATCCTCCCCAGCCCATGGGAGACTACAAGGTGCCAGGGAGTCATTATCCAGGGTGTTGCTCTGTTGCAGGCTCTCCATGTGCTACACCGTGATCTCCAGCACGTCAACTTTCTGCAGCTTGGATTGCTGTAAGGAGTGCAGGGAGGCACCATTAATGAGTGATGGCAGGTACAAGGATTTGGGGACTCAAGGTGTTGCGGTGTCACAGGTGGGACAGTGCCATGTGTGTCCATCCATCCCCCCTCCCTTCCATTTGGGCAGTGACCGCTGGCAAGAAAAGAGTCAAATGCCACTGTTTGTCACAGGGTAATTTTATTTAACAGCGCATACTTCTTCAGAAATTTACAACCCACACCTTGCCAAGCACCTGCCCAAGCCGGCGCAGTCTCACTGTTGACAGCAAACACCCCAGAACAGGGGTGGGCAAACTTTTTGGCCTGAGGGCCACATCTGGGTGGGGAAATTGAATGCAGGGCCATGAATGTAGGGCTGGGGCAGGGGGTTGGGATGTGGGGTGCAGGAAGGGGCTCAGGGCAAGGGGTTGGGGGAAGAGGGGTGTGGGGTGTGCAAGGGGGCTCAAGGAAGGTGATTGGGGTGCAGGAGGGGGTGTGGAGTGCATGAGGGCGCTCAGGGCAGGGGTGCAGGGAGGAGTGGCAGGGGGTTGAGGTGCAGTAGGGGTGAGGCAGGCAGCAGGAGGTTGGGGTGCAGGAGGGGTGCAGGATGCAGCAGGGGGCTCAGGGCAGGGGGTTGGGATGCAGGAGGGGTTCGGGGGGTGGGCTCCGGCCCGGCACCACTTATCTGGAGCAGCTCCGGGGTAGCAGCAGCATGCACCGGGGGCAGGGCAGGTTCCCTGTCTGCGTGCCCTGGCCTCGTGCCACTCCTGGAAGTAGCCAGCACCACGTCCCTGCAGCCCCTGGAGGAGGAGGTGGACAGAGGGCTCCATGTGCTGCCCTCACGTGCAGGCACCTCCCCCGAAGCTCCCATTGGCCATGGTTCCCCATTCCTGGCCAATGGGAGCTGCGAGGGGAGGTGCCTGCAGGCAAGGGCAGCATACAGAGCCCTCTGTCCTCCTCCTCCCCCAGGGGCCGCAGGGACGTGGTGCTGGCCGCTTCTGGGAGTGGTGCGGGGCCCGCTGCACCACAGGGGTGGCAATCCCGCAGGCCGGATCCAGCCCACAGGCCGTAGTTTGCCCACCCCTGCTCTATAGAGTATTATCAGTCCTCAAATAGGCCACCCCTAGTATGCCACTCCCACAGTGGCTTGTAAGGGAACCTGGACCAGACTTCTACACTGGGCTCCAGACCAGGGACCTTCAACACAGCATCTCAGGTCTTTAATCTCCCAACCCTTACTGCTCCTTCCCCAGACGGCTTCCTACACCGCCTATTAGAGGTCCCGCCGCTGTGCGCTCCTCTCTGACTTTCTCTTGATGGCAGCACAGCCTGACCCCTTCCGGCCTCGCAAGGGCAATGCCCCGGAAAGGGGAAGTCCTGGCCGGCTGGGCTCTGCAATGACCAATAGGAGCTAGAGGACAGAGGACACTACATCTCCCATGGTGGCCTGGGGGCCGCCGTGGCTGATGGGAGATAGAGGCCAAGAGTCATTGATTACGCTGCTTAATTCTGACAAGCCCTTCTCTGGGTTTCTGCTGCACGTGATTATTTTAGCAAAACTTGGTCCTGGAGTCTAGTTTATAAATTGTACTTTTCTCTTTCTTTAAGGAGCATGGAATGTTTAAGCTAGCTTTAATTTTAAAATATTTAAAAAAGGGATACTTTTGACTGTGCAATTATAACTTTAAAAAAAATACCCTCCAGGTCAGTTCTAGTCACGTCAGTACATTTCTTTCAAAATCTGAAAAAAGTGTGTTTCCTGTTTGTGTTCTATTCAGATATTAGCCCAGCTGAAACTGAAGCACAGGGTTCAATCTGGATTGATTTAGTAGCAATGATAAAACCATTTTTCACATAATCTGGCTGCTCTCACATGCCTAAGAATGGTATTCTCCAATCTCCCTCCCTTCCTCAGAAAACCAAACCAAACCAACCACACATTCTCTCTCTAACCACATCCCTGTCAAACATCCTAATCAGCTCCCCACTTTATTAACCTTTCCTGTATGCACCACTAATTACTTTGTGTCCTTCCCCTAAACAGGCCTCTGGTGTGTTACTCCAATCACCTTTCCACATGATTCTCCCTCCAAACATAAACACATCCCCTTTATGTGCCCTTTACTATACACCATTTGCTCATTCATATTCCTTGAAACTACACCTCTGCACATCTAGAGTCTCCCACGTGCATTCCCCCCAAAACTACGCTTGCCTTCTCCCCATCTCTGATTACATCCCTAACACCAACCATACATATTCTTGTCCCAGTGGTTTACTGCAAACTCTAAACTTCTCCGTCTGCTCACCCAAAAGCAAGTCCCTATTGCGTACATTTGCAAACTTCTCCCCCTTACAAGTCTCTGTCAGTACCCTATAATCATCCCTGCATGTGCCCCCTAAAAAGAGTCCCCCTTCAAGCCCTCCCTAACCAAGTCTCCCTCATTACCCACATTTTCAGTGTCTCCCCATACACATCCAAGTGTCCTCTTCCCTTCATCTGCTATACTAGATAGCTCCCTCCTCCACCACTAATCTTCCTGAGCTCACACCCCAAAACAGGAACTGAGGGCTTCCCTTAGTCATTTCCCTACGTGCTACCCTCAACTCATCTTAGCCATCTCCATTTGCAACCCCCTCCAATCTGCCACCATGCCTCCTCTTGCAAATATCTCCAGGTGTGTCTGTCTCCTTAACAGTCCCTACACCATTCTCCTTCTGCTCCTCCCATAGACAGCTCCTTAGATGCTCTAAACACTCCCCCATTCCCTTCAGTTGTTCATGAATGCTCCCACCCCAGACATCCTTCCTCTTTCCTCCCTCTTTGTTCCAGGGGATAATAATTTTTATACGGCCCTTTTTTCCCCCCTATCTATTCATACGTAAGTAGTTGGTTAAAAGATAATGGGCCACTGGATGAGGCTCAAGAATATGTAGCACTGTTCATAGGTTTTCTAGGACCAATTTGTTGTTGCATGATGTGCAAGTGGCTTTTGCTATATAGCTATCACTATACAGACATTTTTACATACGGTCACACAGCTGCTGGTGGCCTGCTCACCCCACGGGAAGCTGGTTTCCTATTTTTTTCAAAGCAATGAAGGGCAGATATGTGGAAACAACCATACAACGATTAAGAGTACAGTTTATTATTATGTATAATCATAACCATGCTGAAAGTGTAGGATTCTTTACCTTAGTATTAGTGGAATCAAGGACACAATGTATCCTATATAGACTTGATACAGGAGATGGGACATTAGATTAGAAATAAGACATGCCTCAGCATAGGCTACGTCCTATAACCAGCAGAACTAAGTTTCCACACAGGGAGGTCCAATGAGTTGCATCACTTAGGTTAAAATGTATACCAAAGCTGTTGCAGACGTAGGTGGAAAGGAAGAGCCAGGAGCACAAGGTGTACACCAGAGAAAGTCAAGAAGGAACAGAGCTAACTATTTAACCGAGGTAACTAATGCTGCTGGAGTATTACATCACCCACACCACAAACTTGTATGGGTGCATTCCCCCCACCCATTGCTTCTCTCTGAAAAACGGTACATTGCAGAAGAGATGGACTGATAGTACTAGTCTAGTCACACAGCAACTGCTGAAGGCTTCATCTCTCATTAACTATTATTCCACCACTACACTATATTTCAAATTCCATAAGCTGTTAAGTGTAACAATTGTTTAAAACAACAAAAAATCCAGGGATTTCTGGCTATTCAAACCCTTTCAACAAACTCCAAGACGTGTGAAGTGAGGACACAAGATACTGGTTATAACTCCCATTTAGTTTAATAAGTTAACAAGTTCAGGCCATTACACAGCAATGGAACTCTTCTTAAACATTTACAAAGGTGCAGAATTTCATCCATTTCATCTTTAAATAAATCATTGTACTCTAATCTCTTAAATAGCTAAACAGTTCCTATTTTTCTTTGTATTGAAATCTGGGGGTAAAATAATCCACCCACAAAGGAGGCATCGAAGTACAAAAGAGCACAAGTGTGGGGCACTAGCTCAGGCTCAGTGTGGGTGTTTGCTCCAGAACCTGTACGAGTGAGCAAAGCAAGCAGATACCTGTGAAAGGAGTCCTGAGTTGAGGGGCACTCATGTAAAGGAGCTACAATATCACAGGGTACACACCAGCTTTTTATTTTACAAGAGGTTTCACTGAATCTCTGCTACCAAGGATATGACACCTTCACTGTATATTCATTATGTACAGGAAGGGAAGAAAAAGACAGCTGAAAGAAACAAATAAGATCAAGTCACAGCTGCTGTCCCATCTGGGATCAGATTGGCTTGCTAGTTGCCCACAAGCCCCCAGCTCTATAGATTTGAAATCTAACCCAAAGAAAGATGTTTTCAGAGGAAACAAGTCCCTAAGTAATGATTAACTCAGAGGAAACAGAAGAAAACTTCCGTACACACACACACACACACAGCCTGTATATACATACATGCATATTCTAATTTGAAAAGAAGTAATTAACTTAGCTGAGTAAAGAGTGAACAATTTGCAGAGGTCTGTATAAAACTTTTCAATATCCCCAACTTCACCCCCCCGTTATTTGTCCCATTCTCTGCCTGGCTGTAGTCCCCTTTCCATTACCTCAACTCATCTGACCGTGAAATCCTTAAGTGTATTCAACAGATATTTGTAAGAAGCAGTTTTCATTTTTTTTTTTTAAAATATACCACATTACAAGAAATGCCTATGGGAATGGGGAGAATTGCCAGTATGGGACACCACAAAGTCTGTAAAGGCTAGTAACCAGACCTACTGATCATACCGCTCCTTTTCAATCAGTTCATATCATAGCCTGTAAAAAGATAGCCAAACAATATATGTTGTTTACAAAGAACCCCGCCCCCCCAACACACATACACAATTAGGTTCCATTAACAAGCAGCTTTTGAAATACCCTTCGAAAGAGAGATCTCCATAACACTGCCTTTTGCACTTAAGCCTGTATGTGTGTCTCTCAACATTTAAAGCTGCACAGCATCCCTTATCTATGCATGCAGTTTCTATTGACATGAGATGGGATTGCCTGTAGACTAAGGACAGAAAATGGACTTTAATTTTTCATCTATAGGCTTAAAGAACAGCTCTGACGGCTAATTAGAAAAGGACATTCAAATTAAAAACTATTTTTAAAATGCATTTCTTTAGCTGTGTGTTATTACCATCACATTGGAGACTAACATTCATTTACATTGTGTATTTTTTGCATTAGCTTCAGCCGAGGCAATGACACTGCAGTTTCGTTTTGTTTAGAATCACTTTCACTTTTTGGTTCTCAAACGGCCAGCAGAATGTTGCACTATATGCACAGCAGATGTGCCAAAAGAGTGCAATTCTTCCAAAAGAAAAAAAAAAAAAAAAAGCAAACCCTATAACTTTACATTCAGTTTTCCTCCCACACACATAAAAACACTGATATTTGGTAAACAACCAGTTATTAAATGTAAGTGTTTGACCCCAGTGACCCTTTAAGGAGATGCTCTGCAGCTTTAATCTAAAGAGTGCAGAAAAATCTGCCATCTTCATCCTTGCGGATCCTGGTGGTTATACCACAATTATTGTGATAGCACCAAGATGAGCAGTCAAGTGGTTGAGGGAATAAATAACCCATTGAGGGTATTGCAGCCTCTGTGAAAGGTAGTTTACACGGCAAACATTTCAAAGCAATAAGTACAAGCAGAGAAAGAAAAAGTTAGATCTTTTAAGACTCAAGGATCAATTTTGAAAATAAAATCCTGTAGGACCTGCTCCTTAAACACATCGATTCTAGAAGTGTTTGGATGCTAAAGATGTACATGGCCTCTCTCACCTGGAAGTATGCCAAAGGTAGATCAGTTACTTGACCTAATCCCACCTAATTGTGAGGCTGAAGCATCACCATTCCTCATATATCATGTACCCAGAAGTACACAAAAGGCATGGGCAAAAGTCCCACAATCTACTGCTTGTGCATGGTAGCAGCTATACATGAAAAATTACTGAGTACAAATGTGAAGATGCAGAAAGGAGAAGAATGTGTCATTTAACCAAGACCATACAACTGAGCAACCCTGCTCTAAGAATACGATCACCCAATTATCAGATACTTTAAATAAAAGTTCATAAGAAAGTAAAGACGTGACTTCTAGTTTAACCCTGCTAAGGAGACATCCACCATGCCCTGCAGCCATCTGCAAAGGGCTATCTGGGCATACTGAAGTGTCTGGATTTTTACATTTCAAGAAGTATACAATGAGCTGCACTGGCATTTTCATAGCCAGCTCCTCTCCAGCAGAGCCAGCCCATCCCATTTGTCGTTTAAGAAGAATTAAAGCTCAAATCAAACTTATGAAACAGTTAAGTTCCAGCTCAGAAGTTGCTTGTTTCTGTTATTCATGTCATGTTCAGATCATAGTTTATGTTCAGTCTAACCTCAAACATGTGTATTTCACTATCTTCAGCCTTCCAGGGAAGCTGCTATAGTGTCCACTGCAGGGTTTCACAGGTAGCTGTTGGAGAAATCCTGATGTCGTCTGGCTTCAGAACATTAACCACTTTTAGTCTCAAACTACCTCCCGAAAGTTGAGAAAGAAAAACAAACAAAACCAAGAATGAGGCAGGTGGAGGATTTCCAGTCAAAAAAGGCTACAGCTTTGAGACCACAGAGGCAGGTGAGCTGTGACAGAAAGGTGGGTGGTACGTCTTTCTAGGAGTCATCCAAAACTGCCAAAATGCCCCGACTGAGATCTTGGCACAGTCTCCATCAAGGAGCTCATGTTTCAGTGACAGATAGCAGGTGCTGTAGGCCGATAACGTGTGGGAAGGAGTGGCATAAGCATGATGGTTTCTCAGTAAGGAAGGAAAAGGGAGAAAAATAGAAAGGATGTTGAGACTGAACAGACTGTTCAGGACCAAGAGCTGGGGCAAGAGGAGGCTACTGGCCAGCTGGACCAGTTGTTTCATACTGTGCACACCCCAGTCTAGCCGGGGCGAGCGGGACAACGTTAAAGAGCACCTCTAACTTAGGTGCCCCACTTGTTAGCTTTCAAATCATAGCTGTGCACTCTGGATCCTACCCAGAACCTAGTGCTTCCCTGAGCCAGGAACATGAATAGTTCCTGGCCCTAAACTCTTCACAGTTATACACTGCTAACCCCCTTCTAGTCTTTTGATGTGCCCCACGATCACTGTTCAAGGATTTTCCTATAGACTGGACTTCCTCTGTAATTTTTGCAAAACCTAATAATTGTCCTCCTGCAATCACCCAGGAATATTTTTTTCCACATACAAGCTGCCTTTAAACAAACAAACAAAAAAAAAACCAATACAAAAAAACCACCACAACATCCCCTTTCTAGGCAGAAATGATTTCCTATCCTAGTAGCCACCCTAGTAACTTGGGGAGGAGGAGAATAAAACCAGTCCCAGGTGACCTCATCTTTTAGGCTGATTTCTTCTCTGGTCTCCCTTCTCCACACTTCTACATCCTGCTGAAGAGCAGATGCTCCTTTTCAAACCATTTATCCCCACACGATACTCTCATAGGACATTGGTTCCTTCCAAAATGTTCTTGGTTTGACTCTTCAAAGTGGGCCTGAAGGGAAGTTCACAATACAAGTAAATTCAGCAACTTCGAACCCCCTGCCACATTCAGGGCAAAGAGTCTGCCTAGCTGTCTACTTGATTCTCTTCCATGCAATGAAGTTGAAGGCCTCTGCATTTCTTAGCATCATTTCCTCTGCCAATACAAGACAAATCGAGGACATTCATATTACTTGAAAGAAAGATACATAGTCAATCAGATTTGCAGGAGGAAGAGTCAGTGCCATCAGGAGCCACTAGGGAAAGGTCCATTTTAACAAGTTAAATCTTTTCTGTGGAGGACTTCACCTTCGTTCTTTCCACTAAAGAATGGGGCACCTGGGGCGCTAAAATAAACTTCAAGCTACATAGCAAACACTCCTCTAGCGCACATCTACCCCTCATTTTCCAAGCATCATGCTGGTCTTCAGAGTAGAGCACCCATGGACCACAACAGCTGTGCTTGCATTCTACAAGACCAAACAACATCTGCTTCTCCAGTGGCCCCAACCATCTCTGTAGGGAAAGGAGGCCATATGTACAAAGACTAGCTGCTGGTCCAGACAGCTAGATGTGGTGGACACCACATTTGGGGGAGCTACATCTATGGATCAGTTCATCTTTCTATAAACACCTTGGCAATAGAGGGGAGCCTTATGTCTGGCTAGCAGCTGCTGCAGTAGTGATAATAAGATGACTTTTGCAAGGACCCAGTTGTCTTGCAGAGTCTCACCTAGTGTTCCCTTCTTCTGGTAAGTCCTTTCATTTAAAAGAAAAATCCCCAAAATTCTCTACAAAACAGGGGGTTACTGTTCAAATAGCATAACTGGTTTATGGAGTTACTCTTTCCCCTGAAAATTTATCCCAGCTGGCAGGCTGCAGCAAACAGGTGTTACTCCTCAGTCAGGCCATGAACTTTGCACCATGCAGAAGTACAGTAGAGGAGCCTTGATCTTCCATAGATTAACCCCTTTTCCCCCAAAAAGTTATTCAAGGGTCTCTTTTGCCATACAGTTAAAGATTTCAGGAACTAAGGGGTTAAGTCTTAACCCTGGAGCAGACACCTCAGAGGCCCTGTCCCCCTTCTAGAAGGTCATCTGGAGAAGTCAAAGGTGCAAGGCAATCAGGAGGACATGGAGTCATTCCACCAGTGCCGGGAGCAGTCAGAATGACTGCTTAGCAAGCTATCTGGTCTTATGCAAGAGCAAAAGGGTCATGATATCCAGAAGAGGCAGAAACAGGGGGGCTAATCAACCTAAACTTTGGGTTCATAACTCCCTTACCTCCTCAACCAATATAAAGCACCAGGGGAGGGGAGGTGTCCCCCTCAGCTGAGGGAGGAAGGAATTGGATTGTAGTTCGCAGATACCTGGGGTGGGAAAGACACAGAGACAAAGGGGGCTTCAATGCAATCTTTCGGACTGGCTCATCCCACCCTTAATTCTCGCCCATTGATGTTGTGCTGCCGTTGGCCTTGGGTTTTGATTTAGACTTAAAGGAGAAGCGCTTGATGAGGCGCCGGGAGAAGCTGCTGGCTTTCTTCCTGGTGGCAGAGCTGGTGCTGGCATTGGACAGGTCATCATGCGACTGGCTCAGGCCTGCTTCCTTCTGCTTGTTCTTCCTCCGGAAGATGAGCTTGGTGCCGCTCCGGAGAAAGCTGACTGGAGAAAAAGACAAAATGAAGAGGAAGAAGGACATAACGATGCCCTGCCTTGGGAGCTTTCAACAAAATGATTTTGTGCTTTACAGACACCTCCCTGCGAAGGACCATCATCAATTCCATTTTACAGGTTTATGAAGTACAGCAGAAAAGGGATATGCAGAGAGTCAGTGCCTGAGCTGTGACTAGAACCAGGGACTCTGAAGTTAGTCCTCTGCTCTAACCACTAGACTACAAAGTCTCCTCTCTGGAGAAAGAATGAGACATCCACAGGCCAGCAGAAGAGTCACAACTTAGCTAGGTGCTAGTCACCTATTTCTTACTATCCTAGAGGTTCCAAACATGCAAGGCAGATCTAGCCCCTCCCTGGAAGTCCTTCCATTCAGCTGGGTCTTGTGGCAATTTGTGCAATACCCCTTCTCCAAACCTGGGATGAGACAGATGGCCTAGGTTTGAATTGGGGAGGGTCAACGATCCAGCACTTTTTAAAGACTGCCTTCTTGTTTTGCACAATCTCAGTGTAGTAGAAAGGAGAGCCTGAGACATGAGGCCCGGTATAAGGGGCCTGGTGTAAGGCCTAAGGCCTGAACTGAAGTCAGGCCCTGCTGAAATAAAGCAAAATTTGCAAGATTCAAGCTATGAGCAGAAGTCAGGCCCTGTTACAAAACATGCCTATTTGCAAGTTCACAGAACCTGCCAAAAATAGGGCTGGTACTGCAAAAACACAAGAACTCGGTGGCACTAAGTATTCACGTAAACACATTCCAGAAGGTTAGTGCCAGAACACCTCAATACCAAGATATGTGTAAACACATTCCCCGAAGATGGTACAGGGACACACTGGCCCTCTTAAAGATAAGGTCAGGATGACAGCAGTGATGGACAGAGATGCTTTGATCTAACCAACATGTACAAGGTAAAGGGTGGTAACTAACCATGTCAGAAGGGCAATATGTAACTTGTTTGTATCAGTGTAGAAAGAGGGGTTTCAGAAGGGGTGTCTTTGTCTGGCTGAGGGGGAAAATGGCAAGTCCCGCCTTTCACTGAGCTGGTCCACTGTAACGGGCAAACATGCGTTAGTGGTCCTGTAGAATCTATGGGATATTAGGACCATGCTTCATCAGCAATAAACCTGGCCAGGCGCCTTTGCTACGGAACAGAGTCCGTGGTCTTTTTGGGCAGTTCGATCGAGGTCTGCTGTGTTAGCTATCTGCGCAGAGCTGGGACAGCATACACTGAGAACACACACATGCAGCCAACAACTGACAAAACTCAGATTTTTTTTTTTTTAGTAACCTACACTTCAAACACTGCAGCACTTCAGTGAATACGCTACCTATGTCTACAAAAGAGTTTCTCCCGTCAGTGTAGGTACTCTATCTCCAAGAGGTGGTAGCGAAGTCGACAGGAGAATTATCCTATTAGCTTAGTGCTGTCTTCGCCAGGGGTTAGACTGGTACTGCTGTTTCACTCAAGGGGCTGGTCTACACTACGGGGTGGGAGATCCATCTAAGTTACGCAACTTCAGCAGCAAGTCGATGTACTTAGATCTACTTACTGCGGTGTCTTCCCCCTGCGCTTCTCACTGAGGTGGAGTAGCAGAGTCGACACTAGAGCGATCGGCGGTCGATTTATTGCGTCTATACTAGACGTGATAAAATCAACCTGCGCTGGATCGATCGCTGCCCGTCGATCCGGCCAGTAGTGTAGACAAGCCCAAGGGTGTGGATTTTTCACATTCCTAAATGACCTAGTTATACTGATCTAATTTCCTGGTGTAGACCTGGGGTAAGTTGCTAGCAAAGACTTTCAATGTTGCAGAGAGGAACTTGAAAACGTGTGACTGATGAAGCAATGTCTGTATCTACACAGAGTCTCGGACAATAGCTCAGAGAAATGTGAACTGCCCTACTATTGTCAAAAGGGTGGTGAACTCAGATAATACTTTTGATATTTAAATATTGAAAGCATTAGCTATTTTGCTACTATCACAAAGCATGTAAGGAATGAGAGGGAGGATCATGTTACCAAGATCTACACACAAGCTATTCTGAGTGACATGTATTTTGGTGGCATTTGGGAGAAGGATCATTACTCCCTCTACCTAGGGTGACCAAACATCCCGATAACATCAGAATTGTCCTGATATTAGGGGCTGTGTCTTATATATGTGACTATATACCCCCCCCCCCACCCCGAAAAAGTGTGTCCCAATTTTTCACACTTGCTATCTGATCACCCTACTCTATAATATGACTCGAGAAGCCAAAAGTCCAGAGAGAGTAAGAATGAAGCTCTGGTCCAAAAGGGATCCAGTCTCAGAGAGACCAGCAGGGCATCCAAGTCTTTTAATCAGCCAGCCCCTAACCCTAGTGGCCAGCTGTGCTCCAATGATGGGTTCGGGGGGCTAGGTGGATTCTTCCCTGGCTCTTGAGCAGGGGTTCTCAAACTGGGGGTCGTGACCAATGTTCCCTCTAATTTTTTCCATCCATGTGTGGAATAAATTTTGTTATGTGCACCACCAGTAGAAACAAAAAATCTAGATATAATATATATTTTTAAAAAGTTACCATAGGGATAATTACTCTAGCCTGGACAGGTTAGGCATTTTAGAACTCACTACTCAAAGAATTAAGTTTAAGTGTAAGAAAAATAAAAATTATGAAATGCAGAGACCAGTCAAAAAACTAAAACACACTTTGAAAGAAGAAAATTACAGAGAATGTGTGCGCATTGCAGGAAGTATCAAGAAGTAACAACAACAACATCATAAGTATGTGTTTGGAGGTGAGTGTGAAAGAGTGTGTGTGAGACACAGACAGTGTGCGCACGCTGGCTGCTGGGGAAGTCTCAGAGACTGTGCACTGTCTCTTTAAGGCACTCACTTACTGGGAAGGCTGGTTCAGACCTCAGACCCAACAGCTCTCTCCTGTTCCGTGTCCTCAGCCAGGCTGTCCCCTCTCCCCCTCTCTGTAGAGATAGGGTATGGGGGCAAGGGAGGGGGGACACCCTGACAGCACCCCCCTCACCTCCCACTCTACACAGCCAGCAGGAGGGTCCCAGGAGCAGCTGCAGGAGCAACTTGGCCAAAGCAGTGGGGGGAGGGGCTAATCAAGTGCACAGCATGTGAATCACTCCTGGGCGGCCACACAACCGCACAGCCTAGAAGGAACACAAGTCGTGATCCCTCAGGGGGTCATGAGGTTATTATGTGGGGGATCGTAAGCTGTCAGCCTCCACCCCCAAACCCTGCTTTGCTTCCAGCATTTATAATAGTGTTAAATATTTTAAAAAGTGTGTTTTTAATTTATAAGGGGGGGGGGGGTCACACTCAGAGGCTTGCTGTGTGAAAGGGGTCACCAATACAAAAGTTTGAGAACCCCTGATCTAGAGGCTGCTGCTCCTTTCTCTGCTGGAGACAGTCTGACTTGGGCAGGTATCACTGCATCAGTTACACTCAGTTCACACAGGGCCGGCTTTAGGCTGATTCCCCGGAATCAGGCATCGCGGGTAAGAGGGCCCCGCACCCGTGCCTAAGAGCAGGGCCGGCTCCAGGGTTTTTGCCGCCCCAAGCAGCAAAAAAAAAAAAAAAAAAAAAAAGCCGCGATCGCGAGCGGCGCTCCAGCCGCCGCGTCGGTCTTCGGCGGCAATTCGGCGGCTGGTCCTTCGCTCCCAGCAGGACCAAGGGACCCGCCCCCGAAGACCCAGACTTGCCGCCCCAAAAACAGCTGGAGTGCTGCCCCTCTCCGTTGGCCGCCCCAAGCACCTGCTTGCTGGGCTGGTGCCTGGAGCCGGCCCTGCCTAAGAGGGCCCCGTGCCTTAGGCTCACCCGGCGGCGGGCCGCTCCAGCGGCATTTTGGTGGCGTGTGTGTGTGTGTGTGTGTTCCCCCGCTCCGGGGTCTTTGGCGGCGGGTCCTTCAGTGCCACGGAAGACGCGGAGCGGACCCCCCCGCCAAAGTGCCGCCGAAGACCCAGACCGCTGCCAGGTATTTGAATCGAGCCCTGCAGGTCCTAAAGCTGGCCCTGAGTTCACATTTTCAAGTTTTTCTTAAAAACCACAAGGGCTAGAAACAGCTTTCATTTAAAAATGAAATGCATCAAAATCTTATGGTAGACCACAGGCCCTAGGTATGTCTACTGTGCTTATCCCTTAATCCAGTCCCAAGGTTGTATTCAAACCTAATTTAAAGGAGAATCAGGCCCAAGACGACCAGCAGAGTACATGTGATTGTACTGCATGTTCACCATCCACACAATAGGCTTTGAGCAGCATCTGAAGTGGGTAGAACTTGCCTTGTGTCTGCAGCTTGGGAGAGTACCACTACTTTGTTTCCAGTTTGAGCTCTGGGGAATACACTAGCCCAGGGGTTCTCAACTTTTTTCTTTCTGAGGGCCCCCCCAACATGCTATAAAAACTCCATGGCCCACCTGTGCCACAACTACTATTTTTTTGCATATAAAAGCCAGGGCTGGCATTAGGGGGTAGCAAGTAGGGCAATTGCCCAGGGCCACACGCCACAGAGGGCTCCCGCAAAGCTAAGTTGCTCAGGCTTCAGCTCAGCCCCAGGTGGCAGGGCTCAGGGCCTCGGGCTTCAGTCCCATGAGGTGGGGCTTCGGCTTTCTGCCCTGGACTCTAGCAAGTCTAACATAGGCCCTGCTTGGCAGACCCTCTGAAACCTTCTCGCAGCCCCCCAGAGGGCCCCAGACTCCTGGTTGAGAACCACTGCACTAGCCTACCTCTGAGCAAGGGGGAGTGGGCAAGAGATCAGCTCAATGATTTAGTGCCATTTCTTCCTTATCTTTTTCACTCTTCTGTCTCCATTTCCTTATTGGTGATCACTGGAGCTAGCTCTTTGCTAGTGACCACAATGCAATCCTGCACCTCTCTCTCTCAGGCTCATCAATATGGGGGCAAGATTCTCTCCTAATAAAAAACTTTTCCATGATTCATATTTTGCTGAATTTCAACTCATCAGTCTTACATCCATGACAATGGGTCTGGGGAAGTTAGGGATGAGTTCAGGACCATTTTCTTATGTCTAAACTGGGGCTCCAGCACAATTTTACTGCCTCATTTGCAGACTGCCACTCAATATTTAGCCTAGGCAGAAGTGTTTGGTTCTTTTACCTTAACTACAGCAGAACCTCCATCACATAATTCACACACATACACCTAACACCAGCTCCAATTCTCATCAAAGCTCGAACAGACACTATAGCAAGGTCTCCCATGATATAACCATTGCAACTTATGAGCTATACCTGCAGAATACTTACTAGCGAGCTAGTCTTAAAACTTACACTATACTTTTCTGGTATTTTGTAATGTATCCTGCTTGTTTATTTGATCACTTACTCAGATGAGTAAATAACAAGATCTCCTAGCTAGCAGCGTGAATTACAGTCCACAGTTCACCTTGATTTGCTCACAAGAAGTGACTGCCTTAAAAAAAACACCACCCAAACCCTTATGGAAGTAGCCATAACTACTCATTCAAAACATTTCCCTCCCGCCCTCCGTTATGAAAGCAGCAACACAGAACACAAGTGAAGTTAACGTGACCCGCACGTCGGATGCTAGAGGGAGGATGTTGCACTACCAAAGTGAGAGACTGTCATGTCATCCCCCAGGCCCTGCTGTGCTGAACATTGCTCACTCAGCCTCACCTTTGTGATCCTTTAAGCTCCTGGTCTCGAGGGCTCCTGTGGAGCCAGTTTCAGATTCCACATCCTCCACCGAGGGTCTCTCAGAGATGTCTGATCGTGTTGTCTCATCCAGCTCCTGACTAGCTCTCTGTCCTGAGAATGATGCTTCCAGCAGCTGGGATGGCTCAGTGGAGCTCTGCGGGTGGTCGCACATGCCTGCCATTATGGAGTATCCATGCATGGTGGCCTCCATAGATGCCGCATAACCAAGAGAAAGTGCCATTTCATCTTGGGCAATTGGTACCTGAAGGGGATGCAAAGGTCAAACAGACAGAAGTTGAGAGTTAAAGTTCACAAATTACCTTCGTCTCCATTGGGCCATCTCCTCCCCTCCTTAAAAATAAAGAGCTCAAGCCATTCTTACTAATTCTCCCATCTAGAGGAAAATGAGCTTCTGGGGCCTAGAAGGAGAGGCGAAGCTACAGAGTTATATTTCAAAACACTAAGCTGCCCCATGAGAGGAACATCAGGTGGGACTCTGAGGCTCAGGACGGATGGGCTTTGCGCATGTTCTTAAGCACTGTGAAACCCCATGTTTTGATTCTCAAGTCTTCAAGTTCTGTTTCCTCAGAGGAGCCAATGCCCCAGTGTAGTGCTAGGAGAGTGTATGTTTGTATAGTTGCCATTATTTGGCAAGAAATATTTGAAGTGCATGGATCTCATAGCACAGCATGGTTCTCCTCCTCCGTCCTCCAGCCAGGGACAGCTGGCGAAATCCCATTCCCCTTCTCTAAATCCCCCATGAAGTTTCAACTGGACACTGCATCATCTTCACTAACTTTCTATCCTACTGCTGTGACCTACTGAACCCCCAAAGACAGTTACATTTCAGTGATGGCAATGTGCTTTGAGATCCTTTGTGGGTTGATGCTACATGACTGTATATGAGGTCCCCTGCAGGGCCAAGCATCATGACACCCATACCCCTATTAACAACCCTCAGTGCACAACTTTGGGGGAGAGTTCCCAGATCACCAGTTACCTTGGAAACTCCCGAGATGATAAGTGTGCTGCGTTTTGTAGGGGTCTTCTTGGCAGATTTGTTATTCGTTTCAGTCAACTGCCTGATTGCTGTCTCGGCCACAGGATCCAAGCCATTGGACATGTGACTGTCCCCTGAACACAAAAGAGGAAACAACCCCCGGACATGATTGCAGTGCTCCTGAGCAGACATAAGTCACCTCCAGACTGAGATGCATTACCAGTGGACCAAGTGTATGGGGGGGGGGGGGGGGGAAAGAGAGGAGAACAGGCCCACGTAGAAGAGTTACCACAGCCTTTCCTGAATGACCTGCATGACGCTGGAGAAGGAAGTCTTGGAAGAGTTGACAGCTGAACTGAAAAACTTAAAAATTCAGAGTCCCAGCCACTCATGGGCATCAAAGTTCCCCTAGAACTTTTTGTAAATTATTAGGAGTTTGGTTGCTTGTGCCCTGGCACAAATTACTGACTCTGGTAATTCCACTTTGCCTCCTTAAATCCACCATGCAATTTCAAATGGATGTAAGATTCTGCTTCACTTCCTGTCCTAAACATTTGTTGTATACTGTTAAACAACTGGTGTGTTCTATCTCAGAGGTGAGAAGCAATCCATGTGTATACAACCTGTGAAGCACTTTGGGATGAGATGTCTTACAGACATGCAAGATGGATGACAGGGTGTCTGGAGGTGTGGAAGGAAATTAGGGAGTGTAGTAGAAACCGAGCCTGAGACATGAGGCCTGGTATGAGGGGCTTGGTGTAAGGTCTAAAGCCTGAACTAAAGTCAGGCCCTGCTGAGATAAAAAACGGTTACCTACCTTTCGTAACTACTGTTGTTCTTCGAGATGTGTTGCTCATGTTCATTCCAAGTAGGTGTGTGCGCGCCGCATGCATGATTGTCAGAAGGTTTTTCCCCTAGCGGTACCCATCAGGTCGGCTATGGAGCCCCCTGGAGTGGCGCAATTATGGTGGTGAATATAGGTCCCTGCCAACCTGCCGCCTCTTCAGTTCTTCTTGCCCGACACTCCGACAGAGGGGAGGCAAGTGGGTCTTGGAATAGACACGTTCTTTGAGAACATTCTTAGGAGCCGGCGACTGTCTCGCCGAGCCTTGGCCCTGGGTAAAGGAGGAGAGGCCTTCTCCTATTACTCCTACCCCACCTCCTGTTATAGTCTTGCCTCAGCCGAGAGGGGGTAGAAGCGAGGCAGGGGCTGAGGCTTAAAATGCTTCCTTTGCGGGGCCGGCGTATGAAACCAAGGACTTTAAGGTCGCTCTAGTCAGGGGTGGGCAAACTACGTCCCGTGGGCCGCATCCAGCCCACCAGCCGTTTTAAGCTGGTCCTTGAGCTCCCGCTGGGGAGTGGAGTCTGGGGCTTGCCCTGCTCCGGCGCTCCAGCTGGGGAGCAGGGTCGGGGGCTGCTCCATGTGGCTCCCAGAAGCAGTGGCATGGCCCCACTTCAGCTCCTACATGTAGGGGACTCCGCTCTGCACGCTGCCGCCGCCCGCACAACTCCCATTGGCCAGGAACTGTGGCCAATTGGAGCTGCAGGGGTGGCGCCTGTGGACAGGGCAGTGCGCAGAGCCGCCTGGCCGGGGCTCCACATAGGAGCCGGTGTGGGGACATGGCCGCTGCTTCTGGGAGCCACTTGAAGTAGGCGCCATTCGAAGCCTGCACCCCATAGCCTGTCCCTGCGCCCCAACCCCCTGCCCCGATCCCCCTCCTGCCCGCCAAACCCCTTGATCTGAGCCCAGAGCACCCTCATGCACCCCAAGCCCCACACTCCCAGCTGGAACCTGCACCCCTTCCTGCACCCCAACTCCCTGGCCCAGTCCTGATCCCCCTCCTGCCCGCCAAACCACTCAGTCCCAGCCCGGAGCACCCTCCTACACCCCAAACTCCTCATCCCCAGGCCCACCCCAGAGACTGCACCCCCAGCCCGAGCCCGCATCCCGCCCCCCCCCCCACCTGGAGCCCCTTCCCGCACCCTGAACTCCTCATCGCTGGCCCCATCCCAGAGCCCGCACCCACAACCAGAACCCTCAACCCCTCCTACACCCCAACCCCAATTTGTGAACATTCATGGCCTGCCATACAATTTCTATTCCCATATGTGGCCCTCGGGCCAAAAGTTTGCCCACCCCCTGCTCTAGAGTCCTTGAGTCTATGGAGCTTAGAGTCCGTCTGCTCAGTGAAGAGACCCGCACCATTGAAGGGCAGGTCCTGAATAGTCTGTTGGATCTCCGGGGGGAGGCCTGAGACTTGTAGCCACGAGCTGCGCCGCAAGACAATGGCTGTGGACATTGTACGGGTGGCAGAGTCCGCTGAGTGTAATGTGGCCTGCGAGGAAGTCCTTGCAATGGTCTTGCCTTCCTCCAGGACCTCCCAAAAGTCAGAGTGGGCATCAGATGGAAGTAGCTCCTTAAACTTGGACAGGGAGTTCCAAGAGTTAAAACTATAGCAGCTAAGAACCGCCTGCTCATTAGTGATTTGAAGCTGGAGCCCCCCGGTGGAATAGACCTTACGGCCGAAGAGATCCAGCTTCTTTGCCTCTTTAGATAGACTTTGGAGTGGGGCCCTGGTGACCCTGCCTTTCCTTGGCGTTGGCCGCATCCACGACCAGTGTGCCCAGCTGAGGGTGGGTGAAAAGGTATTCGTATCCCTTAGAGGGTACAAAGTATTTCCTCTCTACCCCTTTAGCTGTGGGATGAATGGAAACAAGAGTGTGCCAGAGGGTCTTGGTAGTATTGTGGATGGTCTTGATCAATAGCAAGGCCATCCTGGAAGGACCTTCTGGCATCAGAAAGTCCACCATAGGTCCATTTCTTCTGACACCTCCTCTGCTTGCAGGTCAAGATTTTGGGCTACTCTTCTGAGCAGCTCCTGATGGGCTCTATTGGCCAAAGCTGGTAAGGAGACAGACAAGCCTGCTACTGTCTTGTCCGGGGAGGAGGATGAAGCAGCCCTCATCGGCATGGGGTCCTCCTGACCTTCCAACTCATGGAGGTCCTCTCGTGCAGGTACATCCTGCGCAGTGACAGATGCAATGCTGGACGCAAACTTGGTGCCGACCCAGGCGCTGGTCTTGGAACCCCTTGGAGGTTCCCTCACCATGGAGGCAGATGGAGGTCCCCGTCTGTCTGAGGCGACCGAAAGGGACCTGGAGCTTGGCCCCTGGGCTTGATGATACACCCATGGGGTCACTGAGCGGGTGCCTGTCACTGTGGTGGCCAGGGCATCATCAGAAGTTGCTGGGTCTCATTATGCCTGGAGCGACAAGACCGGTGCTGGCTGCATCTGGAGACATATGACTCCGGCTCAGAGTCTGATCTCAGGCTCCACAGCGGTGGCATGTGGGACAGTGCCCGTGATCAGTGCTGAGGCGAGGATGACTGGCTCTGTCGGCGCCGGGGAGTGCTGGGTTGCCATCTCTATGAGGTCCCTGGTGGCCTCAAATGTGTCAGGAGTGGACGGCATGTCCAACTCCCCGATTTACCTCTCCCGTCCCAGGGAGTCCAACGGAAATGGACTCAATGGTTCTGCCTGGGCAGCCGGAGTCAATGGTACCAGCTGCCCCTGAGCAGGACCTGAGTGTCCGGACATGGGATGCACTCTGCGGGCCCCCTCGCACTTCCCTGCTCAGACTGTCGGCGAGGGCCCCCTTTCGGCTCGGCTCTGCTTCTTATGCGGCACCGGCGAGTGAGATTGGTGCTGAGAAGTTGCCAAACTTGTCTTCGGTGCTGGAGTGTGTCGGTGCCACGGGTCTCTGGACCGGTGCTCTCCACACCAAAGCGCTGGGCTTGGATCCCAGCGCAGTCTGAGCCAGCTGGGGATGGAGAGCCGACTCCATAAGAAGCTAAAAGTCTGAAGTCCCTCTCCTACTCAGTCCTTGGGGGGAAGCTCCTAGAGATCTTGCACTTGTAGGTCTGGTGGGCTTCCCCCAAGCACTTCAAGCAGGAGTCGTGAGGATCTCCCTGGGCATAGATTTCTGGCAAGACCCGCAGGATTTGAAGCCTTGAGACCGAGGCATGCCCCAGTCCCCGGAGGGGAGTAGGAAAATAGGGGGTAGGGGGTAACCCCCAACAGAAACTTATCTATAAACTAACTAACTATATAGGATACAAGAACAACTGTTCTCTAGGAGAAGAGCTTGCCCGAGGCAAGAGAACAAAGCAGCTCCAACGACCGTCACTGGCGCATCTGAAGAAGTGAGGTTTTTTACCCACGAAAGCTTATGCCCAAATAAATCTGTTAGTCTTTAAGGTGCCACCGGACTCCTTGTTGTTTTTGTGGATATAGACTAACACGGCTACCCCCGATACTGGTGGTAAGAAGGAACTGAAGGGGCAGTGGGTCGGCAGGGACCTATATTCACCACCATAAGGGTGCCACTCCAGGGGGCTCCACAGCCGACCCGATGGGTAGCGCTAGGGGAAAAACCTTCTGACGATTGTGCACGCGGCGCACACATACCTACTTGTAATTGACATGAGCAATCACTCGAAGAAAACTAAGTTTGCAAGAGTCAAGCTATGAGCAGAAGTCAGGCCCTGTTACAAAACATGCCTATTTGCAAGTTCACAGAACCTGGCAGAAATAGGGCTGGTATTGCAAAAACCACAAGCACTTCTTGGCACTAAGTATTCACGTAAACATATTCCAGAAGGTTAGTGCCAGAACACCCCAATACCAAGATATGGTGTAAACACATTCCCCGAAGATGGTACAGGGACACACTGGCCCTCTTAAAGATAAGGTCAGGAAGACAGCGGTGATGGACAGAGATGCTTTGATCTAACCAACATGTACAAGGTAAAGGGTGGTAACTAACCAAGTCAGAAAGGTAATAGGTAACTTGTTTGTATCAGTGTATAAAGAGGGAGTCTCAGAAGGGGTGTCTTTGTCTGGCTGGGGAGGGGGAATGGCAAGTTCCGCCATTCACTGAGCTAGTCCATTGTAATGGGAATACATGCATTAGTGGTCCTGTAGAGTCTATGGGATACTAGGACTGTGCTTCGTCAACAATAAACCTGGCTGAACTTCTTTCCTACAGAACAGTCTGCCTCTTTTTTGGCAGTTCAATCGAGATCTGCTGTGTCAGCTATCTGCGCAGAGCTGGGACAGCATGTACACATGCAGCCAACAATCGACAACAAGGAGTAGAGGGTTGGGTTTTTAACTAATCCACTCTTCCCCTTAGAGTAACTCAGGAAATTTGCTTCAATGATCATCAAGAATTCTAGGTTTGGAATGTAGAATCGTATGGAACATTCTAATCCAAGAGGCTCCTCCTGCAGTGGATACAGTGGGGCCACGAGGATGAGCTGCATTTGGCCACTGCTGAAGAGTCTCACCAACTCAATCCCCAGCTTTTCACTGTGAAGGAGGAGAGAGCTCCTTTGTTCCAGATTAAGATTTCAGTTTCCTGTGCACTTACAGCTGTTGCTGGGTGAGGCACTGCTGGGACAGCTGCTCTCTGAAAGCCTTGTTGTCGTCTTCTCTGTCACTTCCACTTTGGATGGGGACCTTGATGGTGAATCTAGACTCAAAAAGGAAAGAGAGGCACAAAGTTAGGAAGAAGAAGGAGGAGGAGCCGGGCCACAGCTGAGGTCACCTGCCTTTTGAGGAGGATGAAATGAACTCACCATTTCCCCATACAGACACAGGGAGGTGAACTCTTTGGGGGACTCCATTGGACCCCTTACATCCGGCAAGACTTGTTTACTAAAACACACATTGAGAGGGGTGATCTCCACCAGAGATGGGGCAAATGTAGCAGCCCAGACACTGGACCTAGCATACCCTGCTTCCCCACCCCATCCCATGAAATATTTTTGAACAGTGACACCAGGGAAGCAAACTGCAGATCTCCTCTTCACTCCACCTGGAACCCCAGCCAAGAAATGTGCCAAGCAAAGGGATTCTTACCATCCCACAGCAGGGTGGAAGGGGATTTGGGTCTGTCAAATAATAATATGTAGTGCTCTGTGCTGACAAATTAACCTCCCAAAATACATGCGTTCAGTATTATCCCCATTTTACTGACAAGGAAATTGAAGCAGAGAGGGGGAAGTGATTTGACTAAAGTCATACCAAAAGCCAAAAACAGAGCAGGGATTAAAACCCACATCTCCAGATGGTCATCATCAAGTGTGGTCAAAGAGGCTTATCATCATTTTACATTTACCTCCCCAGTGTTAGCAAAGTGCCAACAGCGTCCTCCAAGGGTACAGTGAGATTCCCCACGTGTCCCTAGCCTCTGTTTGCCAGAAGCTGGGAATGGGTGACAGGGGATGGATCACTTGATGATTACCTGTTCTGTTCATTCCCTGTGGGGCACCTGGCATTGGCTGCTGTCAGAAGACAGGATACTGGGCTAGATGGTCCTTTGGTCTGACCCAGTATGGCCATTCTTACAGTCTTAAGTAGCTCGTAAGAAGTGAAGTAGCAGTGCTACCACCACCATCTCCACTTGCGGTGCCAACAGCAACCCTTCTTCCCTGCTGCAAAAGGAGCAGATTGCAGGGATTGCTGGATCTGACTGCAACAAAATTTAGCTATGTACCACTGAGCTAGGCCTGGCAAGATAAGAGTTAACTTCACGTTGCTAAAGCAGCCATCAGCAAAGTCTTAGACACCTGCCCCTGTATGAAGTCCTAATCAGTCCTTACCCAGCTTACAGTCCACCTTGGGCCTGGACTGGACGGTGGTGACAGTGGTCACAATGGTGCCATCAGGCATGATGGTACGGTCCATTTCGATTTTTTTGGTGGGGGTGATGCTGGTGCGTAGTGATGTGGCATACTGGGGATTCGGGGACAAAGGAGACTCGTGGTAGAGCAGCTTAAAAGAGAACAGGATGCAAATAAGTCATGGAGAGTCTACTCTGGTGACACCCCAGGCAAGAAAGGCTGTAAAGTCCTGACTTCCACTCAGAGCTCATGTGGTAAGAGGACTCAGCGTGTGAGCTTGCACAGAACAGCAACCTATGACCCCAGAGCTTTAGACTGCTCTTCGGTTACTAACTGAGAGGCACAGCCCACTATCCCTTTCCCACCCACCCACCCACACCCCGCATCTTTTCCTTCATCCCCAGTCACACAAGCAGCTTCCAAGCCTCGTCTTTTATCTGCTAAGCCTACAGTGTCGAAATCAGAGAGTGAGCCTGGATCCCACTGCTGTGCACTGAATGTCCTAACTAACATCACTATCAGGGAAGTGATAGCTGCATAAGCAGCTTCATCAGGCCAGAAAGACATATGCCCCTTGTTATATCACACTGTCCTCGAACCAGGAAGGCCATCCATCCACCATCCATTACCACTACTCCTTCAGTCAGCTGTAGGGAAGCTAGAGAGTAAAGGGGAAGGCAATACCATTCTTCACTCTAGAAGCTTCATTTGCTGCCACTGTATCATTCCCAGATCCTGAATTCCAGTTCCCTGTGGAGTGGCCTGTCATCTAGACAACACTTCCCTGGCAGAACACTTCACAGCTCTTCATAGGTCATATGTTTACCTCCAGTGTAAGGGTAGCTGCAGGTGTCAGCAGCTGCCCAGCTCCTGGGGTCAGGGAATAGACCAGCCTCCCAGATGGCTGTTTGCTGCAGGAGTCAAGTGAAACAGCAGTATGTCCCAGAAGCACATCTGTGAGAGGGAGAACAAACTCAGCCCAGAAACCCACAAAAGCCCCTTTTGCCTTTGGGGACCTAACTTCATGGCCCCACGAGGCAGTCTCAGAGTTGCAGTAGCTCCTTAACCACAGGAGGGCTAAATGGGGCCTTATGCTTGTACTACACCACAAACCAATTGAGTCTCCTCGTTCTGTGAAAATAAGGTGGAGTTTTGCAAGTTCCTTCAAACTCAAGTCCTGCAACTAGTGCATAGCTTAGTGCAACCGAAATCCGACTGCTCTCTGTAATGCTCATCTGGCATCGAGTAGCATGCCCCCCTCCCCCTTTCAGCCAGAACATGAAATGGCTCGGTGGTGTCTTGGCATCAGAAGGGTGAAAAGGAAAGCATCTGGCCCAAAATCTAGGTTTGAAGATGTCAAACCTGAGAACTATAGTAAGTGTTTTTCATTAAGTCAAAGGTTGGGTTGGTACAGGGGTAGGCAACCTTTCAGAAGTGGTGTGCCGAGTCTTCATTTATTCACTTTAATTTAAGGTTTCGCGTGCCGGTAATACATTTTAACGTTTTTTAGAAGGTCTCTCTCTATAAGTCTATATTATATAACTAAACTATTGTTGTATGTAAAGTAAACAAGGTTTTCAAAATGTTTAAGAAGCTTCATTTAAAATTAAATTAAAATGCTGATCTTAAGCTGCCAGCCTGGGGTTCTGTTCACCTAGGCCTGCAGCGGGTTGAGCGCCGCCTGCGGCCGGGACGCCAGCTGGCATGGGGCTGGCAGCTGGGACCCCAGACCTGGGGGGGAGGAGGGGGCAGGGANTGTGTGTGGAGGTGCAGGGCAGAGGGCTGTGTGTGTGTGTGTGTGTGGAGGTGCAGGGCAGAAGGCTGGGTGTGTGTGGAGGTGCAGGGCAGAGGGCTGGGTGTGTGGGTGGGGGTTCAGGGCAGAAGGCTGGGGGTGTGTGGAGGGGCAAGGCAGAAGGCTGGGGATGGGGGGGGGTTCAGGGGTGAGGGCAGAGGGCTGGGGTGCTCCCAGCCCTGAGCGGCTCATGGCAGGGGGCTGGAAGGGATATGCCCTGTTCCACCCGCTTCCCCAAGGGCCCGACCCTACCGCTTCTCTGTCTCCTCTACGGAGCAGCGAGCACACTGCGGCTTGGCTCCGCCCCCCCTTCCCCCGGGCGATCAACTGGTCGGCGGCAGGGAGTGGGAGGGGCAGGAAAGCACCACGCTGGGGGAAGAAGCGGGGGAGAGGGGGGCTTGGCTGCTGCAGGGCCAAGCTTCTGCCTCCTGCCCCCACAGGGGAGAGCGGTGGGCGGGGGGGCTGAGTGGGGCTGGAGGCTGGAACTGCGGCAGGCAGCGGCATGCCACCCAAAATCGGCTCGCGTGCCCGTAGGTTGCCGACCCCTGGGTTGGTATGTGAACATTCCCTGGAGAATTTGCAACCCTAACATTGTGGCATTGCACTAAGACACTCTGTTTTCAATATGTGGGTCTTATGAACTGACCAGCCTTTTTCCAAGGAGAAGATTTCATGATCCTTTCACTTGTAAAGATCTCAGGGGCTGTTGTAACACCAGGAATGACTCTTGAATCCTGTGATTTTGAGCCTTACTGGATCCTGTTTATGACTGATCATACTCACTCTCCCCACCACTGCTGTTGCCCAGTACTCTCAGCTTCAACTCTTTACTTTGTGGCCCCAGCTCCCTGTCAAGATAGAAACAGAAGGATTGGTGCTCGGCACATGTCAAAAGACTTCCATCCAAGAACTCCTTTCCTCTGACTGACCCTATTCCTCACCCACCTCCACCTCTTCACAAGGCCCAGAATTTAGCACACATTTTTTGTGTGGGTGATGACAGAAGAGAGCTCCTGCTCCAAATGTGAGGTGCACTCGCACAGCTGCAAAGAACACATGGGGAGGTGGAGCAGCAGTGCTACAAATCAGAAGTGAAATTATCTGGATTGGGGTGCACTAGGAAAACAGCATGGGTACTCAGGATGGGAAGAGCAGGGATATGAACATTAACTTCTCCCAATACAAAGAAATTCACATCTAGGATAGTTGGAATCTGAAACATACCCATCCCTAATGAACCCCAGAGACCTGGCACACTGGCTGCAACCCTCCCTTAGCTGAAAAAGCAAACACCAGCTCCTTACAGCATGAGCTCCTCATTCCACTCCACCGCTGCTGCAGCGCTGGAGATGCTTGCTCTCGCTGGCTTTGTCCATTTCTGCTGCAGAGGACTGTCTAGCTCGGCTACACAGCATAGCTTCCCACCTCCTGGGATAGAGTGAACAGATCAGAGGAAATGGAAATGAGGACGAGAGGATCAGAATTCTACAGAGTGAATTATTAGGATATTGCTCAGCATGCTGGCATCCCTCCAGCCCAAACCTGGAAGACCATCAGAGCAAAGTGTCTTTTCATCCTCTGAAGTCAAACACACTTACACCCCCTCCCCCGAAGGTCAACTGGTTTCTCCCTTCTTACCTCCTTCCTCCTCACAGCTTAAGTTGAGCACCTGCATATGCCGGAGAAGCAACTTGGACACCGGAGGGGCCACTATATTAGATGGGGACTCTCGGGACAGTTTTTCACAGGACATCTGAGGAACAAAATGGGAGGTAGACAGATCAATGATGCCCAACTGAAACACCCCCACTAATCCCTTTCCCCAACCATAAGATTGGAGTAAGGGGCCACAACAGGCCAGACGGGAACATTAAAAGAGAGGACATAGCCCAGTGAGAAGGAAGAGGCTGAATAACCCCAATCAACAAAATGCAGTGCTGACGGTTATGATATGCATCCCTGATTGCCCTGTGGCAACTCATGGTATCCGGCATGAATACAGCAGAGAAGCCACTCATGAACCTGAGCTGGTCCCACAGCAGCCCACAGCCTATTAACCTGTGGAGGAGTCTGTGCAGGGAAGTGACTATGGGAGCACCATTGCTTAAGACATTGTAAAGCAAACAGAGGAACTGACTATAGGGAACAAGTCTGCACTGCCTATGGAGGATGGGTGAAATAAGTCAGACATCCTATTAGCTTGTTAATTACTGTTTCTGTATGGTCTCCTCTGCACTCACCTGCACATCCAGTCCCCACTCTTCAGCCCAGATTCCACTTCCTCTGTTCCTTTAACACTCTAATACGGGGTGGGCAAACTTTTTGGCCCGAGGGCCATATCTGGGTATGGAAATTGTATGGCAGGCCATGATTGCTCACAGAATTGGGGTTGGGGTGTGGGAGGGCTCTGGCTGGGGTTGCGGGCTCTGGGGTGGGGCCAGAAATGAGGAGTTCAGGATGCGGGAGGGGGCTCTGGGCTGTGGTGCGGGGGG
>QXTE01000467.1:35790-96992 GCA_003942145.1 Platysternon megacephalum
GAGATCGGGGTTGGGGCAGGGGGTTGGGGCACGGGGTGTGGGGGTGCGGGCTCCGGCTGTGGGTGCAGGCTCTGGGGTGAGGCTGGGGATGAGAGGTTGGGGTGTAGGAGGGTGCTCCGGGCTGGGATCAAGGGGTTTGGATGGTGGTGGTGGTGGTGAGATCGGGGTTGGGGCAGGGGGTTGGGGCACGGGGGGTGGGTGTGCGGGCTCCGGCTGTGGGTGCAGGCTCTGGGGTGAGGCTGGGGATGAGAGGTTGGGGTGTAGGAGGGTGCTCCGGGCTGGGATCAAG
The DNA here is from genome assembly GCA_003942145.1 of Platysternon megacephalum. Taxonomy (NCBI): domain Eukaryota; kingdom Metazoa; phylum Chordata; order Testudines; family Platysternidae; genus Platysternon; species Platysternon megacephalum. Next base: position 36,080 of record QXTE01000467.1, read on the forward strand.
GGGTTTGGATTGTGGTGGTGGTGGTGGGGGAGATCAGGGTTGGGGCAGGGGGTTGGGGCACGGGGGGTGGTGGTGGTGGCGGCGGCTCAGGGGTGCAGGCTCGGGGGCAGTGCTTACCTCAAGTGGCTCCCGGAAGCAGCGGCATGCCCCCGCTCTGGCTCCTATGCGGAGGTGCAGCCAGGTGGCTCTGCTGCCCCATCCACAGGCACCGCTCCCACAGCGCCCATTGGCAGCGGTTCCCGGCCAATGGGAGCTGTGGGGGCGGTGCATGGGGCGGGGGCAGCATGTGGAGCAGAACGCCCTGGCTGTGCCTCCGCATAGGAGCCGGAGGGGGGACATGCTGCTGCTTCCGGGAGCCTTGCAGAGCGCCCCCTGACCCTGCTCCATGGCTGGAGCGCCAGAACAGGGCAAGCCCCAGACCCTGCTCCCCAGCAGGAGCTCATGGGCCCGATTAAAATGACTGGCGGGCCAGATGCGGCCCAGGGGCCATAGTTTGCCCACACCTGCTCTAATAGATATCTGTGAGACTGCCAGTGATCCTCCTCAATTCCCACTGCTTTCAAGGCATACAGGGAAGGAAAAGAGGATTACCAGACATCAGACCAATGTTCTAATCTAGTTTGGTTTCCCATCTCAAAGTGGCCAGCATCCACTATTCCAGAAGAAGGTAGAAAAAGCCTATAATAGACAGTTATGGATTTAAACCATAGGGGAAGTTTCTTCCTAATTCCTGGCAGTTAATAGCCATTTTATGTCCTGAAAAATGAGTTAACAGCCATGTAGTTTTAATCCCAGTAGTATAATGGAGAGTATTACCCTCTCCAAACACATCTAATGCTTTTTGATTCTTGCCATGCTCTCAACCTCGGTAATCTTGTTGCAGTGACTTCCACAGGCTAATCAGGCTGAAAATGAGGGGAGCCTTACCACATTACTACCAGCAGCGCATGCCTTCAGATTCACCATCATGGCAGGCTGGGTGCTGACAATTGAGTCCTCAATCAGGTCCTTTATGGTGGACAGATCCACTTTTCGATCATTCTTCTTCTCAGCAAACCAAAATGAAAAAGACCCCCCAAAAAACCCAAACAAGACAAGTTACTGGAACAGTTTCCTCCATAGGAGATAATTTGCTGTCCTGATTTCTCATCAAAGCCATTAAAGTGGCCCCAGTCCACCTCCCATAGAATCATACTCAGCCCATTCCATTTGTCTATTTTGCATTCCCTCTAGGGTTCCTAAAAAGGGGTAAACCAGGTGTGTCACTCACAGCTTATGTACATAGTACAGCTTATATACACAGTGTACATACACATACATCCACACTCTCACAGTGTTTCAAAGCAAATGGGTTAAGGCCAAGTGCCTGCAATTTCCCTAAGAACTGCATTCACTCCAAATCATGACAATAGTCATTAGAGCTTCCCACACCATCACAAGTGCGTGAGACAGATGGGTGACCAACCTGCTGCACTTTGGAGACAGCAGTTGGATTGCTACACTGAGTCAGAAAGAAGAAGCTGGGGGAAGCCATATTCTCAATACACACACACCACACAATTAAGACTTATGGGATTGGAGGACTAAACAGGAAATGCTGTAGGGGGGCACAAGTGCACCAGAGTCCACTTCATTAAGCGGTTAATACTGTGGGTTGTGCCTGCACTAACTTTTTTCAGGAACTCTCCTACTGTAGCAGCTCCACCACTGGCAGCAATGCTGGGAGAACTTGTGTACACAAGCATCTCACCCTGCTCAGAGAGAACAGCTAAAACAGCTGTAGCTGCTAGCACCTTGTCTACATTAGTGTTTCCACTGTCTCAGCCACTGGTGGTGCTGCACCGCTAGTTCAAGAGTGGAAGATCCCACCCCTTACCCTTTAATCAATCATTCAAAAGATACTAATATAGACAAGGCTATAGAGAGGAAAGGCTGACAGCTCCTTGCCTTTCCCAAGTAACAGCCCAGTACTGGGTTCAGCCCACCATGCCTGTTCTCAGCCCCAGCCCCACTTCTTTGCTCATCCAGTTTGCTCACTTCACGAGGCTGAAGTTTCGGAACAACTGAAAGGTTCAAGTCTGGTCTGTCCTTGAATGTCCATGACACCAGCAGGCCCTCATTCTGCAGCTCCTCCAAACGGATCTCCACCTGGCTCAGGCCAAAAGAGGACCATTAAGAATCAATTTATTAGATGCCCTGTTCATTGATTTGGGATTAAATCACCAACAGGGCCTCATGTAACCTAGTATGGTGAAAGGGCAAAGAGGACCATCACAAACCAATCTGTGCCAAATACTTTGTAAACAGAGGGCTTGCTTATGGTATGCCAGCATGATATCCCGAGTTCAGAGAGGTAAGAACCATCCCAGAAAACCTCACTGTCTCAAAGAAAGATCAGTAATAGCCATCCTGATTTCTCACCTCTATGTGAAGCACAGAGACTGGTGAGAGGAGAACAAGCCTATAACATGTCTCATTATTTCACAGATTGAACAGAAAGCCTGGCAGGTGACACAACGAAGGACAAATTGGCTATTAATACAGGACCTCCACTGAGACCAATCAACCAACCATTGCCAGTTCTGAGCATGGACATTTACAGTAATGATCACTTTTTAGGAGGAACTGGATTGAGAACCAACTGGGCCACCAAATAGCCTAGAAATGGGCAAATACAACCTGGGATGGATTTGAATCTGTAACTTCAATGCAGAAGGCTCCATTGCTCCATTCCCCAATCCCACTGAGCAACACAGTCTCAGTGAAAATGCATTTCCAACAATGCTTTCTTCAGAAGGAGCCCAGACCTTGGAGGCTTTCAAGAAGGATCAAACAACAACTCAGCGGGAAGCTATTGGGAGTTATTTTTCTTTTAAATTAATTTGGGATTAAAAGGGCTGTTCTCTGGGAAAAGTTTGGAGATACCCAATAAATGAAACAATCAAAAGGGAGAAAACTTCTTATGAGTGAGGTAAGGAACCCTGGATCAACAGAGCTAAACATACAGTTTCCCAATTATGGATTTCTTTTCACGCAGACAAGAAAATCCTTTGTTTATAACACAGATAGGTCACAGAGCTCTTTCACATTTTGCAGTAGAACCTATGTGGACTCCATGCTTCCTGTCCAGCCTGGCAAAAAAACAGCATGTTACAAAAACACAAATAGGCCATTACCATGCCTCAGAAATCCAGTCACTGGATTTTGTTATGCCTACGTAGACAGGGTCTATAGCAAGTTTTATAGCATGATTCTCAGACAGCAGCTCCCTCAACACACAGCTCAGGGAAATTCTGCTAACCCCACAGTTTTGACAGCAGGATTGTTAACATGACTCTCATGCCAGCCCTTCCCCTCCTCCTGCAGACTGGAAGAATGGTTAAGGGACAGGGAAAGAGGAAGTCTTTAACCCAGCAACTTAGCATTATTACCTGGGCCTGCAGCAGAGCTAAGGTGACATGATAGGTATCCATGGAAACTGCAGCTGGAGACTGCTGAGTGACAGAGACTGGGAACTTCACAGCATCAGCTGCCAGATGGCAGTGCAACACCTAGACAGAAGAGAGAAGAGACAGTCTGCAGCAGCCTCCCTGAGAGAATTGGGTTGAACGGGAAACAGACAGAAGTCAGGGGAATGCAAATACTCATGACTGGAGAGGAGTGTCAAGGGGTCCTCATGGTGTGACCATAGTTACCTCAATAATTTGCTGCTTAAGTCTTTGATGTACTCTTACTGAATCTCCTCAGTTTTACAAGATCCCCTCTGTTTTGAATTGTAAGGCCGTGATGTTGAGAGTCCAACAGCACTGATCAGAGCCAAGAATAGTGCAAGATGCAAGCACTGTGTCAATTTCCCCAGCGAGCTCTGTCAACTCCTGACCTGCACCCCCACTACTATCCCAGACTGGAGCTTGCCCCTACAGCTATTCCAGTATTGAGTGGCCCCCTCCTCATAGCTCTGACATTTCAACCCTGGCCTGCAGCCCCACCCATTGTCCCAGTCTTAAAGGTCAAGATAATCCTTGTAGAATATACACTAGCACTCAGTGAAAAGATACAGAACACAGCAAAATACAGAATAGCAGTGCCTTACCATACTGTGGTCTGCCTGGTCTGTGCAGGTCACGTGACTTATATTCACCGCTGGTGGTAGCTGAAGACTCTCTTCAAACGTGATTTGGACTGAACTCTGGGGTAAGAGAATCTAGTTAGTCCCCAAACAAGGTCAATTTAGCTAAAAGCCATTTCAAGGAATGTTAGCAATTCCAACAAGAGGCCTCCAGAAATGTTACATACATGGCAGTCATGTGAGAACAGTGAGAGTGCAGAGCAGCATCCATACAAGAAGACAAGTGGGTGACAGTGAGAGTAGGCACATTCAGAATGAGTAAGAGGAAAGCCTTCCTTGCATGGCATGGAGTTGGCTTGTGAAATTCCAAGCCTGAGGGGGCCCTGGTAGATTTAAACAAGGGCTGGAGGATTCCATGACAAATAATATCTGTAGCTATGCCAGCGTCATGCTGAAGGGTTGTCATAGGTTTCACCCCCACTCTGAACTTTAGGGTACAAATGTGGGGACCTGCATGGGAACTCATAAGCTTAATTACCAGCTTAGATCAGTATGCTGCCACCACCCAAATATTGGAGTCATTTGGGAAACTCAGTCTTCTCCCCCAAAAACCTTTCCCTCCCAAGTACTATAACCCTTCCCTGGGTAGTTTTGAGAGACTCCTCCCACCAATTCCCTGGTGAACACCGATCCAACAATCCTTGGATCTTAAAACAAGGAGAAATTAACCATCCCCAGTCCTTTTCCCCACCAATTCCTGGTGAGCCCAGATCCAACTCCCTTGGATCTTAAAACAAGGAAAAATCAATCAGGTTTCTAAAAAAAAGGCTTTTAATTAAAGAAAAGAAAGGCAAAAGAAAAAAACCTCTGGGAGATAGCCTACAAGCTGATCTCACAGACAACAGATTTAAAACACAAAGGATGTTCCCCTGGGCAAAACCCTTAGTACATCAAAAAATAGCCAATTTGATTATACCTATAATGCCCAAGACAAGTCACAAAAAGAAAAGAAACATAAGCTAATTCCTTCACTAAATACTCACTACCCTGTTTGATTCCTGATTCCTTTTCCTCTCCGGCCAGAACTGAAACTGACCCAAGACAAAGGGAACTTCCCTCCTTCCTTTTGAAATATCTTGTCCCCCCATTGGTTCCTTTGGTCAGGTGTCAGCTAGGCTAGGTGAACTTCTTAACCCTTTACAGGTAAAAGAGGCATTAACCCTTAACTATCTGTTTATGACAAGGGTACAAGTTCACCATTGGAGGCTCAGCTAGGAATCATGACCCCGCTACGCACACAGCATAGGGAGAGGAACTCCCTCTGGAGAGGGTACAAAGGCTTTGTTTATGAATAGCTCCTTATGCAGTCAGCCCTAGGGTGTTATAAAAGGACCATAAAGGTATCACTCAGAGGTATCCATTAAACACAGATCTCAGCAGGGATGGAAATTATAGCAACCCATGATATCTGAACCCAAGCATCCATGGCTGCTGCATCCCCAAAACCAATATTTCAGAACAGAGTCTGGCAACCCAGTCTCAGCTACAAAGTTACCCCACATAGTTCTCCTTGGGGCCAGAGACACTTCAGAATCTCAAAACATCTCACATGGCAAAGTGGCTTTCAAGAAATGGCATCAACAAGAGCATCTGCTCAGTTCTTTGCTTGTTACCCCATGAACTCACTAAGGGTAGCAGCAAAGATTTTTTAGGGAAAGAGAGAAACAAGAAACAGATAGGAGCTGCATTCACACTAGGAGGGTTTCAGTCAAAGAACTAAGACAGACAGGTTCCAAGTGGCAGAAGGCAGAGAGAAATGAGCCCCCTGAATACACAAATCACGTGAAAGAAACCTGTGTCAAAGACAGAGGGACTGCAATGACAGAGATGGCAATGTCAGATCATGTGGGGGGTTGTGGCTGATGCCAATCTGCTTTAACAATTTGGTTTTGGGGCCAAATTATTTCAAGCTGGGTTTGATTCTACCCGCCCCCCGCATCAATTCTAGTTTAGTTGCCTGTCTCCAGATTTGGAAAAGTGCAAAAAAAAAAAAAAAAAAAAAAAAAAAAAAAAAANAAAAAGCTTTAAGTTCATGTAGACGATACTCCAACCACAAGGGAGAACTCTGTGAAATATGGAGGAGTAGACAAGTGATGGTGGGGTCCAGTACTGAGATAACAAAATGGGCACCACTCCCAGAGCTTTTGCCTCCAGGTGGCAGAAGGCAAGTACCTCCCACTCCACAGCTGCACCCTGCTTCTGAGAAGCATGCTGGCACACAAGCACAGCTGCTAGACCTGTATCTGCATTTTGCAGTATACCCTCAGGATGTCTGACATCTCACCACATTGAGTAAATATGGCAGCCACCACCTTCAAGTTCTGCTTCCCCTCTCCCCAGAGAATCAACATCCCACTATTTCAGTGCCTCAAGCTATGGCACCCCCAGCTTGCTGCAGAAGAGGGGACTCCGGACCTTAATTTTTGTCTTCTCAGGAGAAACCTGAGCATCCCTGTCCTTGTGTGACGGGTTGGATCACAGAAACCCCCTTGGGAGCTGCCAGCTGGTGCAAAGACTGCTTCTGTTTCTATTCTCCCTGCCAGCTCAGTGGCTTCAGCACCCTGTCTTGCTGATAGCCAGACACACCCGTCTGCTCCAGACACAGACACAGGGTCTGAATCACCTGTCCCAAAGCTGCAGGTTTACCTGAAAACAGCCCAATTCCCAATGGGGTCTAAACCCAAATAAATCCGTTTTACCCTGTATAAAGCTTATACAGGGTAAACTCATAAATTGTTCGCCAGTATGCACAGCTGTTTGCTCCCCCAGGTATTAATACATACTCTGAGTTAATTAATAAGTAGAAAGTGATTTTATTAAATACAGATAGTAGGATTTAAGTGATTCCAAGTAGTAACAGACAGAACAAAGTAAGTTACCCAGCAAAATAAAATAAAATACGCAAATCTATGTCTAATCAAACTGAATACAGATAATCTCACCCTCAGAGATGCTTCAGTAAGTTTTTTCTCAGACTGGACACCTTCCAGGCCTGGGCACAATTCTTTCCCCTGGTACAGCTCTTGTTCCAGCTCAGGTGATAGCTAGGGGATTCTTCATGATGGCTCCTCTCCCTCTCTGTTCTCTTCCACCCCTTTATATATCTTTTGCATAAGGCGGGAATCCTTTGTCCCTCTGGGTTCCCCCACCCCTCACTGGAAAAGCACCAGGTTAAAGATGGATTCCAGTTCAGGTGACATGATCACATGTCACTGCAAGGCTTCATTACTCACTTGCCAGCACACACATATACAGGAAGACTCACAGGTAAATACAGCCATCTGCAGACAATGGCTCTGGTTAATGGGAGTCATCAAGATTCCAAACCACCATTAATGGCCCACACTTTGCATAATTACAATAGGCCCTCAGAGTTATATTTTATATTTCTAGTTTTAGATACAAGAATGGTACATTTATACAAATAGGATGATCACTCTCAGTAGATTATAAGCTTTGTGATGATACCTTTTGCATGAAGCATATTCCAGTTACATTAAACTCACTTATCATGTTTTTATAAAACTATTCCAATTACATTATATTCACTTATGTTTTTACAAAATCATATAGACTGCACAACGTCACACCTTGCATTTGTTTTTGCCACTCAGAAAGATGCCTCACTTTGATTTCCATCCGCAGCCTATCTGGGAGTGAGAGAGGTGAGCTGCTCTGTGCTTCTGGAGTGATCCCCCTCTGGGCCTGCAGAGATGACTAGGGTTGAGGAGAGGACAGACAGAAAGCACAATTCCTAGACTTGTGCTTCTATTTCACAGCACAGCAGATAAAACACTGGGCATTACAGTGTCATGGGAGCTCACCTGCTGGGAGGCAGGTTCAGATGCTGCTCCTTATCAGAGGTCAGCATGAGGCTGGACATGTCCCCCCTATAAGGGGAATGAAAAACTGGAGAGAGTACAAGAGCCAAACTGCAGCTTTTTCTGCAGCTTCAGAAAAAAATATGATTCCAGCTGCAGCTACCTAATCATGATGCAACCTTCACACTCAGCAGAATCTCACCAATTATAAAGGTACCTGAGCATGAGCCAAATGCTCCCCGAGTTCCAATGTGCAGACCATCTGCTATAACAGTCCTGCGATCTGAGGCAAAATTCTGCCAATGTTCCTCCATCCTAACCCAGAGTCCCCTGCTCTTTCAGTCATGGGCTCCCGACACACTAGTCTGCTGACACATCTCTATCCTAACCTGGAGCTGCCCTGCAATTCCAGCTCTGAGTTCATCCAACCAAGAGCCATAGCTGTGATGCAAATGGCCAATCTGAAACATGAACAAGTGTTTAAGACAAGAAGTGAAAAAGTAATTTTCGCTTGAGACCTAATTTTGAACCAAAGTGTCCTGAGGTGAAAAGCTGGTGCTTTAACCCTTTTGCACCATGGAGGTCTTTTGGTGTCCCCTCTTCCACCCTTTGTGTCTCTGTTTAGCTAATCCCCCCTCCCATCAAAACACCTCTTTGACAGGGGTAGTCCATCCCTTTAAAGGTAGTAGGGTCTAGAGGCATCCCACTCCTGTCTCATGGTGTGGCCCCTTTACGGTGAGGTACCCAAGGATCTAGGAAAGTCACAAAGGCAGATATGGGGAGAGAGGAAGTGGTCCTGAAAAATAGTCTGTGTTTGGGGAAAACATGTGCTGCTATTCTTCTAAGGGCCCATGAGCAGGAGTCTTGTAGAGTTAGTCTGGGAAAGAGAGCTGTATATAGTCTGCCTCTTCCCTCAAAGCAGACACACACATTAGCAGGAGAAGGCTGCCCCCCTGCTGACCCCTCAGAGCCTGGGGACTAATTGGAGAAGCAGGCCTGCTGGAGGAGAAGCTGGTTGAAAGCCACAAGAGCCCTGGGCCTCTGCACCAAGGAGGGAGCTGCTTGACAGACAATCCCCAGCCCAAAAGGAAGGGCTGGGAAGACCCCTAAACCTAAAGGGAGGAGGCCAGGCACTTTTAGTTACATTTCTACAGGTATTTTACAAGATTAAAACCAGTGCTGAAGACATCGAAACATACAATTCCCCCAACAGATTATATCTTCTCTCTCACCCTTTGGATATAGCATCATATGACAGGCCGTGCAACCACATCAGGAACCCACAACAGGGCAACAGAATGGGTATCCACACCAGGTACTTGCATTCTTTGTGATGCAGAGTCCAAATCCCCAGTAGGGCAGTTAATGGGCAGGAACACACTGCTTTAAGGCTGCTAACCTTTATAAAATGCTTTTTACCATCTCTTCTGGGGCACTGCTGGATTAAATATATTATTTTTAACATTCCTTACCTAGTAACACTTGAGATTATTAAAAGAAAGTATTTTTAGTCATGCTGCTTGTTTAGGTTCTGTGTTTCTTTCAGCTTGGACAAGGCAAGCAAGAGTAGTAGTTGCTAATGAGTTTCCTTGCCAGTGGTTGTGCATCACTGCACTAAAAAGTGCAATGTTTAGATTGAAAAAACATCAGGAAATATTTACTCAACACACTTTCAATGGAGTTATTTTTTTAAAGTGTTTCTATTCAACTTAGCATTTGTGAAAGTTAGACTTCACAAACCCTGAATTTGGATAGCAACTTTGACAACATCTTGTGTGGTTAGACTGAGAAAGACTTATGTGGTCTGAACTTTCATCATATTCCTTATTTCATAACATTGCTTTCTTATTTATTCCATTCTGCTTCTTGGCCAGGTTAAACCCTACTTCAGCTATATAAACTGTAGAAGGCAGTCAGTACTGAGTTTGGTAGCCCTATTCGGCTAACCGTTACTGTCTGGACAACAGTCATTTTAATCACTACCTGTAACATTTCCTCCATGAAAAAATGCGCCACATTTGTGTAGCTCTGATATACTGTATACATAAATAATAAGCTAAAACATATACAAAGTCTACAGTCAGCCTCATTATCCTATCAGGAGATTGTCTTGCTGAACACTGAATTTCTGTGTTTCACTTTGTATTTGAAAAATCAGTGGTATATTACTGTAATTTTATATGTAAATGAGAGATTACAAGACAAGTGTTTCTTCCTGTGCTGTGCAGGATTTGCTACATTCAATGTTACTGACTAACTTGCCTTCCCCCAATCTGTTTTGTGTATGTAAGCAGGTTAATCACCTGAGATCTACATTGAAGCAAGTGAATTAATAACAGAATTACAGGGGAAAGTTACTTGCTTTATGCTATGGAAGATAATTATGGAAACATGGGAGTTTAGGCCTCAAACCTCCACTGATCAGGCTACACTTCCACACAGCATAGTTATGCATTATCATTTCAAATGCAATCAGCAACAACATGGGGCTTTCCCCTTGTATAAAACATTCCCTCCCTCCCCAAAAATACACACAAATTTTATATCCATCTTCTCCTCTCATTGAGGCAGCAAAGTCCTGGATGTGACAAAGATAATAAACTTGTCAATCTCCTTTTTTGGTGTGAACATGACTTCAAACTAGCCTTCAGGGAATTTTGTCTCAGCCTTTTAGAAGCCTATAGCAACCTCTTAACACTCTAGAAAGGCCAGGAAGTCCCAGAACCTTTCCACCACAGCAGGCAACCTCAAATACTGGACCCACTATACTTGTACTCTCTTTGGGTGCAGGATGGAAGTCATCACCTTGCAGGTACTGTGGGATGCTACATTTGTTTCCATGAGAAATCAGTTAGCATTATTCTTTTTTAGGAAATTTTATCATAGGTTTTAGTATTATGCAACATTAAGGCTTAGAGATTAAAGTGAACATTGGCCAGGAAATTCAGAAGTTAAGATTACTGTGGAAGCCTTCTAGTGGCAATGTCTGATAATTTTACATTACCTAGAGTTGGGGGCTAGAAAAATAGTTTTACAAAACTTACTGTTCAATAGAAATCTTGGTATTTTTTAGAACAAAAATAGTTTATATTTAAGTATTCTTAAATGCTTGCAGTGCTTACAACCGCAGCATTATAGTATTAGGCTAGTGCATGAAAGCCAGAAAATGAAGTTATCCAGTCGATTTTCATTGTTCCAGATGAGCAAAAGGTAGAACGTAAAAACAGAAACGTTAAGGGTAAAAATTCTCATTTTTAAAGTATGCTCAATTTTAGTAATTATGGGCATTAGTAGGAAAGTGACTATTGTGGATTATTTTAGTCTGACATACCCCACTACATTTAACAGATTACATATGATAGCACAAAAAACTTAATATACGCAAGTGGTCAGATGTCCCGCAAGGAAGAGACCTGGCACAATGTGGGGATGAGCTGAAAGATCTTTTCCATCTCTAACTTCCATTACAGTGATTGTGAGAACTTTACTTTCCATTTCTGGTTTCAGTGCATTTAAAGTCTCACTATTAACATTGCATGATTAAGGACAAGCCAAGACCCCAGCTCCCAATGTCCAAGTTTCCACCCCCTTTGTCCATTCACAGACTATTTGGGGAGGAGTCAGGGAAATCCACAGCAATTTCTGTTCTCCAGAGCACTTTAAAGTTAATCTGAAGAGGGATGAAAGCCCCCCGCCCCCTTCATTCCACTTGCCACTGTATAGGCAACCCCGATTTTGTTCTTTGGGGGCCAATTTCACAAAAGCTGGGGGAGGAAGAGAATGGGGTTAACTATTAGCAGCTATTCAAGTGGCATTTCTGTGAGGTGCCCAAACACCCGACCCCCTAAACGCTGACCCCATAATCCAGTTGGAGTTCCTGCCCCATGCCCGGCTCCGGCCCGGCACCCCCTCTCTGCCTCTTACCCCGTGCCTGCAGGCCTGCTCGTTGAGAGCTCGCACCCAAGCTCGCTGCCAGTTCTCCCGGAAGGCTCTGAAGGCAAAGAGAGAAGCAAGGAGCCCTCTAGCCCCCGCTACCGCCTCCTCGGGAGCTCCGTCCCGGGCCACCCGCAGCCTCAGTAAGAACTTCCAGATGCCTGCTTCCCTTAGAGCTCCTCCCGAGCTCTCCGGCTTTCCCCGGCCGCTCCACACGCCCCGGGAATACTGCAACAGCCAGGCCGAGACGGTGAGCAGGGAGGCGGCGAAGAGCAGCACCAGAGCCGCCCAGCCCAGCTCCAGCTCCATGGTGCTCTCTGCTTAGCAACTTCGGGGAGGCCAGTAAGGGTTTCACGGGGGTCCGGGAGGCATGATTGGGGGAGGGCCTCACCCCGAGCTCCGGCAGTTGTACGGCAGCATCTCAAGGGCCGGGGCCTGCCCAAATCCCAGTCGCTACTCCAGGGATAAACACTGATTTCCCGGGAAAAGGGCGGAGGGAAGGACGCTACCGGTCTCCCTTGTGATACGGGGGGATTGTGGCTCCCGGTCTCTCCCCAGCTCCTCCACTCGCTACATTGTATCTGCTCCGCGTTCCACGCTGGCCGAGCCGATGTTGCGCGGCTCCATATACTCCCCGGATCTGCACTCTCCCTGGGGCCGGTTCGCCTAGGCGGAGCCGAGCTTGTGCCGGTGCAAAACCAACCGGGGCTGCGTGCGCAGAGCTAATCCTGACAAGGGAGCTGGGGCGCCCCGCCTCCTGCTAGGCTGGCTCCTTCAAGGCGCCGCTCCGCCTCCTCTAGAGGAAATGAGAATGCCTTCGCTCTGCGCTCGCTCAATGACCCCACAGCGCCGCAAGCCACGGAGAGCACGGATCCCGGCCTCCGCTGCTGCAATACCAGCAGGTGCCTGCCGCCCCCGCGGCAGGGTTTGTTTTTGTTGTTGCAAAACTGCAAACCCAGCCACTCATTCACCTGAGGCCAAATGAGAAAGAAGCCTCGTCCCTGACAGGATCTTGTAGCCCCTCCAGCACGGGAGAGGCAGAGAAGGGCGGATGGGTGTCACTGTCTCAACTGATGTGTTCGAATAATCAGGGGTTGGTACAAGTGGGACAGATAGGCAAGGAGACGGTCCCCTCTCTCTGGGAGCTTCAGATATTGGCATGTTGGATTGCTGGTAGTCATACTTGATTATCCCTGTGTTATACAGGTGGTGAAACTGAAGTGCAGAGATGGGGAACTGCTCAAATTCATACACGTAGTGGTACTGTGGTAGTGAGAGAAATAAGATTTTATATTTATATAGTGGCTTCTATACAACAGTTCTTTAGAGTCTGATTCTCCCAAGCCTTGCATTTTGTATAGTCATTTACTGTGGATGTAAAATGCTATTGCGATGTGAGTGGAGAATTGTGATTGGGAGGCATTTTACACCCAATCAGCTGTAAGTGCCTTCAGAAGATACCTGAGCGTAGATAAGCAGGACCAATATAAAGACAGCACCACTGAAGTGCAACCACGTCTGTGCTGGGTGTCATTGATCTAACATGCAAGTACATGGGGAGGGGAAATTCTGGAAAATGGCAAACTCATGTTCTTAAAAAATGAGATATAGGCACTGAATGTACAAGTATGCATATGCTCAGCTTCAAGTATGGTGAAAAGCCTAATTAATTGGGGATTAGTAAATAGGATTGATTACTCGTGTAATTTGAATTAAGCACATACATAAGAGTGTGCCAGATCCGGCTCACAGGGATAGTTTAATAGTTAGAACAGAAGGCTGAGAGTTACAACCTCTGAGTTCTAATACCAACTCTACCATTGTTCACTGTGTGACCTTGGGCAAATAATTTCACTTCTCTGCACCTAAGTTTTCCCATCTGTGAAACAAATTATTCTGACTTTCTTCATGGGGAGAAGAGTAAGGCTTCAATGAATTATGTATGTTAAGCCTTTCAGACCCTCAAAAGGAGTTATATAACAAAGTATTATTATGTACAATATCTTCAGTGGTCTTCCAGAACAGACAAATCCTCAGACCCAGGTTTCCTCCTTTTCTTTATGTTTCCCATGTTGGTGGGATAGTTTGGGGAAAACTCAACCTACAAAGAATGGCTCCGGTATGGAACTCTCCTTCACACCCTCTGCAGTGATGACTGATGCAAAGATTTCATTGAGCTTCTCCTCAATGGTCTTGTCTTCCTTGAGTGCTCTTTTAGCCGGTGGCTCGTCCAGTAGCCCCAGTGATTGTTTGGCAATGTTCCTGCTTCTGATGTATTTAAAATATTTTTTGCTGTTAGCTTTTGTGTCTTTTGCTAGTTGCTCTTCAAATTCTTTTTAGGCCTGCCTAATTACACTTTTACACTTGACTTGCCAGAGTTTATGCTTTCTATTTTTCTCAATAGGATTTGACTTCCTGTTTTGAAAGGGTATCATTTTGCCTCTAACTGCTTCTTTTACTCTATTTAGCCATTGTGGCATTTTGGGACCGCTTACTATTCTTTTGAATTTGGGGTATACATTTAGTTTGAGCCTCTATTATGGTGTTTTAAAAAAAAGTTTCCATGCAGCTTGCAGGCATCTCACTCTTGTGACTGTTCCTTTTAACTTCTGTTTAACTAGCTTCCTCATTTTTGTGTAGTTCCCCTTTCTGAAGTTAAATGCTACTGCAGTGGACTTCTTTGGTATTTCCCCTCCTATAACGATGTTAAATCTAATTAGATAATGGTCTAGTCAGCTATATTCACCTCTTGGACCAGATCCTGTGCTCCCCCTTAGGACTAAATCTATAATTACCTCTCCTCTTGTGGGTGCCAGGACTATCTGCTCCACGAAGCAGTCATTAATGGTGTCTAGAAACTTTATTTCTGAATCCCTTCTGGGGTGACATGAACCTAGTCAATATGGGGATAGTTGAAATCCCCCATTATTATTGAGTTTTGTACTTTTATAGCCTCTCTAATCTCCTTGAGCATTTTACAATTACCATCCTGATGAGGTGGTCAGTAGTATATTCCTACTGCTATACTCTTATTATTCAAACACGGAATTTCTATCCAAAGAGATTCTATGGTACAGTTTGATTCATTTAAGATTTTTACTATATTTGACTCTATGGTTTCTTTCACATATAGTGCCACTCCCCCACCAGTATGACCTATTCTGTCATTCCTATGTATTTTGTATCCTGGTATTGTATTGTCTCATTGATTGTCATTATTCCACCAAGTTTCTGTGATGCATATGATATCAATATCCCCATTTAATACCAGGCACTCAAGTTCACCCATTTTAGTATTTAGACTTCTAGCATTTGTATGCAAGCACTTATGAAATCTCTCACTTTTTAGTTGCCTGCCTTCATGTGATATAATTGAATGGGACTCTTTTTCATTTGACTGTTTCTCTTGAGTTCCTACCAGTACTTTATCAACTTCTATCCTCTCCTCTTTACTAGGATATAGAAAATCCTTGTTAACTTATCCTACTCTACGGGATGTCTCTGTCCGAACCATGTGCCCCTCCACACCTGTCTCCTTTCCCTCAGCCCTTAGTTTAAAAACTCCTCTATGACCTTTTTAATTTTACATGCCAGCAATCTGGTTCTGTTTTGGTTTGGGTGGAGCACATCATTCCTGCATAGGCTCCTCTTTTCCCAAAAGGTTCCCCACTTCCTAATAGGGTAGGTAGGAGGGTTTTAGGTTTATCGTTTCATCCATGCATTGAGACCCTGCAGTTCTGCCTGTATAACTGGCCCTGCACATGGATCTCTCTCCTATCTTTTCCTATGTCATTGGTACCTACATGTACCATGATCACTGGCTCCTCCCCATCATTGTACATAAGTCTATCTAGATGTCTCAAGAGATCTGTAACCTTTGTACTTGGCAGGCAATTCACCATGCTGTTCTCCCTGTCATCACAAATCCAGCTATCTATATTTCTAATGATCGAATCCCCCATTACTATTACCTGTTTCTTCCTAATAACTGGGATTCTCTCCCCCAGAGAGGTATCCTCAGTGTGAGAGGATACATCATCATCTGGAAGGAGGGTCCCACCTATGGGATTGTTTCTCTCTGCTCCAGTTTGATGTTCTCTTTCCCTGAGACTTTAAGCCTCCTCAACAACACATAGGCTGTCAGACTGGGGTGGTACCACTCTACTGTGTCCCGGAAAGTCTCATCTATGTACCTTTTTCTCTCCCATAGCTCCTCCAGTTCAGCCACTCAGGTCTCCGGAGATTGAGTAGCACAAATTCCCATTTAGGAGATGCATCCAAATCATGACTGTCATTCCAGTCCCGATACTGAGAGGTGGTAAGACTGCCTTTCACCCAGCCCATAGTTGGGGGGGGGTTTTGGGTGAAAAGGGGTAAGCCTATAAATTGCCCAAACCTAAATCTCTGGATTGGTGCAGTGTGTCAATATCAAATTCAGCCTCTATTACTCTTTACTACACAGAACATTGCCTTGCACCTGCTGCAGCAGAGTTCAGTGATTCTGACAATTGCTAGAATCACAAACAAAATCACAGAGTATCGTCACATTGGTTGTTTTATTATTTATCATAGCACCTAACAGGCCTAGTCATGAACCAGGACCCCACTGTGCTAGGTGCTATACTCTCTTATACACTGTCCTATAGTAAGAGAAAAAGGGTCATTCAATGACAAGAATAGTAGGTAAATTTTAAACCAATGAAGGAAATACTTAATCACAAAGCATGTAGTGATCCTGCTCCATTTCCCTGTAATAGGGAGTTTAATAGTACCAGGACAATCCCATGTCCCAGTTGTAGGAATTTCTTGGTCCTGAAGTCATTTCTGGGACTTAATGCATGATGCACTGTTAGGGTATCTTGAAGTTTTAATACAAAGTCATCACACAGTGTAATGTAATTGTGATGGATCATGGTCTCTTAAAGGAATGGCTTATTGTGGTGGAATGAACTCAAAGGTGGCAACTCATAACCAGGAGTTGAAAGAATTAGCGGAGAACCGAAAATAAGTACAATATGCAATTTTTACAAGGATTTTCAAAGGAGGAAGCGTTAACTCTTAGTGTTGTCAGTAGCTACCGGTGTGGTGCTCTGCTCTTGTTCGATGATAACAGTCGGCTGCGTGCGTGTTCCCTCTGTGTGCTGCCCTGGCTCTGCACAGGTAGCTGACACAGCAGACCCCCGAGAGAACCCCCAAAGACCACAGACTCTAGTAAGGTACGAAGGAACCCGAGCCAGGTTTATTGTCAAACGAAGCACAGTAATAGTTTCCCGTAGACTCTACAAGACATACTACGAATTTGTGCCCCCTGGCAATGGACCGGCTCAGTCAGTGGCGTGACTTTCCACTGCCCCCTAGGCCAGACAAAGATGTGCACTCTGGGACCTACTTTTATACAGTTACAGGACAGATTACTCATCCCCACTGATGTATTGAAGTACAGCCCCATGACTCATTGGGAGCTGTCTCCTCCTTTGATCATGTTGTTTCACACAGATCTATCCATCATGCCGTCCTTTTGACCCTGCCTTTAAGATGCACCTGCTTCTAGCAGCCCTCTTCTTGCCAACTTCTGTGAGTGGGGCCTGCCTCTGGCTCACAGCCCAGCAATGCCTGGAAGTACTTTGGTTCAGGCTTCAGGCCTCAGACTGGGCCTCTGATACAAGAGTTTATATTTCTGGGCCTCATCTTACTACACTTAGTATAGTTGAAAATACCATCTTTAGTTGTCAGCATATTTATGGATTTAAAAGCTTCATGATAAAAGCATAGTGTAGTTTATATAAAACACACTCCGCTACAGAACAAATTAGAAAGAGAGGAAAAAGGAATATACTAATGGGTCTTAAAGATAATACCCCCAAAGTTCCTAATCCTTAACAACTTTACCCATCCAACCCTCATTTGACATATTTCCCCTATCAATCACCATCTCTCTTCTCAGGAAAGGACTAGGAAAACAGACGTATCTTGCAGAGAAACAGGTGGGTCTAGGCAAAGCCCTCCAGTTAGGCAGACAATAGGTAATATTGACTGGCAGCATGACAATAATTAAACACAAATACATAGCTGATCTCTTGAAAAAAAAAAGTACCATAATTAAATATTTCTACAGTAGCAATAATAATTATATTAGTTACCCTCTGCAGCACTACAGGATTACCCTGGCTGTTACAATAAGAGGAAGCAACTAATCATAATGCTACAGTGCAGCAAAGAGTCACTTCATTGACTCCCACAGAGTGATCCTGAAAGTCTTTTAAACACAAACCACTTTGGAGAAAACTAGGGACGGCTCATAAAAATGAGATTAAGGCTCAACCCCTGTAATACTGCACCTAACGGACCAGAACCCTCCTCTGTATTTCATCAGCACGTCACTGACACTTTGAGTTGCCATTGGGGTCAGTGCACCTAGACTGGGTCCAATCAGAAGAAGATGACGCGTAGTTAAAAGCAGGAGCGTGGCCAACCAGGCACCATATGACGCTTGCAGGTAGCCATCTTTGATGTGGGTAATGGGAGTCCGGGCAGTCACTAGATTGCAATTAATTTACATTAAACCCCAAATTTGGCACTTACCTCGTGCAGCTGTTCTCACGGTAAACCTCAACCCAGCTGCATCTGGAGAGGCACTGATGAACTAATTCCCAGAGCCAAGTGGGGACATTCGGATTCACCCCTTGCCCTAGATTAGGCCGATCCAGTCCCAGTCCCAGAACGTCTATGACGGCTGAGGCAGTTCGGGCGCAGATCCACAGCTGCGCTAGTCAGAATCCTAAAGTGGCGTTTAGTCTCCCTTGCCAGTATCAAAGATGGCGGTCAGGTACTCGGCCGGCTCTCTGCGAGAGCGCGTAGTGAAAGGGCAGAGGTTGGTGCCACGTTATATAGAGTCCGACTGGAAACATCTTCAGGGAAGTGAAGACCTTGAGAGAAAAAAGCTTCCGGGTTTGTTGTTTTTTTAAAGCCAACCGGGTAAGGGAAGAAGCTCAGTATTTTAATGTGACTTTATTTTGTGGTTTATTATTTGTATATTTTATCAGAAAGCAAAGAGCTTGGATTAGCCCAACCTGAGGGAGAAGATTCACCCAGGCCCTCCTCTGGGAAGCGCTGCACTCCTGAAGCAGGGGAGGCAATTTTTATTTACATTTTTTTAAAACTATGAGGATCAGTAGTCAAATTCAGAATCAGACTTGAATGCAGCTGATCCGGGAGCTGTACACCCACATTTAAACAGTGGAACGTATATCTAGACACACACACTGTAACCAGTATATAAACACATGTACACAGAGTGAGTACATTGACTTTAGCAACTGAGTGACTTGTGATCAGTTTTGCTGCTGCTTCCCCCCCCCCCTAAAAATCCTCTTGTTCCTCGAGTGTGTCTCTGATATGTGGGGTTTACCTGTGATCCCCTTGCTGATTAATTTTTGTGGTGCTCTCCTGGGGTTCGTGGCTACCCTGATGCTGATCCCAGCCTTCAAGGATCATTTCATTGCTGCCAAGCTCTTCGGGATAGACTTGAACAAAACTTCTAAACAGCCCATGTGAGTAACAGCTACTGATTCGTTAAGTTTTATTGTGTGGTAATAATCATGGTAGTTACAAATTGCTTGACATTTTAAAATGACTGAAATAAAGAGAAAGCATAATCTACTGATTAAAGCATGGAAAAGGGAATTGATTTTGATGTATGATCTTACGCACATCTCTGCTTCTGTCTCTCCTTCCATTTAATTAGGATGATATTTCTGTACCTCATAGGGTTGTTGTGAGACTTAACTAATTCAGTTTTAAACAATAAAGTACCTTGAAATTATTTGCTGGAAGGTGCCAGAGCGATCCAAACTACTGCACGCATATTATTTATTAAGTGGTATTTGGGTCCCTCTGTTTTCTAGTAACAACATTCAGACCTGTCAGAAGTAGGTCCTGCTTTGTAAAGGATACTTCTCTCAAATCTAGCAACTGATCTCATACCACTGTGTGAAATCATCTGCTTTATATTCAGTAGCCAGTGTGATTGTCTTATGTTCCTGTGTTGATTAATCACTTCTATCTTCCCTTTAATTGTTCTGTAAACATAAACCAATCCAGGCACCACATTGGGCTTGTATACTCCTAAACCACTACAGCGGCACAGCTGCTGCTGCACTGCTGTAGTGCTTCAGTGAAGATGCTACCTATGCCAGTGGATTCTCCTGCTCTGGACCTCTGACTTTCCTCATATTTTGTGAGAGTTCAGATCTGAAATTCTGGTTCAACCCAATCTCTGTTTATTATCTTATTTATTTTACAGTCACTTACAAGCTGCTTGGCTAAGCAGCAGCATGGGCACTGGCATTTACCAAGAGAATTTATATTCTAATCAATAGGAAAGATTTAGTAAATGCAGAAATACGGTAAAGGGAAACTGCTAGGTCAGTACCTGAATGCTATCTTGTTGGGTATGGGCTTATCTTCATTCTGGGCTACTATACAATGAATGTTAAGAGGCTAAAAATTTGTTGTGAGGTTTAATAGCTTTGTTGCTGTTGGATATCAGGAGTATTGGGCTCAAAACATTGCACTGTTACAGCTGGATATTCCCTGTATTATGACATTCCAGTGGAGAAGCAGTGAGAATGCAGGACTAGCTGCAAAGTTCTCAATACTTGGGTATAAAGTGATTTTCTTTTTAAACCTCCCCACCCCTCTTCTGTGTTTCAGTCCTGAATCCCAAGGTGTGATCAGTGGGGCTGTGTTCTTGATCATCCTTTTCTGCTTTATTCCCGTGCCCTTTCTGAGCTGTTTTGTAGAGGAGCAGTGCAAGGCATTTCCACACCATGAGGTAAGTGTCTCCCTCCATGATGCTCTTTAAAGCCTGTATTGCTCTCCACCATGGGATGAGGACCTGCAAGTCTCAGTGAGGATAGCTTGTGTGTAGTTAAGACTTGGAGTGAAATACACTCGTATTTTGTTGGGGGTCTTCAAATGTATCATATCTCAAAGCCAAATGTGATTTCCTTGGCATGTGAAAAGGAGGACTGGTGGCTATGTATCTAATAACCATGGTCCTGTCATCTCTCTGACTTGCAGTTTGTGGAGTTCATTGGCTCCCTTCTTGCCATCTGCTGCATGATCTTCCTGGGCTTTGCAGATGATGTTCTGAACCTGCGCTGGCGACACAAGCTGCTACTTCCTACCATGGCCTCCCTTCCTCTGCTTATGGTCTACTTCACTAACTTTGGGAACACAACTATTGTGGTGCCCAAGCCCTTCCGGGTGTTGTTGGGGATGCACTTGGACCTGGGTGAGTGACGGAGCACAAGAAGATCATCAGCTTAACACTAGCCACAAGGGTAAAAAGGCGACCCAAAGCCACAGTTCCTGAGGGTGGCAGGTGGCAATTTGTGCACAGTTGTAGGTTTCCTCCCAATGCAGATCATTATTTGGAACATAGATTGTGGTACCAGAGAACTGGGTTGATAGCCTTATCAAGTTATTAGTTCAGCAATTTATCATTTTCTCAGCTTTGCCCAGAGAAGCACTCAACACTTTTACAGGATCAGGCTCTAAGTTCATAGAGTGCCAAATGCTGTTGGTGCTTAAATGTGGATGGCAAATTGACCAAAGTGTAGAACTAGGAATCTGAAGGCCTGGATTCTGTTCTCAGTGTTGTCACTGACTTGTTTTTGTGACCTCTGCACCATCATCTGTATTTGCCTCTGTTTCCATATCTGTGTTTGGTGCTTGTGTGTGTATGTAATACCAACTTCGTGTGAGCAAGAGATGTTTATTATTAAACTATTGTGAAATGTGCTGTGATCATTAATGAAGGCAAAGTAGTACATATTACTAAATTGAATCTAGACCCCCTTTAAAACTTGGATGTGAAGGCTCTTCTTTGTCTGATCTGCAGGTATCCTGTACTATGTGTACATGGGCATGCTAGCAGTGTTTTGCACCAACGCCATCAACATTCTTGCTGGAATTAATGGGCTTGAGGCAGGACAGTCTCTGGTGATAGCTGCTTCCATCATCACATTCAATGTTGTTGAATTAAATGGTAAGGAAAATGTATGTGTCTTTTTGGGGCTCTGAATCCGTGCAAAGATCCAAGGGAGCTAGGTGCCTGTACTTGGAAATGTTTGATGTCTAGAAAGATGAGCAGATCTTCAGATGAGGATAATGCTTATGTACCAAGTGGGGCCATGACACCCATTTGTATCTGGTCCAGTGTTAGTGTAACTCTCCTGAGGACTCTTCTGAGATACCTTCTTGACAGACACTGTATACAAACCTAAGATGGAGAGATCCACACCCTGACTCCAGGACATACTTCTGGACCACTGTGGCTGATGTTGAGTTGTCAGTAATTCGTTCTCTCTCTTTTCTACAGGAGACTATAGAGATGATCACATTTTTTCTCTCTACTTCATGTTTCCCTTTTTCTTTACTACTCTGGGGCTGCTTTACCACAACTGGTAAGAGACTGCATGGAATAAACAAGCATTCATAGTATCATAAGGTTCCCTCCTCCCCCTTATACTTAGAAAGGAGACAAGTAATGAAACATTCACAAGCTCTCAGAAATAGAACAATGGACGGCTGATCAAAGTATTCTATATTCTGGCTGGAGCACAAAGATTCTGGTGCATTGATCCATTGGAAGCCTTTGACTGCACCAGAAAACTGCACAATAACAGGGACTTCTGACTCCAGGTTCTGTGGTTTGATCACAAGACAATCTGTCCTCCCATCTCCTACTCACTAATAATCTCTCCAACAAATAGCTCAGGCACTAGATTTAAAATCTTGCAGTAAGATTGCGAATGCCATGCTTTCCTACACTTGATCTTCAACACTTTAATACTATGCCCCATCCCCATTCTTTCTATCTGTGGGTTGCAGGTATCCATCCAGCGTGTTTGTAGGTGACACCTTCTGCTATTTTGCTGGTATGACATTTGCTGTGGTGGGGATCCTTGGGCACTTCAGTAAGACAATGCTGCTCTTCTTCATCCCTCAAGTGCTCAACTTCCTTTACTCATTGCCTCAGCTCTTCCACATCATTCCTTGTCCTCGTCATCGGCTGCCCAGGTAACAAGTGTGTAAGTGACTGTGAGATGCAATGTATTTGGAACAAGGAGATGCCTTTGGATCTGGCTTTGTTTTGGGTCTGAAATGGGGGTGAGGGTGTCTGCAGATTTCTCTAAAGGATAAAATACATGCCTCAACTGCTGTGGCTGGAGGAGGGAATGAGAAGTGAAATGTCGACCTTAGTCATCAGCTAGTGACAAAGGCTTTACCAGAACTGTGTGGGGAATTTCACTTGGCAACAACTGCCCTCTTCTTGCCCAAGGACAGGAGAAAACTGTGGACGCCATGATTTTATGGTTTCCAGTGTTTTCCACAACATTTAAACTTAACAAAAAACTCTAACCTTTCCTGTTGCAAACAGCAGGGTGTAAAGAGAGGAGCTGCTGCCCTGTAAATTCAGCCCAGCAGAAAATTGTCTCCCACCAAACAGCAATAGTAATGTCCTTCCTACTGGTTCCCAGAAGGTAGAAACTGCGGAGTCCTGATGTGGCCATATTTTATTACTAGCATGGCTTAATGCAGACCAAGTTTATGTCTGTGATGTAAAATCAACCATGCTGGGGGATCGTTACAATGCACCTGTCCCTAATATGCTTGGGTAATGGTTTGTAGTCTGAGTTATAACCACGTTAACAAATAATGTTATAGCCTTGTAAAGACCAGAGCTGTAACACTGTTCCTTAACAATGTTATAAAATGGTTGTTCCTAACCACACAGGTGAGATTGAAGTGTTTATACCATCCCTGAGGTGCTGTTATCAGAAGATCCTGACAGTTCTTGCAGTATAGCAGTGACTGTACATGTGTGTGTGGTTTTTCTACTTTGCAGAATGTTGTGGCAATTTAAATACAACCTACTAACGCCCCCCCTTACCGCCCCCCAAAAATTCTCCTGCCCCTGCCTTATTTGAGCAGCTACACACCTGAGACTCCTAACGTTACTGGGACTATTATGTGCATAGAATTACTCCAGCTGTTTCCACCATCCACTTTTTAAACAACCCCGTCTCTTTTATCGAGAGATTAAGCTGCCTCTTTGCTGCAATTGGACTAATATTTCAATGTTGTTTCCAGGTTCAATCCTGGTACAGGGAAGCTGGAGATGAGCTACTCTAAATTCAGAACCAAAAGTCTTTCAGCACTGGGAAAATATATTCTAAAGGTAACCTGTGTGAAAGTAGAATGAATTATATTGTAAAAATAGAATGGATTAAAGAAATGCTGTATGTTCCTTTAAGCAGAAATGAGAAATGTTGAAATATAGTTGTCAGGAAGAGAAACATTAAGATATAGAACAATGACTCACACCTAAGCTAATGGTGGGACATTAGCAGAAGATTGCTAAGAGTTAATAAGGAAATAAGATGTGTGTCTGGCCCCAGGAAAACTTATCAGCTTTGCTTCCTTTGTTTTCTTGTTAAGTTCACCCCCCCTTTTTATCTGTATAAATAAGACAGTCTGAGTCTTATATGGTACTCACATTATCTGAATGTATCAGCACAGCGCTGCGCTAATAAAACAGAGTGGTCTATAACTAAAAACTGTGAGTCTTGATTCTAACTTTGACACCTGAGAAAGACAAGTAAAATTTGCCTTCCGGTAGCAACCATACACGCAGGAATTGGTGGCAGTGCATAACCCCCTCTCCACCCCATGCCTCTGGGCACCTGCGGTCAAGTCCTGAGTAAAAGGAAAAGTTCAGTATAGTCTCATCCCAATCTCTGGTGGACATTTGTCCACATTACTAAAACCTTGCAAAATGAAGCATGACTAGCAGTGATTGCCAGGGGCCTGATCTGTCTTTCCATTGATTTCACTGAGTTTTGGATCAGAACATAGGAGTGGAACAACAGAAGGCATTGTTGGCAGGGTTTTGTGGAAGAAGCTTTCAGTACATCTGCCTACACCAGGGGTTGGCAACCTTTCAGAAGTAGTGTGCCGAGTCTTCATTTATTCACTCTAATTTAAGGTTTCTCGTGCCAGTAATACATTTTAACCTTTTTAGAAGGTCTTTCTATAAATCTATAATATATAACTAAACTAGTGTTGTATGTAAAGTAAATAAGGTTTAAAAATATTTAAGAAGCTTCATTTAAAATTGAATTAAAATGCAGAGTCCCCCCCGGACCGGTGGCCAGGACCCGGGCAGTGTGAGTGCCACTGAAAATCAGCTCGCGTGCCTTAGGTTGCCTACCCCTGGCCTACACCATACTAGGCTCTAAGTAGTAAACAACTAATGCATCTAATTAAATGGTGCTTAACACACTTCTCTTCCCCAGGTATCAGAGACCTTACGTATAGTGGATGTGAGACAGGAATTGGATGAAGATGAAGAATACACAGAGTGCAATAACATGACACTCATTAACTTTGTTATAAAGCTTATTGGACCAGCTCCAGAGCAAACCCTCACTGTCCTGCTGCTGCTCATCCAGGTCAGGCAAACGCTCCCTCAGGGAGGAGGACCTACTCCACAGTGGATGTGGATCCACACTAAAATTCTCAGGCGTTGGGAACATTTGATTC
Organism: Platysternon megacephalum; assembly: GCA_003942145.1. NCBI lineage: Eukaryota > Metazoa > Chordata > Testudines > Platysternidae > Platysternon > Platysternon megacephalum. Next base: position 61,574 of record QXTE01000467.1, read on the forward strand.
TACCCCAGTACTTATCTTCACTTCTTCCCTTCTATCACACCTCCCCAGGGTAGCTATGCCCTGCTATAAAGAACCATGCTGCTAGGGAGGTGGTGGAATCTCCCTCCTTAGAGGTTTTTAAGGCCCGGCTTGACAAAACCCTGGCTGGGATGATTTAGTTGGGGTTGGTCCTGCTTTGACCAGGGGGTTGGATAAGATGACCTCCTGAGGTTTCTTCCAACCCTAATCTTCTATGATTCTATGCTCCTCAGAGAGAATAATCTTGCCCAGTCTTCTCATTTCCACCCCACCTCCCATGTAAGTAAAGACATGGAAATATTTTAAATTAAATCCTGTGTTACTTACAGAGGTTGGTCATATGCAGAAGTACCAGTAAGCTGTTTGATACAGGGACTTTGTCTTCATACCACTCTGTAAAGCATTTAGCACAGCTGGATTCCAATTCTCTTCCTTGTTTTTCCCTCTGTAGGTAGTGGGCAGCACCACTGCATTTTTGATCCGGTACCAGCTAGTACGCTTGTTCTATGATGTTTGACTGAGCTGCCAGGGGTGAGGGAAATGCCAGCACCTCGTGATCCACCTTTTACTTTCTTTGGTTCCCCTCCAAATGGCTGCAGTGATCCTGTTTTGTCTCTGTGAATCACAAGACCCCTTTTCAGATGTGAGTAAAGACTCTTACACTGGCCTCTCTCTGCTGAATTTTTTTTTCTATGCTTTGGTTGGGCACAGAGGTAATTTGTCTGATACTGGTGTTAATGTTCCATGAGCATCACGGACCTGTAGACATTAGCATTACTGGGAATAATCCTCACAAGGAAGATACACAAATATGACTTGAATCTTTTGTCCACAGGGCTGGGAAGAGGCCAGGGGAGGAAGGGCACCCAGGCACCCCTTGCCCCTAATATATTTTTGTTTTCTCATTCAAATTATTTATTACTGGGATATAGCATGTTTTCCCCAGCATCCTGCTTTACATAATTGTCTATCCATTGCCATCACTTTGCTCACGGGGCAGGTACCCCACCAGTTCCAGGTAATGCCCCCTGTGTGGGGGCTGAGGGGGGAATGGATTTACCAGCTGGCGTTCAAGTCCTGTTCTCACTGTCCCTGCTGGCTCTTGCCCAAGCACTGAGTTGAGCTAGGAGCAGTGGCAACAGCCAGGGGCTTCACGGGGCAGATAAATGGCGTGGGGTCTCCGTACCGGCCGCTTCAGCAGTGAAGGCCTAAGGCCGCTACTACCCAGCCTAGGGAAAAGGGGCTGGGGAAGTTGCGAGAACGAGGCTCTTCTGTTAGTCTATAAGGTGCCACAGGATTCTTTGCTGCTCTTCCGTTCTGTTACTGGCGCCTTGGCCTCTGTGCCCCCTTTAAATTTGGCGCCCTGCCTTCCGATTGGCTTATTTTAGCAGCCAATACACGCATAAAACTTTGCCGGATCGTGAGACTAACCAATCCCGGAGAGACATTCGTCTGGGCGGCCAACCAATGGCAGTGCGCAGCGTCACTGTCCAGGGGGCTGGGTCTAGGTCTCTGCCGGAGACTATAAAAAACAAGAGGTGTGGGGTGTAGGGTCGGTTCAAAGCACGCGCGCTTCATCTCGTTCTCCGGCTGCGGTGTTAGCGCTGCCGCTCGAGCCTCAGCCTAGTGCTATTGGAGCGGGTCACCGCGCCGCGTGCGTCGCTCCGCTTTCCCGCGCCATGTCCGGCCGCGGTAAGAGCGGCGGCAAGGCCCGCGCTAAGGCTAAATCTCGCTCGTCCCGCGCGGGACTGCAGTTCCCGGTGGGGCGCGTGCACCGGCTGCTCCGGCGCGGTCACTACGCGGAGCGAGTTGGCGCGGGCGCCCCGGTGTACCTGGCCGCCGTGCTCGAGTACCTGACGGCGGAGATCCTGGAGTTGGCGGGGAACGCGGCGCGGGATAACAAGAAGACGCGCATTATCCCGCGGCACCTGCAGCTCGCGGTGCGCAACGACGAGGAGCTCAACAAGCTGCTGGGCGGCGTCACCATCGCGCAGGGCGGTGTCCTGCCCAACATCCAGGCCGTGCTGCTGCCCAAGAAGGCGGGCGGCGGCGGAGCCGGGCCGGCCAAGAGCGGCAAGAAAGGCAGCAGCCAGCAATCTCAGGAATACTAGGGCTGGCCACGCGCCGCTGGCGGAGACTCACCCCCATCCCCAAAGGCCCTTTTCAGGGCCGCCCACAGAGCTCAGCCGAAGGAGCTGCAAATCCGGAGCCCGCTCGAGACAAAAGCGGCTCCTGGGCGGGGAGAGCGCGAGGCCCTCGGCGCCTTAAGCTGGGTTGAGGGAGTCGGGCTTTCCCGCGGGGGGAGGGGGGCATTAGAGGCGCAACAGCCACTGCCGGGGGGGGGGCGCGGAAGATTTCCTTGGGTTCGAGTGGGGAAGCTGCCTGGGGTCCTCCCGCCCGGCGGCCCGTTGTACGAATCGGGGGGAGCCCAGCCTAACGCTGCGCACGTGCCCGGGGCAGCGCATAACTCGTGCCTTGATAGTAAACTCAGCTGCTACCCTGAACCTTATTATGTGCCCTTCGGGTGAAGCTGCTGCGTGCAAAGCCCTAGTGGCAGAGGAAGCTGCTGCGGGGTCTCTTGCTCTGCAATTTCCTGGCCCTCCGCTGCTACCCACTTGACTCCTACCTACCTGAGATGCTTCAACATTAGCAGTGCAAACTGACCCGTAACAAAGATTCGTACGGGGGACAAGCGGTGTCCACCTTTACAGCTTCAAGAGTCGCCCCCAGAGCTTTGCTGGGGAAGCTTAAAAAAACTGCTCTTGCATCCTTTAAGTAACTTCATATGGTACTGACGGAGGACTGAAAAGAAACATATCAGAATGCAGCTATGGAACTGCCTCACTGTATACTTTCCCGAAAAGTGTTTTTTGTTTTTTTTAAAGGAGCCCATGCTTGCTGTTTATTTATCTGTTTCAAAGTGCCACTGCTCTGAAAGATGTATATCTACATATCTTGTTTTTCTTTTAACTTTAAGGCTGAGGGCATCTTTTGCATCAGATCAAGCACAACAACAATCCAAAACATTGTGAACTAACAAGCCCTCACCCTCTTGAGTAGAAGGCGGCTTTCACTTATCAGCAGTGGTGACTCTTTACTGATGTGCTGTAAAATTCTTTGTCTAAAATGTTACAACTATTTACTAGTTTGATTCTGCAGTGAAGCCATACTTTGTTTGACCTGTTTCAACAGACAGCATCTGCAGCCAGAAGCTCAGTACAGCCACTGCAGGATCAAACCAGAGAAAATTCCAGGGTTAGTATAAACTTGTAGTTAACAAAACAGCAACCATTTCTCTTTCAGCTATGTTCTTTCACTTGGACACTGCTAAATCTGCTGTAGGAGCCTTTGTAACTTCCTGTACATCCCAGAAAATGTAGATATTGTGTAATAAAATATGGGGTGACCTATTTCTGTAGCATTATATTTCTTACACTGCTAGTTCAGTGGCCAGAAATTGTGTTAACATGTTATTCTTAGGCATATACAAGGATTTAAATGGGCATGGAAACAATTCCTTTCATAAGTAAAGTATAGTCAAGGGGTGTTGTACAGACATTGAAACAACCCATTGTTTCATTTACAAAACACCCTCTTTGCATTTTACAATTTAAAGGGACACTAGTATGGGCTTGAAAGATCAAGGGGATGAATCACTAGTTCAAATGCATATTCTATTAATGTAAAAGGAATGGGCTACTGAGCTTGGCAGGATTAGAGTGTAAGGCGGAGTGGGCAAACTTTTGGGCCTGAGGGCCACATCTGGGTATGGAAATTCTATGGCAGGCCATGAATGCTCATGAAATTGGGGGTTAGGGTATGGGGGTGGGGTTTGGGCTCTGGGGTGGGACCAGAAATGGGGTGAGGGCTCCAGAGGGGGATGTGGGCAGGGGTGCGCTCTGGGTTGGGAGGGCAGGAGGGGGATCAGGCTTGGGGGTGGGGTGCGGTGCAGGAGGTGGTTCCTGGCCAATGGGAGCTGTGGGGGTGGCACTTGGGGCAGCATGTGGAGCCCCCTGGGGAGCCCCCTGGCTCCTCCTATGCAGAGTGGGAGCCAGAGTGGGGACATGCTGCTGCTTCCGGGAGCCATGGGGCACACCCTCAACCCTGCTTGAGTTTGAGGGCCGGATGTGGCCCACCCCTGGTGTAAGGCAAGGGTAGGCAAACTACAGGCTACATCTGGCCTGCCAGCCGTTTTAATTCAGCCCTCAAGCTCCCATCGGGGAGCAGAGGCTGGGGTTTGCCCTGCTCTGGTGCTTCAACTAGTGAGCAGGGGCAGGAGCAAAGGGGGCTCTGCCCCACCCCTGCAGCTCCTATTGGCTAGGAACCATGGCCAATGGGAGCTGCTGAGGTGGTGCCTGTGGACAGGGCAGTGCGCAGCAGAGCCCCCAGGCCCCACCTCTACATTGGAGCTGGAGTGGGGACATGCCACTTCTCCAGGGAGCTGCTTAGGGTGACCAGACGTCCCGGTAAAATCAGGACCGTCCCGCATCCCAATATTTCGCTCTGCCGGCAGACCCCCCCCCCCCCCCCCCCCCCCCCCCCCCCCCCCCNCCCTAGAGCTGCTTGATGTAAGCACTGCCGGAAGCCTGCACACCTGAGCCAACATCCTGCCCCAACCCTGATCCCCCTCCCACCCTGCAAACCCGTCCTAGCCCAGAGCACCCTCCTACACCCCAAACCCCCCTCCTGCACCCTTAACTCATTTCTGTTTACACCCCCAACCAGAGCCCTTACATCCTCACTCCAATTTTGAGCATTCATGGCTTGCCATACAATTTCCATACCCATATGTGGCCCTCAGGCCAAAAAGTTTGCCCACGCTGGTGTAAGGGAACATGTCTTATCTCAAGCCTATTTTAAAAAGTCACAGTTGATATTTATAAGGAAAGTTCATGCTATGTTGCACTTATAGACATCTGTACTCGGTTATGGTTAATTGAGTCTGGCAATGAATACATTAATGGATTTTTAAATAAGTTTAATTCGTATTGATTTATATGGCAGTGAATAAACATTTGTCCAAGCATCATCCATTACGTGCGGAAATGTTCGTTCTTCTGTTTAAATATAAATACAATGGAAGTCACTAAGGGCCTTATTTGGCACCTATTAATCAATTGCCAGTTATTGAAGGGCTCAGGATTAAGCCCAAAGGAGGTATGTATATATGTGTAGGCTAGACTAAACTCAGGCCTTGTCTACACTACGGGGGGAGATCGATCTAGTTTACGCAACTTCAGCTACATGAATAATGTAGCAGATGTTAACAACGTGCTTAGATCTACTTACCAGGGGGTCTATACTACACTCTCCCATCCACTCCCCTTGTGCTTCTTGGCCAGGTGGAGGACAGGAGTTGAGCAATCTGCAGTTGATTTAGCGGGTCTTAACTAGACCTGCTAAATCGACTGCCGATGCATCAATTACCACACATTGATCCCCTGTAAGTGTAGACAAGCCCTCAGATAAAGGGCACCTTATATCCCTTACCATTTTAGCATTATTTCTTGTATTGAGTTATTCTTGTTACTGTATTCAAAAGAGCTTGCTTATACTTTTTGGGTAAGCAAGTTGCTGAAACAAATCACCCAAAAAGTTAGTTCACAGGAGAAACTGCAAATGGGATTGTATCCTCTGAACAGGCATAACTACTCAAATTACAGAGTTTAATTTAAGTTTTGTTTTCAGATCCACAAGGAAAATGGGATGCGAGTGTAAATTAAGAGACTCCACCTAAGGAAGGATAACAGTGCAGCAGCCAAGTCCATGTTTTTTTCTGTCAAACTTCTGAGCGTACAGGAATCATGCCAAGAGCTGCTGGTGGGTGGGAATGATGTGTCTATCGGGCATCATTGAGCTGCCTTGCAACACTGAGGATACGCTTAGCACCCTTGCTCAGCAGTAAGCTGGCTAGTTCAACACCCAGGTTCTCTGCGGCCTCTTGAGCATGATGAGGAATGTTCTTGGCTGTGATGCCAACATACTGTGTATCATCATTGGGTCCCTCTTCATTCTAAAAATAAAAAAAAAAGATACTGAATGTAAAACAGCAGGGAAACCTGGGGGTTAAACAGTAGGTTGCCATATACATTTTTATAAGCCTTATCGGAGAATATTGTAAAGATATGGTAAAAAGGCCTGTTTTTGTCTTTTTCATTTGACTTGAAGTTTGAAGGTTAAAACCAACTGAAATTAAGAGGCATTCATTTATTTACCTGCTGTGGGTAGTTAACAGCAGTCTGCATAGTGTCCTTCAGGCTATCTGATCCATCCAAGCTGTAGACAGCTCCTGTCAAATACAACTGGGCAAAACACAATAAAGGTACGTGGCATCTGTGATGACCAACCCAAGCATCCCCTTTTTAAAAATTAAGATTTCTGGTCTGAGGAGGAGACTAGTACGAGTTGGGGAAACCATTCTGCCATTGACTCCCATGTGCCGTTGGAAAAATTGCTTCCTTTATGGCTCAGTTTAGGCCTACAGGTGTATTTTGAGGCTTACCAAGATCCTATGATTAAAGGGGCTAGTCATGTCACATTATTGATCATCATGGGAGAGCAGTCCATGTGTTTTAGGAAAGGTACAAGGCACAAGCATGGATGTAACCCAATTGTTATCATTCCTTAATGGGCTGAAAAGGGTTGCTGTTCTGTCATGGGAAGCTTGCAAGCATGTTGCCTCCACAACCCTCCTTGCCCAAGAGATAGGAGACAAGTACCATTTGTTTGAAACCATGGTTGTTTCTTCGAGTGCTTGTACATGTCAATTCCAATCAGGTGTGTGCATACGTGCACAGTAGCCAGAAGATTTTTCCCTAGCAGCAACCATAGGGTTGGCCTGGGAGCACCCTGGAGTTGCACCCTCATGGCGCCCAATATAGAGCCCTGCCGACCCGCCACCCCCTCAGTTCCTTCTTACCGCCAGTGACGGTAGCTGTAACTTCCCTTGCTCTTGCTCCGGCAAGTGACCTAGCAGTTTGAATCCTGTTGTACTCACCTTGTTTATTCAGATAGTGTAGTATAGTTTAGTATAGATAGTTGTAAGTTTCATTTACGGGGTTTTCCCCCATTTCCCCCCTTTATTTGTTGCCTCAGGGGCATGCTGCGATCCCCAGGCTTCAAGACCTGCAAAGACTGCGTGAAGCACATGTCAAAAAGTGACTCCCACACCTCCTGTTTACGGTGTCTGGGCGAGGGTCACCAAAGACCACTGTAAAATCTGTCGGGAATTCCAACCAAGAACCCTGAAAGAGAGCGCAGTGGCTTAAAATCCTCCTCATGGAGGCAGCTCTTCAAGCGCAGTTGGACCCCGGTGCCGAGGATCCCACTACCAGCACATCATCTTTGGCATGGAGCGCACTCTCAAGAGACCAGGCGCCAAAGAAAGACACGGCCAATAACTCTGGGCACCATCATGGAGCGTCTCGGGGACGCTCCAGCCTTCGGCACCGGTCCCAATCGCCGGTGCAGAAGAGGAGGATCGAAAGGGGCCGATCCCCTTTGCCTAGATCCAGAGACCGCCATCAGTGGCACCAAGTGCAATGAATGGTGATACTTCGTGCCCTCCAAGGGCTACGAACATCTATACACTAATCCACAACTTGACTCTCTGGTGGTGGACGCTACTAACCAGCGAGAGAGGCAGGGTTTCCAGGCCCTTCTCCCAAGAATGGGGACGCAAAAAAACTGGACCTATTCGGCCAGAAGGTTTACACCACAGGGGTCTGCAACTCTGGATTTCCAACCAACAGGCCATCGTCAGCAGGTACGCCTACAATACTTGCTCGGTGAGGGCTAAGTTTAGAGTTACTTCCCTGGGACTTCCGAGCTGAATTCTCAGCTTTGGTCAAGGAGGGAAGATTTATCTCCAGGGCATCCCTGCAAGCAGCACTCGATGGGGCAGACGCTGCCACCAGAGTCATGGCCATGGGTGTAGCCATGAGAAGGGGCTCGTGGCTCCAGGTCTCAGGTCTCCCCTTTGAGGTCCAACAGACCATACAGGACCTGCCTTTCGAGGGTGAGATTCTGTCTTAAAGAAAAGACAGACAAAAGGCTAAACAGCCTGAAGGACTCCAGAGCCACCTTCAGGTACCTAGGCCTCTACACGCCTTCCACTCAGCAGAGACACTTCTGGCTGCAGCCCTCCAGAGGTCTGGTCAGGAGAACCGCCATGTTGACTCCAGAAGGCGGAACAGAAGCGGCAGGAGAAGGCCGCATCAACCTTCTGGCCAGAGCTGGGGACAACGGAAGCCTGCTTTTTGTAGGCATGGTCAAGGAGGGTGTACCACACCTGGAAATGGATCCATCCCACCTTACCTTCTCATCTCGACTATCCCCTTTCTACCGTGCATGGCCCCTTATTACCTTGGACTGATGGGTGCTCCGCACGGGAGAGAGGGGCTATTCCATCCAATTCTGTGCCCTCCTGCCCTTCCCCCCACCCCCTTCCCTGTCCCTCTTCAGGGACCCTTCTCACGAGCAACTCCTTATCCAGGAGGTGCAGTTGCTCCTATCTTTAGGGACAGTGGAGGAGGTTCCTCAGGAGCACAGGGGTGAGGGCTTTTATTCCTGGTATTTCCTAATACCGAAAGCCAAAGGCTGCCTCAGGCCCATCCTGCTGGACCTGCGGGAACTCAACAAGTTTACAAAGAAACTCAAGTTCCGTATGGTCTCTCTGGCTTCCATCATTCCCTCACTGGATCCAGCAGACTGGTATGCCGCCCTCGACTTGAAGGACGCGTACTTTCATATCGCAATCACTCAGCCCCACAGGAAGTACCTCAGGTTCATGGTGAACACCACCCACTACCAATTTACAGTCCTCCCGTTTTGCCTGTCAGCAGCACCTCGGGTTTTCACCAAGTGCATGGTAGTCATCGCTGCATTTCTACATAGGCACCAGTTTCAGCTGTTTCCTTACCTTGACGACTGGCTGATGAAAGGCCCCTCCAAGACCCAAGTGGAGGCTCAGGTCAAGTTTATCAGAGCCACCTTCGTCAACCTGGGTCTCCTTTTAAACGAAGCAAAGTCCACTCTGTCCCCCATCCAGAGGATAGAGTTTATAGGTGTGTATTGGACTCGACCCAGGCCAGGGCATACCTGCCACAAGTGAGGTTTTAGGCCCTGACCGATACCATTCGAGGGCTCAGAAAGGTTTCCACAACCACAGCAAGAAACTGCCTGAAGCTTCTGGGTCACATACCGGCTTGTACCTATGTGGTGCAGCATGCCAGACTCAGACTTTGACCTCTTCAGTCGTGGCTGGCATCAGTGTATCGCCCAGCCTGGGACAGCTTAGACAGGATAGTAACCCTACCTCGCCCGGTTCTCAACTCCCTCCTGTGGTAGCTCGACCCTCAGGAGGTATGCTCAGGGGTCCCCTTGGCAGTCCACAGACGTCCCTGTCTCTAGTGACGGATGCATCAGACGTGGGCTGGGGAGCACATCTAGGAGACTGCAGGACTCAAGGTCTTTGGTCTCAGGTGGATCTGGCATTCTACATCAATGTCAGAGAGCGGTGCGCCTAGCATGCCAGGCCTCCCAGGCACACTTATTGGGACAATGTGTATCAATCATGACGGACACCACCACCACAATGTTCTATATCAACACACGGGGGGGGTCCATGCTCTTCTCCCCTATGCCAGGAAGCCCTCATGCTGTGGGACTTGTGTAGAACATTCAATACACCTGCAAGCATCGTACCTCCCCGGGGTACAGAACGAGCTGGTGGACCACCTCAGCAGGTCGTTTCATGGCCACGAGTGATCCCGTAGCCCGGACATCGCGATTTCAATCTTCCAGAGGTGGGGCTTTCCCCAGATAGACCTATTCACCACATAACACAACAGGAAGTGCCAGCAGTTCTGCTCCTTCCAGAACCACAGCCCGGGCTCCAGAGCGGACACGTTCCTCCTCCACTGGGGAGGTTGTCTCCTATACGCCTTTCCACCCATACCGCTGGTTCACAAGGTGCTCCTCAAGATCCGGAGGGAACGAGCTCAGGTTATATTGATAGCTCCATCATGGCCCCAACAGCACTGGTACACATCTCTCCTAGACATGTCCGTGGAAGCCCCAGTCACCCTGCCACTCTTCCCGGACCTTCTGACACAAGATCACAGCCGTCTTCAACATCCGAGCCTCAACTTGCTTCACCTCATGGTGTGGAAGCTCCATGGTTGAACCCAATGGAGCTTTCCTGTTCAGACCAGGTTAGACAAGTCCTCCTTGGCAGTAGAAAATCCTCTACGAAAGCCACATACCTTGCCAAGTGGAAGAGATTTTCAGGCTGGTCGGCGCAGCACCATTCGTCTCCAATGCTGGCCCCAGTGCCATTTATTCTGGACTACACCTCCTCCATCTGAAGCAGCAAGGGCTTTCGTTGTCATCAATTAAGGATACACTTAGCCGCCATCTCAACCTTTCACCCAGGCAAGGAGGACCGCTCTTTGTTTGCTAACCCTATGGTCAGCCGGTTTTTAAAAAGGCTTGACAGGCCATAGCCTCACGTCCGACAGCCTGTCCCTGCCTGGGACCTCAACCTGGTCCTTTCTAGGCTAATTGGACCGCCCTTTGAGCCCTTGGCAACGTGCTCCCTCCTCTCTCTCTTACAAGGTGGCGTTCCTGGTGGCATTAACCTCAGCCAAGAGGGTGTCTGAACTCAGGACCCTAACCTCAGAGCCCCTTTATACAGTGTTCTATAAGGACAAGGTGCAGCTCAGACCTCATCCTGCTTTCCTCACGAAGATTGTCGCAGTTTCACATCAACCAGGACATCTTTCTCCCATTATTCTACTCTAAGCCGCATTTCAGCGGCAGGGAGCAGAGACTACACACACTGGATGTCCGCAGGGCACTAGCCTTTTATATCGAGAGAACGAAGATGTCCAGAAAATCAGTCCAGTTATTTGTGGCAGTAGCGGATAGAATGAAAGGACTGCCTGTGTCGTCACAACACATTTAGTCATGGATAGCGTCCTGTATTCGTGAGTGCTACAACCTGACGGGGGTTCCCGCACCCCCAATCACTGCGCACTCTACCAGGGCACAGGCTTTGTCAATAGCGTTCCTGGTGCAGGTCCCCACTCAGGAAATCTGCAGAGCAGCGACACGATCCTCTATCCACACTTTCACCATGCACTATGTGATTACTCAGCAGGCCAGAGACGATGCGGCCTTCGGACGAGCAGTGCTCCAATCAGTGGATGACACTGATCCCGCCTCCTGAATTTGGGCTTGAGAGTCACCTGATTGGAATCAACATGAACAAGCACTTGAAGAAGAAAAAATGGTTACTCACCTTCTCGTAACTCTTGTTCTTCCAGATGTGTTGTTCATGTCCGTTCCAATACCCACACTCCTCCTTCTCTGTCGGAGTAGCCGGCAAGAAGGAACTGAGGGGGTGGCGGTTCAGTAGGGCTCTATATTGGGCGCCATGAAGGCGTGACTCCAGGGGGTGCCCATGCTGGCCCTACGGAAAATCTTCCAGCTACCGTGCACGTGTGCATGCACACACCTGATTGGAATGGACATGAACAACACATGTCAAAGAACAATAGTTATGAGAAGGTGAATAACATTTTTCCTGCATGACAGCGCCCTCTATTTAAGTCAGGCTTCCTTTCTGTAGGGTAGTGTTTATATTTAATCTTGGGGAAGTTATATCTATTATTTATCAAAGGAATAGGCTTTCTAGCCCCAGAAAAAGACTTCTCTACAGAAGGGATGAGAATCACCACTCAATTATTGAGAGGGCAAATAAGTTCCATCATGTTTTCCCTGACACAGAGATTTTTTTTCTTCTTAGCTGTGTTATTGCTACACTTGTGTTGGCCTTGGTTGTTTGACCCTGCCCTACACAATGTTGTTCTGGTAGATTCAGCGTGGAGATAGCAAGGCTATGCTCAGCTGCCAAGTATTCTTGCTGGAACTATTTTCAGGTGGCAGGGAAAAAGTGCATGTTGGAAAAATGCTCAGTGATGAACCCAAATAAAATATATTAAGTTCTGCTCACCTGAGAGTCTTTCAGCATGGAACTGACTGCTACGGGAACACTACATCCACCCTCCTGAAACAAAAAGCACAGCAAACAGGTAAAAGTTGATGTCAAGGTTCCTATGTGACCCACCATTTCAGGACCCTTTGAAAAGCCTGTAGAACACAGAGTCAGCCATGTACAGAAGAATATCCGTACACACATCATCAGTTAACAGACACTTGAATCTAGTCTGTATTTAGCAGTTGAGGTAATGAAATCTAGCAGGTTTCTGATACCATGGTGTTTAACAATACTACGTAAGCATTTACTTCTTCTCCCAGGAAGGAAGTGAACAGAAAAGTGATGGTACCAAACCTACCAGGTGTCTCATAAAGGCTCTCTCGGCAATGCAGCACAGCACCGTTTCCCCATCATGCAAGGCAGATACCATATCCAGTATCTCTTCGTCTCTAGCTCGGACCTCTACCGCTAAGGCACCCTGAAGGAAGAGAGAAACACTGTCCTCAGTCTTCATGCATCTCTAGTCTGCAGTCTGTTAGTCCCAAACCACTAAACCTGCATGGCTTAGAGGCATTCCACTGTAGTGCTCTACCCCCTACACACATGGCAACAAGATGAAAGCAGAAAGAAAATGTTGCACATTACTAAACAAATGAGCTGCAGGATCACAGCTTCAGACTGATTCTTATCAGCTTGTTCTATATAGATGCTGACTCCTACTTTCATTAGTATGCTCTTGAAAGACCACATCTCAGGAGTAGAATGATCACTTATAACAGTGATGACGTGCTAGCCTTTAACTAACAACTGCAGTACACTTCCCAAATGCAGCATGCCTACAGAACAGCAGCCAGAAAAGGTGCAGAGTTGAAAACACAGCTGAAATGTTTGGTTGTAACACAGCAACTGGCTACTCAGCTGGCTTTTCGTAGCATACCTGCCCAACAGCATAAAGGCAATCTTCAGGGTTTAGGATCTGGAGAAAAAGCAAAGATTAGTTAATATGTTGCGGTGCTAAATCCAAGATTACGTAGAATTTTTATTTAAAATGCTCCAAAGAGCAGCAAAATTCAGGATGAGACTGAAATGATTTCCATAAAGGAAGTGCAGTACAATGGTTATAGCAAGGAACTGGGAAGTAACAACTCCTGGGTTCTATTCCCAACTCTGCCATTGTATGTACTACCTGGGGATGGTCATGCCCCAGCCCTGTGCCTCAATTTTCCCATCCATAAAATGGGTATAATGGTACTTATTTCATTGGAGGTTGTAATGTTTTATCAAAATTATCAGATGTTTCTAAAGTGCCTGTTCTTGAAGGATTTGGGCACTATAAAGGGCTCTGAAGTTTTCAGATGGACAAATGTTATTGACACATGGAAAGAGTTGTGCTGAATGCATCTTTGGAAGGGAAATGCAGTGAGTGGAACCCTCACTCCAATGCAGCCTAATCTCAAGATAATGCATATATGGATTCAGAGCAGATGTTATGCTCATCCATGACAGGGCAGCTAAGGTTTTTGAAAGGGAATGGGTTAAGGATCTGGAAGTGAATGGAATTTCCCACTGTGCTTTTCCTCACCTGACCAATACGATTCTCCCAGCCCATCCTCCTCAGTCCAGCAGCAGCCAGAATTATGGCACTGAAGTCCTCCTTTTCATCCAGCTTTTTCAAGCGGGTGTTTAAATTTCCTCTCTACATAAAGGGTTAAGTGAGAAGCACAGAAACAGCAATCTCCAAATTGGGACACTTTGCTTGCAGATCTTAACTCAGCCACTAGAGGCTGCTACTGCTGCAATCACCAAAGGCTGTCACTCCTGCAGCTAATCAGCCTGCTCCCTTCCTCTTTGCTTGGGCCTTTCCTCCCTTATCTCTCGTCCCCCAGCAGCAGCAGTTACTCCCCACAGGGGATGGGGCATGCAGTGTCATATACAAGCAGGTCAGGCTTCTGGATCAAACATAGATCAACTACAGAGCTTCCTTCTCTGAGGCTCTCTACACTACCGCGTAAGTCGACCTACGCTACGCAACTCCAGCTACGTCAATAACGTAGCTGGAGTTGACATACCTTAGGTTGAGTTACCGCGGGTGGTCGACGGGAGAAAATCTCCCGTCTACTTACCTTACTCTTGTCCTCGGGTAGAGTACAGGGATCAACTAGAGAGTGATCTGCAGTAGATTTGGCAGGTCTTTACTAGACCCGCTAAATCGATCGCCCATGGATCAATCTCAGAGCGTGGATCCCTGCTGTAGTGTAGACCTGCCCTGAGAGAGACACCACAGATGTCTTCCAAAAAGATCCTTTAAATACACTGCCAGGTATGGCTGGGTTAGCTTAAACAAGGTATGTTATGCACGAGGCCACTTACTGGCTGAGCAGTATAACACAGTGTTCTAAACATGCAGCAAAGCACTACGGAAGAGGGAAAAGGGGAAGATTCCCCCACAGAATGAAAGGAAAGGGGGAACTTTAGTAAGAATGAGAACTCAAGAGAGGTGGGGCTGGGGGAAGCAGGCCTGCCATCTGCTCCTGGAGCAAGACTGCTGCAGTACACTGCAGAAGTACTGATCACTTGAAGAGGAAGCCACCAAGATTTCCTCCAGACCTAAAGAAGCCACCAACAGATTAGGGGGAGTTTGAAGGTGGGTGTGGGTGTGGTGGTGGTAAGCAGTGGACTCCACAAGTTCAGAGAGATGCCACACTAACTTGCTTTTCAAGAACATTTGGGGCTCACCCAGCATTGCCGTAAGATGGATTTTCCCAAGGTTGATGCATATTTGTGCTCTCCTAGGGTTTTGCAGTTTGGGGCAAAAGCACCACCAGGTACTGATACTATACCATGATGTAACAAAATGGGATGAGGAAGGCAGGAGCCAAAGGGGAGAGGACTTCTAAGAACAGCCTGAAAATAGTACCATTCGCCAGAACATGCCAACAGGCCTTGTGGGGCCCTAGCTGTCTCCAGTCACTTGCATAATTGAGTTGAGGAACTATCCTGGAAAACTTGTTCAGATGGTGGCAGATGGAATTTTGCTGTGAGTTGTGAAGTAATCATTTGGACACTGGCTCTTTGGGGCTGGGACTGTGGACATGTCTCATGTAGCACTGAACATGTCAGCAGCTGACAAATAATAATTGTGCAGAATTAAAAAATAAGTTAAAGGGACAGAGACTGGGACAACAGAGCCTTTCACTGCTGGTCTGAATCCCACCCAAGCCATTAGTGACTGAATTGGAATGAGTTGTGTGTCTTATGCCAGTTCCTCCTGTGAAGTGTATCTGCCTCTGAGAAGCTAGACCGGGGTAGGCAACCTATGGCATGGCACGCGAGCTGATTTTTCAGTGGCACTCACAGTGCCCGGGTCCTGGCCACCGGTCCGGGGGGCTCTGCATTTTAATTTAATTTTAAATGAAGCTTCTTAAACATTTTAAAAACCTTATTTACTTTACATACAACAAGAGTTTAGTTATATATTATAGACTTATAGAAAGAGACCTTCTAAAAATGTTAAAATGTATTACTGGCACGCAAAACCTTAAATTAGAGTGAATAAATGAAGACTCGGCACAGCACTTCTGAAAGGTTGCCGACCCCTGAGCTAGACTAATATTGGGCCCTTTCTCAGCAGAAAATACAGGGATTGAATGGGCCAGGGAGAATAAACTCCTCTCTCATAGTAGTTTAGGAAGGCAGCATGAAGTTAGTTTGAGCAGAGGACTGGAAGTCAGGAAGCCTGGGTTCTAATCATAGCACCAAAGTGCTAGAGAAAAGCCAACTGTTATTTATTGAGATACCATCCCCACACACTGCCAGGAAAGGATACAATATCCCTGAATTCCAGCTGAGGGAACCGCCTTTTGAGCTGAGCTGCTCGCCGAAGTGAACTGGTTCCAATCACGCTTCAGAGGAAACAAAAAAACCCCAGTGAAACAGAATTAGATTCATTCACTCACCTTTAGCTGGGGACAGGTTAGGAGCTTCCAGGGAAACACACACTACCTTTTTAAACTAGTCACAGAGCATTTGGGGATCTATCCATCATTCATATTGGCAGAAGGAAAAATGGAGAGATTTAACATGAGGCCTGACTAAATCTAGATATAACCAGACTACCTAGTCTGTGAAACAGTCTCTGTGGTAGGTTGTTAGGCCTTTGCAAAGCAGCCATTAATCCTTGTTACGGATCTCTGACTCCTCAGTGGGTCACCATCTACAGAATGTAGCAATCCCCAAGCCCTATTTTCTGTTTTGATAACTGGAATAAACTGGTTTGGAAAGCAGGGATAGCAGTCCTGGATCACGGAACACATGTCTGGGTGTGCAAGGTGAGGTCTGATAAACAGGTCCTGGAGAGTGCAGTGGGAGAGCTCTCTGGACAGCACCATGTGTATCTGGACAGCAAGGGGGGCTGCCAGTCTGACCAGAGAGAGGACTACTTTCAAGGGATGTATGCTACTCACTTTTCTTTTTATCCCATAAAAAAAGATGACAAGTCATCTCTAGTTTTGCCTGTGTGAAGTGTAAATCTACATCTGTGTAAATCTAAATCTGTGAAGCAAACGATTTCTTTTGTTTTATTTCTATTTTCTGTGTTTTAATTAAGATTACGGTCATCTGGGTAATTTCAACACAGACATCCCCAAAGAGAAAGGAACCTTGTAACCTCTAAGGAGGGGGACTGAAAAGTAAGTAATTTCTGGAACTTGCCCCCCATCTCTGGGCTTGTACACACTAGTGCTTGTATTGGTATAACTTTAGTCACTCGGGGTGCGAAAAAGCCACCCCACTGAGTGACGTGAGTTACACTGACCTAAGCGCCGGTCTGGACAGCGCTATGTCAGTGGGAGACACTCTCCTACCGACACAGCTACCGCTGCTTGGGAAGGTGGAGTAATTATGCCGACGGGAGAGCTCTCTCCCGTCGGCATAGACTGTCTGCACTAGCAGCGCTACAGCGGTGCAGCTACATCAGTAGATCTGCGCTGCTGTAGTGATTCTAGTGTAGACTAGTCCTTAGTCTGAGTCAAGAAGCATGGACAGAAAAGTCTGCTCCCACTGAGTCGTGTTACCATCAGAGTGGAGTAGGTGAATGCAACAGGAGAAGCCAAAAGACCGAGGAGAGGGAGTTGGCTGTGGTGTGGGTCACAAAAACACTGGGCCAAGTTCACCCTGCTTTAAGTCCCTTGACCTCAATGGAGATCCAACAAAGCTGAATGTCCTCTGTGTCAGTCAGGAGAAGGAGGAGAATTTTAGTGTGCAGAGTGCTTTGAAGATATTAAGTGCTAAGAATTCATTCTGGGGGTTGTGGAGGATTTAGAAAATGTCAGATCTCAAAGCATGACTGGAGAGATAAGAGGTCAGCTCTCGCTCATTTATTCAACAGCAGCAATTCTTTCCCATAGTGATAATTATGGTTCCTGGGATTCTTATTAAGTTTTTATTCTTTTATTGCTAATTCCTACAAATGGTTCACTTTAACTTAAAATTAAAAAAAACAAACAAACAAAAAAACCCAAAACACGACACACTGAAAACACCTCAATCTGTGCAAAGGGCAAGGGACAGATGAAAGTCTGGATGTTAACTGTAGTAACACAGGGAGTTTACAAAGAATAGTGAAGAGCAGGCAGTTTTGGTATTGAGAAGTCTAAGGCTATCCCTTTTCACCACCCCATTTGTTCAATAACTCTCCCATCCACTCACCTCTTTTCAGGAAGGCTGTTGAGGGTTTTCCCATAGTTCTTGGGATGAAAAACTACAGCATCATGGGGGTTTTCCCTTCTACAAAGAAATACAGTGTAGACAAGATATCATTCCATAACCATGTGGTTAAATGGAAACAGTTCTGCTCATGGTCCTTAGTGGAGGTGCCTCTAACTTCCTTATCCTTAGTCCAATACAGGGAGCACTTTCTTTTCCTTTTCCATTTTTCCTTCTAATTAATCTAGAGCTGGTGAAGGTGCTGGTTTGACAATTCTAGATAGTCGGTTCTCTACTCATCTACAGAGCAGGCACAGCACAAGTAGCGGAAGGGCAAGCTTCCCACAGGCACCACCCTCTGTCAACATGCTTAATCCTGACTCAGAGCCCACCCAACCCCTCTTTAAGAAAGAGAGGGGGGGGGGGGGGTTCAGTCTTCACAGCCCATGGTATTTGGGCTCTCTCTCTCTCCTGAGACAGGCAACAAGATGACAAGCACAGTGGCAAGTTGTGCAGTACAGTTACCTACACAAAGGGAAATAGATGGAGACCGACCAAACTCATCACACAGCATGCCAACAGTAAACAAATGGTCCCTCTGGGGTTTTAAAACCCCTCAGGAAGTCAGGCCTCTCAATGCACACTTACTTGCAGATGGCCCCAATGGTGAAGCCAGGCGCGAGCAAAGTTGGCAGGTCCTTCAAGGAGTGAACAACCAGGTCAACTCTACAAGTCAGAGGAGAGAAAAGTCAGAGCATGGTGTGGGTGAAGGAGCCCATGGGGCACCTGCAAGATGATCTGAGAAATAAAAATTCCACACTGGACTTTAGTGTAGAAAGGGGGGCTGGAAATCAGGAATCCTGGGTTCTATTCCCAGTTCTACTAATTCACTGTTCAACTTTAGACAGGTCACTTCATCTCTCTGTGCCTCAGTTTTTCCATCTGTAACATTATAATGTATATCTCCCAGGGGTGCTA
The DNA here is from genome assembly GCA_003942145.1 of Platysternon megacephalum. Classification (NCBI taxonomy): domain Eukaryota; kingdom Metazoa; phylum Chordata; order Testudines; family Platysternidae; genus Platysternon; species Platysternon megacephalum. The sequence goes on from QXTE01000467.1 coordinate 80,274, forward strand.
CATCATAAATATTTGCAAAGTGATTTGAAGAGCCTGGTGTGGGTGCTGAAGACCCATACGCACATTCTACAGACACCCATCAACCTTGCAGGACACAGAGCTCAGTGGATCCGACAGCCCAGTCAGATTTAAATAACTACTTTTCAGTTGGCAGCAGCCCAGAGCTCAAGCTGCCTGCATCACTTCATACTACTGCCATGGCCATCAAAAAAGGGCTTGAATCCTTAGAGCCTGAACTCACTGGGAGTCTTTCCACTGACTTCAGTGGGAGTTAGATCAGCCCTTAGATGACAAGGACCCAAAGGGGAATCTTTAATTTTAATCCAAATTGAGACAAGTCCTTCGATCCATGTGCATCCCATACCCTAGCTGGAACATGAGGTAAAAAACAGCAATCTCCCTCAGTCACAACTGACATCTGAACCCAGGTTTCCCACAGAAATAAGTTACCCCAAAAGAGGCTTAACCCTAATGCTTCCAGTTCTCCTGCACTGTTGGTAGTGAGTACAGTTAACAGGCAGGAGGCTTTGGAGACTGTTTAATGCTAACTGTGAATCTGAGGCATCTACTGAAATGTCTGAAATCAAACTGTATGTGGCCACTCAGTGATGTGTATGTAACAAATAATACTGTTGCTCTAAAAATACCACAGGTTGTAGGGCATCGGTTCAACCAACACAAACATTACTGATTGACAGGACACATTTTTCCTTCAGCCATGTAAGCTCAACTAAAACAGTCAGGGGAAGGAGACAGATGGATAGCACATTTCACAAGCTTATCATTCTCTAAAATGTTCTAAAAGAAGTTTGAATTACAAACAAGCCACTAGAGTGTGAATGTTTGTCTTGATTTCAGATGCAGACAATCTGCAGCACTGCCCGGGCCATTCCATGGCTTGCAGTAAGCAAGAGAAAGGTTCAGAGCTCTTACTCATTTCTTTCCAGTGCATTTTCCAGCTCCTTGGTAAAGAGGCTCTTCTCTCCAATCTAAATAGGGAGGAACATGAAGCGTATTACCAACATAGTCACATATAGCCTCACTCAATTCAAAGGAGGAAGAGGTCATTTACCTTGGAAAGAGCAGTGTCCAGGATCTTGTCTCCAGTTGTTGACATGGCAACTGTTCAAAGAGAGAGCTTTTTAAGAGCAGCAATACAGAGAGATCAGATAGGCCCAGACTCTAAGTCTCTGTGCGGTATGCAGCAAAGGGGTACATGGCTGCTGCATTCTAGTGCAGGTGTGAATGCAAGCTCCATGTAGCAGGAGTATTCTAGCAGTACTCTGCACTAAGCAGGAGTAAAGATTAGGTCTTCTGGAAGTGTGCTGCCTTATTCCCAAGAGCACAGAGTAAGAAAAGGGAAGGCCATGAGTGTGTGTGTCTGAGGACAGTAGTTTTAAGCAGGATCCTCATCACACTAACAAGACACTTTGCTTTGAGCACCATCTCTGGCCTCACTCCTGCTAATAGGCAGGTGCTCAGCAGCCATCCAATCAATGCAGCATTGGGCTCTTGACTGCTCCCTGTCTGGTTTATATAATTTTTTACTTTGCACTTGAACATGAATATATGGTGCATCTAGCTTGGAGCCAGACTAATACATGGTTACTCTATGGAGTGACAGTATCATAATCTGTATAGAAACTTGGGAACTCAATGCTCAGCAGTACACAGAATCCATCCTCTCCTTGCTCTGCAGACATTAGCATCTCTTGCCCGGTCACGTGATCCTAACTGGATGGAACTGATTCAGATTCTCCACTTAAGCAAACGCCACAATCTCTCTTCCTTGGGCCAAGGGCTTCTTGCATAACAGATATTACACATCAAACCATCCCACTCCAGCTGCTCCCTGCCTCTGAGCAGCATTTGAACACCTACCAATCTCAAAATGAAGGTTGAGGTATCGCTTGCGGAGCATTTCCACTACACTGTCTGTCTGAATCCGGGCCAGCTGCAGTTTAAAAACAGAAGGCAAAGTCCCATGTGAGATGGCATGTGTTCAGTACATCAGCTAAAGGAAGCTTTTCTATTCTTAGACATAGTCAAATGCACCCACCAAAGCCTCCAAAACACAAGCATTAATGCAAATAAATAGAAGTCTTAGCACAGTGCTACACAAACCCAAACCCTACCCCTGCATAATGATCACATTACCATCCCTGCTTTACAGATGGAGAAACAGAAACAGAATTGGAGTGACCTGCCCCATGGTCAGACAGTGAGTCAGTGGTAGGGTCAGAATTAGAGCACTGTAAAGACAGACCACATTTCTTCAGTTAGAAGTAGTGGTTCAAACAGGGGACTGGCAGTCAGAATTCCTGGGTTCCATTTTCAGCTCTGCCACTGACTTGCTATGTTCTGTGGCCAGCCATTTCAGCTCTTTGTGCCTCAGCGACATTATGTTTAAAGTGGAGATGGTATTTACCCACCGAACTGGAAGGGCTGTGGCTTACTATCTGTGAAGTGCCATTACTGGGTGTATGGAACTAGAGTCGTAGCTCTCAAACTTTTTTACTGGTGACCCCTTTCACATAGCAAACCTCTGAGTGTGACCCCCCTTTATAAATTAAAAACACTTTTAAATATATTTAACACCATTATAAATGCTGGAGGCAAAGCGGGGTTTGGGGTGGAGGTTGACAGCTCGCGACCCCCCCATGTAATAACCTCGCGACCCCCTGAGGGGTCCCGACCCCCAGTTTGAGAACCCCTGAACTAGAGAAACACAATGATGTGCTTTTGTAATTTTTAAAGTGAGTCAGACTAAGCATTGTGCACAGTGCTAGAGAATAGGTCTTGCAGTAAGGGGCACCCATTGTTATAACAAAGGCAGACTAAATAGCCTGGCGATTCCCACCTCAATGAGTGATGAGCTAAAATGCACCATATCTGCTCTGTGCTTTTTAAGAATGCTAAACTTTACCATTGCTCTGTGATCCTGCAAGGAGCCAGGATTAAGATTTGTCTCAGGAATTGTGTTCTATATGAGCAGAGGTATGTCAGAAAGTTGTGCAGAAGGAGAACAGCAGCAGCTCAATACAACAGACAGAGCAAGCCGCAGGGTTTGGAGGCTGCAAAGGCCCAGGTACCTGTAGATGGGACACATTTAATTTACACTCTGGAAGGGGAAGGATCACATAAAATAGTCTACCACTACTATCCTACTCAAGCAGAAGGCAGAGGATCCCTCCATAGATCCTGACCCTGTGAGGGGCAATGTAGTCTAGTAGTCACAGCTGAAGATGAACCAGGAAGCCTAGTTTCTAATCTTTCTCTGCTACTGATGCTCTGAGTGGCCCTGGGTAAGTCATGGGTTTCCACATGTGTAAAATGAGTCCAACAAACTTCCCTTTTGTAAGGTGCTGTGAGATGCTGGGTGAAAGGCACAGGTGCTACAAGTGCAAAGTGTTGATAATAATTCTTAATAGATTAGGAGATCGCACATGGTGGAGAAAAGCAACGTCCCACCCTTCAATGCCCATCTGTCTCATCTTCTAGCCTCCCGCAAAGTACAGAGCCATGCCTGTGCCTGACTTCCAAAGTAGGCAAGATTATCTCAAAACAAAGGCCCAAGGCACATTTATCTCTCTTTGCAAACTTGCTCCTCCCAGCTGCAGCTAGATAGCAAGAAAGACCCAATGTATTTCCTATATCCTCCCTCCCAGGCCTTTGTGAGTGTCAACGCAGCCTAAGTTTTGCCTCCATATAAGATATTTGGTTGTTGGATATAGCAAAATGAAGACACAAAGGGATTCTACTGAGAGGAGTGCAATCACCTCTCTGTTTCTTGAGCTACTCCATGAGCTTGGTGCTGATGGAATGTGCCAACTGACAGCCATTGGGACTAAAGTTCTGTTTATTCAGAATGGATACAGTCCAGGTGGCATCAAGGCAAGCTTCTCCCACATAGCTGTAACAACATGCCTCAACGCCGACATGGAAGGATCCCCTGCAGGAGGGCTCAGTCTCATGGCCCATTGAATCTCGGGCCTTCCTACAGGGACTGCCAACAAGGACGCCTATTATAGTGCAAATCTGATGACAGAATACAGTTATTTCTAATTCACAGAGGTCACTGTTTGGCAAAGATATCATTACTCCAGTCTAGGGTCACTTTCTGAGAAGGACTTGGGCTTTTTGGTTTGAGAAAGATAGCTCATCTGCATAAACAAATATAAGTACATTTATTTCCATCTAATAATACTTTGTGCTTAATCCAAGGATCTTAAGGTGCTTTACTAATATGAATGAATGAAGCCCCAGACCTTCTGTGCAGTATCCACAAATTGTCCCCATTTTACAGATGAGAAAATAGCAGCACAGATAAATAAAGAGCAAAATTTTCAAGCGTGTCCACTACTTTGGGTGCTCAAACTTGAAACATCTGGATCCCAATTTGCATTCGCACCTTCTAGTGACTTGAGTTGAGAGAACTCAGCACCTCTGAAAGTCAGGTGCTAGGTACATAAGGTTGGGCACCCAAAGCTAGAGGCCACTTTTGAAGATTGGCCCTAAGAGACTTGCCATAAATCACACAGTGAGTCAGTGGTAGAGATGGAAACAGAACAAGGGAATACTGATTCCTAGTCTTTCACTCTGACCACTAGACAACACTTCTCTATTGAACAGGAAACCTGATAGATGCTGTACTTCATTTGGGTTTATATATAAATAATAGAGATACACACTTATTTACCGAGGGTAACTGCTGTACATCATATTTTTAAAGTTGAAATTAGACACCCAGATTTTCTACTTTTAGGAGATGCAGCTACAGGGTCTCAAGTCACAATTGTCCCCGTTGAATAGAGACTCAGCAATATGGCCGTACCAGAACAGAGGCTAATGCAATAAGCAGAAACTCACCTGACTCTTCCTGGTGCCCACTCGGATAACTCTGTTTTTCAGGCCATTTTCATCCTATGAACAATAGGTTTCATGTATTTTAAAAATTAAAGCAAATCCCCCAAATCCATAATTGTGGAGGTTTTCTTTCCAGTGCTCTCTGCCAACTCAGAGCTCATTCCACCGTAGCGAAACGTGTTCCCCAAGTGGCAACCACATCTTCCTAAACTGAGCAAAATTTCAAATATTTAAACTAACACAAGAGTAGGTTTGCAAAGACTGTAAACTCCTGTTGGGAAATGTGCAGCACCTCCCAGAAGGCACTCACTGTCTTGCAGTATTGGGCCCTAGAACTCAATTCTGTAAACACTACCAGACATAGCACACACTACTGTGAACAGTCCTATTGACTTTTGTAGTAAGCGTTTGCAGGGTTGGAAATCATATGTGTTGTATTATTAAGTTCTTAAATGTTCAGCTATTCACAAAAAGTCATTAAGAAGAACACTTAGTCCTTATATAGAACTTTTCACTTTCAAAATGCTGTGTAAACGTTAACTAACATCTGCATATTTATGGACGTCTTTAAAAAATGATCAAACTTATCTTAATTAATACCCAGCTAGGACTGATCTATTCAGTAAATGGCAGAATTAGAGGGGAAAGTGGTATAATCCCTTTACTCTCTCACCCTCTCTTTTTGATGTAAGCACTATATTTTAACTAAGACAAACAGTGTAGAGACCACAACCTTAGGAACATTTTACTTGTAATTGTTTTCTATAATGGTAAAGTAATATTGTTTGATTTTTGTTTTCTCCCACCCCCTTAAAACTGTAAAGGGCAGATGAGTAGATTTTAAGCCTGGCCTATTAAATTATCCTGACAGATTTGCAGAGCTGAGATATACACATTATTTTATTATGAGATATATAATTACCATGAACAATCTAAGCCCTGAAGAATGCAAAGTCCGTTCCTTTACCTGAGTGTTCCTCAGTGTCTTGTTCTCCATCGCTATGGACTTTTCCAACCCCAATGCCTGTTATGTGAAAGAGAAGAAGACGCTCCTTGAACTGGGAAAGAGGAGAGGAGGGAAGTTATTGCCTCTTCTGCCTAGCACAGTGTGTGCCAGACCATGTGCTAGAGAGAAGGGCTGTTCCATTTGTGACCCAGACCCTTCTGGTGTAGCATGGACACACAGATAAGAGGTGACAGGCATGCTACAGTATGTGCTGCACTAGGAGATTGGGAGGGAAAGGCCTTCAGAAAGCAGGGATGGGTGTGACCAGCACTTAAGAATGGAGGTTACCAGTTCTGCAGAGAAGGAAATTCAGCTGCAGGAGCTGCCTCAGCAGAGCTGTCCAGCTTCTGTACGGAAAAAAAATTTGTGCTGAATCACTAGGAAGGAGACCTCTCCCTCAATGACGCCAGCCCAAGCCCTTTGCTGCCTGCTATACCCCCAGATCTGTGTATAGCATCTAATGCATTACCCAACAGAACAGTCACAAAGTGGGTATTTTGATAAGTGAACAATGATCATTTTCACCAAGATATTATTTCGTGGGAGAGGGACACAACATGTGGCTTCGTACAAAGCAGAGACTTCAGCTCTATCACCCATCTTCAAGGCAACGGAGCACAATTTCTTTGAAACTATCACAAGCTATGTGGATTGACAAAGGGCAGTGAGCCAAGAGACCTGGGCTTTATCCAGAACTCGGCCATTGATTGGCCTTGTAACTTTGAGCAATAATTTAACTACTCTTCCTCAGTTTCCCTTTCTATAAAATAGCTCCCTGTAAAGTGCATTTGATTTTTTTAATTGGACTGGTATTATAAAGGCCTCATGTACTAATGGGCAGGGTTAAAAACTCATTCTTATCTGTAAGCTCAGAAGCAGTCTCAGCCCAGTGGAAAACCACTTATGTTGAAACCTTTGACTGACAGTAGGGTTAATAAAAATACTCAATCCTCACACAAAACTGTGCCTTCAGTGTATTAACTAATTTGGTTTCAACATCAATAATTTGGGACCTATTGCTACCTTAATCTAGGATTCTGAATATAGCCATGTGTTCACAGATTACAATTATTAAAATATGTACAATCTTTAGTTTTCATAGTTGGCTCAGTCTACTCCCAAGTACCATGAACAGTGTTCATTTTAGCAGGTGTATGGTTATACACCCTCAGAGAAACAGTCAATAGAAAAAAAGATTCCCATTTGATCACATGAAGGCAGACAACTAAATACTGACAAATTTTGTAGGTGCTTGCATACAAATGTAAGAAGTCTAAATGCTAAGATGGGTGAACTTGAGTGCCTGATGTTGAACGAGAATATTGATGTAACAGGCATCACAGAAACTTGGTGGAATGATGACAAATCAGTGGGACATTGTAACACCAGGATACAAAATATAAGGGAATGACAGAGTAGGTTGTGCTGGTGGGGGAGTGGCACTATATGTAAAAGAAAGCACAGAATCAAATATAGTAAAAACCTTAAATGAACCAAACTGTACCATAGAATCTCTATGGATAGTAATTCCATGTTTGAATAATAAGAGTATAGCAGTAGGAATGTACTACTGACCACCTGACCAGAATGTTGACGACGGTAATTGTGAAATGCTCAGGGAGATTAGAGAGGCTATAAAAATAGAAAACTCAATAATAATGGGGGATTTCAAATAACCCCATATTGATTGGGTTCATGTCACCCCAGAAGGGATGCTGAAATAAAGTTTCTAGACACCATTAGCAACTGCTTCTTGAGGCAGCTAGTCCTGGCACCCACAAGGTAAAGAGGTAATTCTTGGTTTAGTCCTAAGCGGAGCACAGGATCTGGTCCAAGAGGTGAATATAGCTGAACCACTCAGTAATAGTGACCATAGTGTAAATAAATTTAACATCCTTGTAGGGAGGAAATACAAAAGCAGCCCACCATAGTAGCATTTAACTTCAAAAAGGGGAACTACACAAAAATGAGGAAGCTAGTTAAATGGCAGTTAAAAGGAACAATCACAAGAGTGAAATGCCTGAGAGTGCATGGAAACTTTTTAAAAAACACCATAATCGAGGTTCAAACTAAATGTATTTCCCAAAGGAAAAAATAAACCAGTAACAGGAGCAAAAAAATGCCACCATGGCTAAACAGAGTGAAAGAGGCAGTTAGAGACAAAAAGGCATCCTTCAAAAACTGGAAGTCAAATCCCACTGAGGAAAACAGAAAAGAACAAACTCTGGCAAGTCCAGTATAAAAGTATAATTTGACAGGCCTAATTAGCAACTAGCAAGACACACAAAACTAACAGTCAGTTTTTTTAAGTACATCAGAAGCAGGAAGCCTGCCAAACCACCAGTGAGGCCCCTGAACGAATAAGATGCTAAAGGAAAACTCAAAGAAGACAAGGCCATTGAGGAGAAGATCAATGAATTCTTTGCATCCCTCTTCACTGCAGAGGGCCTGAGGAAAATTCCCACACATGAGCCATACAAATCTGAGGAACTGGCCCAGATTGTGGTGTCAGTGGACAAGGGTTTGGAGCAAACTGATAAATTAAACAGTAATAAATTGCCTGGGCCAGATGGTATTCACTCAAGAGTTCTAAAGGAATTCAAATATGAAATTTCAGAACCACTAAGTGTAGTATGTAACCTATTGCTTAAATCAGCCTCTGTACCAGATGACTGGAAGATAGCTAATATAATGCCAATTTTTAAAAAAAGGCTCTAGAGGTGATTAGGGATGTAAAAGGTTAAATGGTTAACCGGTAAGTGCCAGCCGCCCTGGAGGAGCCCCAACCGGTCAGCCCCAGCGACCCCACCCCCTCTCCCTTTCATCGGTTAACCGATGAAACGATATAATTTTAATAGTTTAGATGGTAAATTTTTTAAATGGTATTTACATCCCTAGAGGTGATCCTCGCAATTACAGGCCGGTAAGCCTACCTTCAATACCAGGTAAATTGGGTGAAACTATAGTAAACAAAATGATTATCTGACACACAGATTAACATAATTTGTTGGAAGAGTTAACACTGCTTTTGTAAAGAGAAATCACATCTGACCAACCTATTAAAATTCCTTGTAGGGGTCGACAGATATTTGGACAAGGGTGATTGAGTGGATACAGTGTACTTGGACTTTGAGAAAGCCTTTGACAATGTTCCTCACCAAGACTTTTAAGCAACGTAAGCAGTCATGGGATAAGAGGGAAGGTCCTCTCATGGATCAGTAACTGATGAAAGAACAGGAAACAAAGGTTAGGAATAAATGGTTCGTTTTCACAGCAGAAAAAGGTAAATAGTGGGTTACACCAAGGATCTGTATTGGGACCTATGCTGTTCCACATATTCATAAGGCCATGAACAGTGAGGTGTCAAAGTTTGCTGATGATATAAAGTTACTCAAGATAGTTAAGTCCAAAGCTGACATTGAACATTTACAATGGGATCTCTCAAAACTGGGTGACTGGGCAACAAAATGGCAGATGAAATTCAATGCTGATAAATGCAAAATAATGCACATTAGAAAACATATCTCAACTACATATACAAAATGATGGGTCTAAATTAGCTGTTACCACTCAAGATAGATCTTGGGATCATCGTGGAAAGTTCTCTGAAAACATCCATGTGCAGCGGTCGTCAAAATAGCTAACAGACTGTTAGGAACCATTTGGAAAGGGATAGATAAAAGAAAATATCATAATGTTACTATAAATCCATGGTACGCCGACATCTTGAAATTAGACGAAGGTTTCTAACCATCAGAGGAGTGAAATTCTGGAACAGCCTACCGAGGGAAACAGTGGGGGCGAAGGACCTCTCTGGCTTTAAGATTAAGCTTGATAAGTTTATGGAGGGAATGGTTTGATAGGATAACGTGATTTAGTCAATAGGTCAATAACGTGCCACCACTGGTAATTAGTACCGAGGGTCAATGTTGGGATATTGAAAGTCTTTTTCCTGAGTGTCTGGCTGGAGAGTCTTGCCCGCATGCTCGGGGTTCAGCTGATCGCCATATTTGGGGTCGGGAAGGAATTTTCCTCCAGGGTAGATTGGCAGTGGCCCTGGAGGTTTTTCGCCTTCCTCCGCAGCATGGGGCAGGGGTCGCTTGCTGGAGGATTATCTGCTACTTGAAGTCTTTAAATCAAGATTTGGGGACTTCAACAGCTGAGTCAAGGGAGAGAATTATTTCAGGAGTGGGTGGGTCAGCTTTTGTGGCCTGCATCATGCGGGAGGTCAGACTAGATGATCATAATGGTCCCTTCTGATCTTAAGTTCTATGATTCTATGAAGAACCAGGGGTCACCCGATGAAATTAACAGGCAGCAGATTTAAAAGAAACAAGTACTTCTTCAAAAAAATGCATAGTTTACCAGTGGAACTCGTTGTCAGGGGATGTAGTCAAGGCCAAAACAACAAATGGTTTTAAATAGGAATTAGATAAAAGTTTATGGAGGATAGGTCCATCAATGGCTATTAGCCAAGATGGTCAGGAACGCAACACTGGGTGTCCCTAAACCTCTGACTGTCAGAAGCTGGGACTGGATGACAGGGGATGAATCACTCAGTAATTGCCCTATTCTGTTCATTCCCTCTGAAGCATCTACCACTGACCAACGTCAGAAGACAGGATAATGCACCTGATGAACCACTGGTCTCACCCAGTATGGCCACTCTTACGTTTAACCACAATAACCATCTCTGTCCCTATACCTCCTTTCCCTACACCACATATGGGCCTCTCCTGAGCCCCGCAAGCCTCACAAAGCGGAAAGGTTAAATCTCTGGAAGGAGATGTCAAATTCATTCTGTGGCAAGGGCCAAATTTAAATTTTAATTACAGTCCACAGGTCAAATAACATGTTCAGGACAACACGCTCCCCTCGATGCACAGACCTTCCACTGAGATCAATGGCAGGTTACCACAGAGATCAGTAGTAGAATCTGGCTTTTACATAACAACACAACTGTCAGTAATTATTTGTTCAGTCCCTTATTGTCACATTCAGCCTCACGCAACAGGGAAATCTGCTCCCCTTCAGCTACACCGTTATTTCCGCCCTTTGTTTCCCTTCCCGCCTTATCCTCCTTTCTCTGTTTCCGTCCCTCAACCCGGTCTTCAGGTATTTCCTCCTCTCTTCCCTCTGCATTTTTTTTTTAGCAGCAATTCCCACTTCCTTGGGTTTCATTCTCACCTCCTTCCACATACCACTCACTAACTGGTCATCAATTACATAATTAATGCTTACATTCAAGTGTCATAATAAGGCTTAAAAATTAATACTCCATTGAGATTAATGGGAGAGTTCACACCTCTCAAAGCTATTGTGTCTCAGGCTGTCTGCAGATTCAGGAAGATTATAAATGGATGCATTATTTTTGGTTCATATTTGAGAAGTTTCCTTCACAGCCGCAAGGACTAGAAACTTTTTTTTTTTTTTTAAATAAAATCTTAGAATCTGCCACATCTGAAAATAAATCCAACACAAGGAACAAGGTTTTTGACCCCCCCCTGCTCTAGACAGTGACATATTTCACCTGCTACGCTCCTCACCAGGTAAATGTCATAAGTGCCCGCAAAGCTAATTGTTTCTTCCACTCAATGCTGTCCAAAGCCCTATACAGGTTTGTATAAGATATTAAATTGTCTGCAATGCCTTGGTTGTGCAGAGAAGCTGTTAGCTCATCTGCTATATAACTCACTTACAGACAAGGTCAGGGAAGTCACATCTTCTACTGGTCCCTCACCCATCTTATCTCTCCAATATCCTGGGAGCAACAAGGCAACAACGGTACTGCCAACATATAACTCACTTGTCCAAAGTGCTGGCTTCTCAACCTCTAATCTGTGGAGTTTTTACAAATCTGAAGCCATAAAACACAGATTAAGAAGGTGGCTTGCCTCAGGTTTGGTCTGAATATCCTTCTCCTGAAGCACATGCATCTTCCCATCTCTAGTCAGCACGTAGAGAGACCCCCACTCTGCTAAGACATCCACCACGTCATCGAAGACCGAGCTGTACGTGATGAACTTGTTACACAGGTCATAGACATTCAAGATTTGCTTGTTGGAGTTCTGTGGGTCGCTCCCACCAAACTCTGATCTGGATACCAGAAGAAAGAGGAAGAGTTTAACACACATGCTCCTGGATTTCTGAGTCACATTCTCAATAGCGTCTTCTTAACACACTTAGAGCCGGGATACAAACCTTTGAACAACCATGTGAGTATGTCGTATGTTGTTAGTCCATATACTAGATGGGAGAAATCATATCTGAGTTATAAAAGGGTGGTGACAGATCCCACTGGATCTGGATGGTGGTGCATGGCACTATCCCAGGAGCAATGACTGGATTCTGTAGATTCAGCTGAATTCATAGCAGCCTTTGCCAGGGCTCTAATACCAATCACATGCCACAGTAATGTCAGTCAATACCTGGGATGATTCTCGGGTCACCTTGTTACCCACTCTGGCTCCAGCTAGAGAGAGACTTGCTGCTGCTTAACTAGGTGTCAGCTCCCTGACACTTCCAGCCTGTTAGCTCCCAAACCATCTCCTCTGGACTATGTCACCCCTTACTTTGCCTTGCAGGTTAACGACAGGTGCACACCAGTCCCCAAACCCCTTCGAAGCATTCCCCTGTAGCGTTCAGTTCCTTAATCACGGAACACTAACAGTAATAAGAGGTTTATTGTCCCTAAGGCAACAGTGTACACACCATCTTGAATGATTCAACTCTGGAGCAGCATCTCGTACAATACTACAGCACTGAGTTATACTTTTACAGTGAAAACAATCATAAGTTTATAATCAAAGATCAAGATTTATGAGATAGTTGTTGTCAGTAGCTACCGGTGTGGTGCTCTGCTCTTGTTCAATGATGATAACAGTCGGCTGCATGCATGTTCCCTCTGTGTGCTGCCCTGGCTCTGTGCAGATAGCTAACACAGCAAACCCCGAGAGAACCCCCAAAGACCACAGACTCTAGTAAGGTACGAAGGAACCCGAGCCAGGTTTATTGTCAAACGAAGCACAGTGATAGTTTCCTATAGACCAGGGGTAGGCAACCTATGGCACATGTGCCGAAGGCGGCACGCGAGCTGATTTTCAGTGGCACTCACACTGCCTGGGTCCTGGCCACCAGTTCGGGGGGCTCTGCATTTTAACTTAATTTTAAATGAAGCTTCTTAAACAATTTTAAAAACCTTATTTACTTTACATACAACAATAGCTTAGTTATATATTATAGACTCATAGAAAGAGACCTTCTAAAAACGGTAAAATGTATGACTGGCACGCGAAACCTTAAATTAGAGTGAATAAACGAAGACTCGGCACACCACTTCTGAAAGGTTGCCGACCCCTGCTATAGACTCTACAGGACATACTACGAATATGTGCCCCCTGGCAATGGACACAGCTCAGTCAGTGGTGGGACTTTCCACTGCCCCCTAGGCTGAACAAAGATGCGCACTCCGGGACCTACTTTTATACAGTTACAGGACAGATTACTCATCCCTACTGACGTATTGAGGTACAGCCTCTTGGCTCATTAGGGTGCTGACTCCCCCTTTGATCATGTTGTTTCAGACAAACAGATCTATCCATCATGCTGTCCTTTTGACCCTGTCTTTAAGATACAACTGCCTGTTCCTTGTTATGTCTATGGAGTGTCCTTGTATCGGGCTGTCCAGGTGCCATCCTGGCACAAGTTCCTCTTATTAGCGCTTATGTGTGAATGCACTTGCTTCTAACAACCCTCTTCTCGCCAACTTCTGTAAGCGGGGCCTGCCTCTAGCTCACAGCCCAGCTTTTGCTTAGCAATGCCTGGAAGTACTTTGGTTCAGGCTTCAGGCCTCAGACTGGGCCTCTGACACAAGAGCTTATGTTTCAGGGCCTCATCTTACAACAATAGTGAGCAAGGATAATCGTAACACCATTCCTAGAGACTAAGCTGAACTGTCTGACCTTCTGTCCAAATAAGATTATTTTACCCAAAGCCTTTTTGCAGTGTTTTCAACCAAACCTGGTTGAGATCCATTTTCATGAATGTAATCGCACCACCCGATTACTTCCTAGGCAAAGGAATACAGGGTGGTTTCCTTGTCCCCAGATATAGTCTAGTAAACTGCTGAAGTGCATCCCCGAATAAGGTTCTTACCCCCCTGCTGTTCTTCTCTTCCTGTTAAATCTCAGTTCTTCCTCTGCATTTAGCTCAGACTAGGGATTGTGAACGAGACAATACTCAATTTACATGTCAATAGACAGACGGATAAATATCTTTGTTCTGGCAGGAAATCAGTTCTTCACCTCTGTTGGGGATTAACACTTTGATACAAACTATCAGAACATATTTCCAGTGGATATACACAACTCCTTACATAGCAGCCGTACCAACATTTACGACAATAATCATAACCATTTAAAAACCTCATCTGGTACTCTTTCTGAATGAATACTATGAAAGCGGTAGGCCTGTTAGGAGTTGCTGTCACAGACCAGTGAGCCCTCTGCCAGCTGAGAGCAATGGGGCTCCGTGTCACAATAGCCTTGCACAACAAAGCGCCAGGAGAGCTGCAAAGAACAAAAACTGCACAGTGAATACATGTAAAATGGACTCATCTGCTTCCCGGAGTCTTACTTTGGAGAGCTCTTCCGGTCCTTGGAAACAATGATGAGGTATCCCCGATACCAGTGAACGATCAACTTCTGTCCCTCAAAGGCAAAGCAGGGGCCACGCTCATCTGGCTGGTACAGATACACACATTCGTTTCCTGCCACAATGAACTGGAGGTCCTGGGAGGGGTCGCTGAGCGTGGAGCAGCGTAAACCGCAACCATGTGTGTCCAGCTCCAGACGAGGATAATCCTTCACTGACAGCATATAGGACTGTGAATGAAATATGATTTTTCAGAGATTATATCGAACCGCAGATTGGTGATAAATAACCAGGAGCTGTTACAAGCAGTGGGCCAGAGTCTGACCTCCATTACAGCTTTGTCAAGCCAATATCTTACCTGGATGTTCTCCGTGGTGACAACAAAAAGGTGGGTGATTTTCCCAGACTGGCGGAAGGCAAGGCCAGTGACCGGGTAATTGCCTTCATGTAAGATCTGGGTCTTACTGTGTCGGTCTCGTGTGATGTCACCTTTTGTAAGCACAACGCTTCCATCTGCAAAACCTGTTGAAGGAAAAGGACTAAACTGTTTATGTCTATGGCACTTTCCAAACATATACTAGTATTAAGTCCAAGGCAGCTGCAGTCAGCTGGATCCTCCTTGTTGTTTCCCAGACAGATATGCATACTGGGGTGGTCCCATGGTCTTCTCACTTCACAGACCCATGTATCGAACTCCCTTCCTGAGTAGAGCCTACTAGGACCTCTTCACGGCCATCTCCTGGCCCAGTGCAAAGCCTTATTGTTTGAGAAAGTTTAATCTCTGTTTCTTACACACACGCTTTCTTTATGGTTTATTTTCTCCCATTGCTCCTTTTTGTTTTGCTTTGCTACAAAAAGACGCCTAACTCACTGGAACCAGTTTTGTGTAACAGTTGTTTTAAATCACAGCGTGCCACATGTACATAATAAGCACTATAAAAGTCAACATTGTAAAATGGAAGGAAACCAGTTGGTCAAAAGTCACATTTTTAGAACAAGTCTCTGAACAAGTTACTGATCCACGAGAAGACCTTCTCTCTTATCTCATGACTATTTAGTTTGCATAAGAGCCTTTGGTGATGGACTTTGTCAAAGACTTCCTGAAAGTCCTAGTACACCAGGGTTTCTCAAACAGGGGTCGCCGCTTGTGTAGGGAAAGCCCCTGGCGGGCCGGGCCGGTTTGTTTACCTGCCCCGTCTGCAGGTCCGGCCGATCGCGGCTCCCACCGGCTGCGGTTCGCTGCTCCGGGCCAATGGGAGCTGCTGGAAGCGGCTCGGGCTGAGGGACTTACTGGCCGCAGCTTCCAGCAGCTCCCATTGGCCCGGAGCAGCGAACCGCGGCCAGTGGGAGCCGCGATCGGCCGGACCTGCAGATGGGGCAGGTAAACAAACCAGCCCGGCCCGCCAGGGGCTTTCCCTACACACACGGCGACCCCTGTTTGAGAAACCCTGTAGTACACTATATCCATTGGATCACCTTTATCCAAGTGCTTGTTGACACCCTCAAAGAATCCAAATAAGTTGGTGAGGCATGACTTTCCTTTACAAAAAGCCGTGATAACTCTTCCCCCAACAAATCGTGCTCATCTGCCCCTTGTGGGTTCCAGAACTAGCTGCTCCAAGAAGCAGTCACTCATGCTGTCACGAAATTTTATCTCAGCATCACGCCCCAATGTGACATTTACCCAGTCATTATAATGGCGCTTTCTGCTTGTGGAGCCTCTCTAACCAACTTTATCATTTCAGAATCGCTGTCACCATCCTTGTCAGGTGGTTGATTGCATGCTTGACTAAAAAAAGTATAGCAGTAGGCATAGGCTATCAGGGCCGGATTTCCACAGTAGGCATGTGCCTAGGGGCACCGGTGTTCTAGGGTCACCTAAAAGTTAAAAGTGGGTTAAAAGTTAAAAAGTTAATACATACGCAGTTAAAAGTGGTTAGCGTAAGCTTATTTTAAAAATTATAAACAACCCAATAATATAGTAGAATATCAGAGTTACAGACGCCTCGAGAATGGAGGTTGTCCATAATTCTGAAATGTCCGCAACTCCGAACAAGACCTTACGGACTTCAGACACCGAGGGGATGGGGGGATTGGGACTGCAGCCACAGGTAGGGGGGAGTCAGGGCTCTGGGGGTATCAGGGCTTCTGACCCTCGGGATTACCAGGGCTCAGGACTTTAGATATGGGGGGAG
>QXTE01000467.1:97465-461623 GCA_003942145.1 Platysternon megacephalum
TGTTTGAGAAAGTTTAATCTCTGTTTCTTACACACACGCTTTCTTTATGGTTTATTTTCTCCCATTGCTCCTTTTTGTTTTGCTTTGCTACAAAAAGACGCCTAACTCACTGGAACCAGTTTTGTGTAACAGTTGTTTTAAATCACAGCGTGCCACATGTACATAATAAGCACTATAAAAGTCAACATTGTAAAATGGAAGGAAACCAGTTGGTCAAAAGTCACATTTTTAGAACAAGTCTCTGAACAAGTTACTGATCCACGAGAAGACCTTCTCTCTTATCTCATGACTATTTAGTTTGCATAAGAGCCTTTGGTGATGGACTTTGTCAAAGACTTCCTGAAAGTCCTAGTACACCAGGGTTTCTCAAACAGGGGTCGCCGCTTGTGTAGGGAAAGCCCCTGGCGGGCCGGGCCGGTTTGTTTACCTGCCCCGTCTGCAGGTCCGGCCGATCGCGGCTCCCACCGGCTGCGGTTCGCTGCTCCGGGCCAATGGGAGCTGCTGGAAGCGGCTCGGGCTGAGGGACTTACTGGCCGCAGCTTCCAGCAGCTCCCATTGGCCCGGAGCAGCGAACCGCGGCCAGTGGGAGCCGCGATCGGCCGGACCTGCAGATGGGGCAGGTAAACAAACCAGCCCGGCCCGCCAGGGGCTTTCCCTACACACACGGCGACCCCTGTTTGAGAAACCCTGTAGTACACTATATCCATTGGATCACCTTTATCCAAGTGCTTGTTGACACCCTCAAAGAATCCAAATAAGTTGGTGAGGCATGACTTTCCTTTACAAAAAGCCGTGATAACTCTTCCCCCAACAAATCGTGCTCATCTGCCCCTTGTGGGTTCCAGAACTAGCTGCTCCAAGAAGCAGTCACTCATGCTGTCACGAAATTTTATCTCAGCATCACGCCCCAATGTGACATTTACCCAGTCATTATAATGGCGCTTTCTGCTTGTGGAGCCTCTCTAACCAACTTTATCATTTCAGAATCGCTGTCACCATCCTTGTCAGGTGGTTGATTGCATGCTTGACTAAAAAAAGTATAGCAGTAGGCATAGGCTATCAGGGCCGGATTTCCACAGTAGGCATGTGCCTAGGGGCACCGGTGTTCTAGGGTCACCTAAAAGTTAAAAGTGGGTTAAAAGTTAAAAAGTTAATACATACGCAGTTAAAAGTGGTTAGCGTAAGCTTATTTTAAAAATTATAAACAACCCAATAATATAGTAGAATATCAGAGTTACAGACGCCTCGAGAATGGAGGTTGTCCATAATTCTGAAATGTCCGCAACTCCGAACAAGACCTTACGGACTTCAGACACCGAGGGGATGGGGGGATTGGGACTGCAGCCACAGGTAGGGGGGAGTCAGGGCTCTGGGGGTATCAGGGCTTCTGACCCTCGGGATTACCAGGGCTCAGGACTTTAGATATGGGGGGAGTGCTGGGGCTCGGGGCTTCAGCCCCACAGCTCCATTCCCAGCTTCTGCCCGGGGGGCGGAGGCGCCAGTGCTCGTACAGCTCCGCTCCCAGTTTCAGCAGGGGAGAGGTGCGCCGGGGCTCGGGGCTTTAGCTATGGTGGGAGCACTGGGGCTGAAACCAGCACTCCCCTCGTAGCTAAAGCCCCAGCACCTCGCCTTCCGGGGCTGAAGCCAGGAACTGAGCCGCAGGGCTGAAGCTCTGAGCCCCAGCATCCCCTCTGGGTCTAAAGCCCTGACCCTGGTGCTCCTGAGGGTCAGAAGCCTGGACCCCTTTAACTATTGAAGGAGAACTTTTAAAAATATATGGATTTTGAAGATATCATTAGCGTGTTTGCGAAGCAGAAGTCATGGAAGAAATCTGTGCAGTAAAGTAGCACCTACTTGCTACCTATGTGATTGTCAGCTGGGGGGGAGGGGGACAGGTTCTGAAGAAGCTGTGCCTAAGGGCGCATAAGGTATAAATCCAGCCCTGCATGCAATTTCTATTCAGAGAGTCTCTATGGTACAGTTTGTTTCATTTCAGATTGGCACTTTATTTGACTATGGTTTCTTTAACATACAATGCCACTCCCCCACCAGTGTGACCTTCTTTATCTTTCCTATATATTTTATAGCCTGGTATTACCATATTGCAAAACCCATTCTCCTCCACCTGAACAAAATCTAAATTACCCGAGTGTCTTTTTTTTTTTTTAAATAATTTTTAAGCCCCGTTAATTTAAATAATAATTTGTAATATAGTTAAAGAGAGTATGTACCTAAACTTTAAGCCTCAATAAAGCATTAATTCTTTGCAAGTAAATTATAGTAAAAATCAAGGTTTGCCAAACTTTAGCAAGTAATTACTGGCGTTCTCAAGTAGCGTCAGGTACATTCTCTTTAGGATGAAAACCATGTGATGTGAAAATGTCAGAACACTCTATGCTGCCTTCTGTAGGACCAACCCATTTTCATTCCATCATATTAACTTCCGAGTTTGTTCAGCATCTTCAGGAGGAATTTGCTTTTCACTTACCAATAGCCATGAAGTTAAGATTCTCATGGACAGTTAAGCAGCTGACAATTGTAGGTTTGTTACCCGGTATTGCTGGGAAAATCCTTGTGCAAAGAGGATTCCCACCATCTCGTTTCTCTAAGTTCCAGACTTTAACCTGCAAACAACACAGACAGAATGTGAATAGATATGGTTTTAAGGTATATTGGGGCCAAAACCTGGTCCCTTTTAAGTCCATAGGGCTAGAAATTAGTATATTATTTTTACACCCAAGACTTTCCCAAACTAATCCCAATACGCTGTTCTCCCTCAGAAAAGCACACAAGATGGGCTCACGTCCTCTTTGTCATTTGACTTACCAGCGGGTTAATGCCTTCTTCATCTTCACCAACAGAAGCCAAGATGCTGTGCTGCTTCAGCTGGTACAGGTGAGTCACTCTCAGTTTGTAAGCCTGGAAACTGCTAAGCTGAAGGGAGCGTGGCAAGAACCAGATCTGACCTTCCATATGTAGAGGATAGTCAAGGTACTCATAGAAAAAGGAATGAAACCACACATATGTCAAAGTTAGAATCAAGACTCACAGTTTTTAGTTATAGACCACTCTGTTTTATTAACGCAGCGCTGTGCTAATACATTCAGATAATGTGAGCCCCATATAAGACTCAGACTTAGGTGCGAGTCATTGTTCTATATCTTAATGTTTCTCTTCCTGACAACTATATTTCAACATTCCTCATTCCTGCTTAAAGGAACATACAGCATTTCTTTAATCCATTCTATTTTTACAATATAATTTATTCTACTTTCACAATCCCTCCTTTTGGTCAAGCTACGCAATGACCAACAATTACTGGGTTCCACATATTAACGGTTCTTTATCTCTTTGTTCATCAGCGATATGACTCGCACCTAAGCTAATGGTGGGACATTAGCAGAAGATTGCTAAGAGTTAATAAGGAAATAAGATGTGTGTCTGGCCCCAGGAAAACTTATCAGCTTTGCTTCCTTTGTTTTCTTGTTAAGTTCACCCCCCTTTTTATCTGTATAAATAAGACAGTCTGAGTCTTATATGGGGCTCACATTATCTGAATGTATTAGCACAGCGCTGCGTTAATAAAACAGAGTGGTCTATAACTAAAAACTGTGAGTCTTGATTCTAACTTTGACACATACCACAACCAAACCCTTCTTAAACTACCCTTATTATTGACAGCTGGCCAAATATAGTTATACTAGCTATTATTCCAGACACTGAGGTGATAACAGGGCAACAAAATATTTAGAGAACATTTTAACGTGCAGGTAACCGGGAGTTGGAAGAGGCAGACATTTTCTATATGCCAAAGGGCAACTGAAAAACAAGGCAACAGCTCTGCGCACACCTAACAGACATCCTACTATTAGTTTAGGGCGCAATGCTGCGAGGTACTAAACACTTTTGACTCCCAATGAAAAGTGCTTAACGGGAGGCTTTCAGAACCTTACTGTATTGAACCCATAGTGTATTTCAAGATGAGGGTGGTCACCTTGTTTCTAGTACATAGATTAAATATTTTTGACCATTGTACTCTTTTTAGTTCTTACCAACAGTGATTCGCAGCCACGCAGAACGCATTCACAAGTGTCTTCACATGCATCATGCAACAAAGAAAATGGACTACACTTCCTAAAGCCCGATGGATTCCAAAAAACACACATTAGGTCAGCAAAACCACTCCTCGTGGTTTCAGGGAATGCTTACCATATCCCAGTTAACTACCCAAAACGCTCTTTCTATAAAGGAGAAATATTCTGAAATTGACTGCATTATATATCACTCACACACTTCCCATTTCATTTCTCCACAAAACAGGTAAAGCACAGGTGGTGGGAGAGCAAGTTTCTTCCACTCCACACCGTCAATGTGCCTCAGCCCCACTCAGAAGCACCCTCCTCTAGCAGTAAGTAGAGTTCAGACTATACAGCTCATCCAGCCCTGGACTCGTGGGCTGAGGTTGGTGGGGGAGCATTTGGTGCCAACTGCGATGGCCAAGTTTGTGACGTGAAACAGACACACACATATTTGAACATTACAGCACCAGCCAGGCATAAGGAGCAATCTTGTCACTGCGCTGCCGACTCCGGACTTGGCCATTCCTAAATCTCATCCCGTCGCACTGGCGCCCAAGGAGGGGGAAAGGCGCCCCAACCTCTTTCCTACCCGCTAGCATTCAAAGGGGGTGGGGGATCCCCCGCTAACATCCAAGGTGGGAGAGGCCGCCAGACGGCGTCCCCCTGAGGGAGCCCCGGGCAAGGATATCCCCAAAAACCAGGCTGCCTCTGCCCGAGTCGCAGACGGTGATGGCCGGCGGAAGGGCGAAGGGCTTCCCCACGTCGGGCCCGGCCGGCTCCTTCACCGTCTCCCTGTCAAAGAACACGAAGCGGCGCCACTGCAGGTAAGCAGCCATCTTGGCGCCCAGAGCTGGACCCGGCAGGGGTCAGGTGACCGGGCCGCCGAGGACGCGCACGTGACGGACGGCGGCCTAGGAGCCTGTCACGTGGGACGCTGTCCGCCTCGCCGCTGCCGGGAGCTGTAGTTTTCGCGCGTGCAGCGGCGGGAGGAAAGTCAAGCATGCGCGTAAGAGGCCCTGCCCCCTTCTCACTACATGCCCCCTCCCTCTGTGGCGTGCTCTCCCCCCCTTTCACTGGGCTGCGGTGCGGGAGGGGTGAGGGCTCAGGGCTCTAACTGGGGGGGGGTGAGCTCTGGGATGGGGCCAGAAATGAGGGGTTCAGGGTGTGGGAGGGGCTCTGGGCTGGGGCAAGAGGTTGGGGTGCAGGGGGGGTCTGGTGCAAGGCCAGGGATGAGGGGTTTGGGGTGAAGGGGGGCTCCAGGCTGGGGTGTGTGGCAGAGGGGTTCATGGTGGAGATAAGGGATTTTTTTGGGAGGAGGGTGCTCAGGGCTGGAGCTTACCTCGGGTGGCTCCCAGGCAGCAGCGCTGCAGGGATACCTGGTCACCCTAGGAGGAACACTGTTCGATAACACTTATTAGATATTCATAGGGGGCATGGCTCACGGCTGGATAATGCTTCAATATAGCAGCATTGCTTTTTTTAATGGTATTGCACATACCACTTCAAACCAATCTCAGGGAAGGGCCCACCAGAGGACAGTAGGCCCAAATAGTAGAGAGAGCTATTTAAAAAGCCTAAAATCATGGATCCCTGAGGTAGCTAGTTTGATGGACCCTGTTGAAATTACAATAATGCAGACCTGATAACAGTGACAAAAAGCAAGCATTTCACACCAAAAATGCACACTTTTTTTGTTTCAACCTAAAACCACTTGAGTTCTCCCATTCCAGAATCCTGTTAATTTATGAAACTAGAACACATTATAAAACAATATTTGTGATAGTTGTAGTTTTTTCTTGTTTTCTCATTTTGAAAAAGGTTGGATTTCAAATTAACTGTTTCTTTATTGGAGGTTTACTAAGAAACAAAAGCCTCTCTCTTCTACCGCATAGCAGACTTGAAGGCCGGATGACTTCCTGGTCTTGAGCTGGGGAAAGAAAGTGGCTTTTTGTTGCTAGCGTTTTACCTGTGAAAGCAGGAATTACATCACACCTTCCTGTGGCTCATTAAACATGTAAGAATCTTTATTCATGTGTTGTTATGCCTATGTGTGATAGTTACATAGAACCCAGGGCTTCACACTGCCAGGAGCAGGAGAAAGTATACAGACCTCTTCCCCTGGAGCACGCACGTACAAAAGACTTCATATACAGCCATAGTGTTTTCACGTGGAGGATACGTACAGTTTTCTGTGCCAGCTTATGCCTCATTAGCCCCACTGGGCATGCACACAAGGGTCTTTGCGGTCTGCATTGACATATTAAAGCAGGGAGCGTGCGTACAGGAGTCTTCACATGGTGTATGCATGAAGCTTCCATACATCTCTCCACCTTCAGGGCATGCACTGGCTCCTCACTCACCACCCGCCTCCGGACGCCAGGTGCATTCTTCCAGGGTTGCCTTCGGAGGGGAACGCCAGCCCTGCCCCACGTGCACCAATGGAGCTGATAGGTCCCAGGTAACACCTTCTGGCTCCTCTGAACATGGCCCAATGGGGCTCGTGGGGTCTGCGGCCCGGATTGGCTCGCAGAACCCAGCACTATTGGCTCCTCCCTCCCATGAGCTTGCGCTGCATCCAGGCCACAGGCTGTGCAAGATGCTGGGGCTGCTGATGCTAATGGAACAACTGGTGGTGGACCTCGCACAGCTGGAGGTGAGTTGGGAGGCAGGAGCCCTCAGAATAGCCCTGCAGCACTAGCTACCCCCAGGGAGTATAGGAAAGCAAAGTCACTATGACCTGTATGTAAACACACACAAAACAGCAGCAGGAAATAGTGTTATGTTGCTAGAACAGTTATTTCCACATGCACCTCTACCCCGACATAACGCGACCCGATATAACACGAATTCGAATATAACGCGATAAAGCAGTGCTCCGGGGGGGCGGGGCTGCGCACTCCAGTGGATCAAAGCAAGCTCCATATAACGCGGTTTCACCTATAACGCGGTAAGATTTTTTGGCTCCCGAGGACAGCGTTATATCGGGGTAGAGGTGTATAGAGAAAAACATTAAGCACAGAAAGTCAAAGTCATCCCTGCTGAAGCCACAGTGGTCTCACTGCAATTACATCAGAGATGAATTTGGGCCAGTGTGCTCAGTTGCATAAAAACACGAAACACCCATCTGAGCTTCCTAAACACCAGGGCTCTCAGAAAACCAGTGCATTTGCATAAAGAACAGCCCAAAGGCCCATAGTCTAGTTGAACAGAAGGCAGTTCTATGTTATCTGTTGTGTTATGTAAAAAGCAGGGGTTTAAATAAAGGTAAGTAAGGCCCTAAATTTATGCACAGGGAGGGATGGGGGGTTGCTGATCCACAGGGCCTGCCAGCAGGCAAGAGGCGCTGGGGTGAGCTGATGGGGGGCTGCCAATGGGTGCTCAGCACCCACCATTGAGGTTCTATGCATTGAGGTTCCCAACTCAGCAGTAATGTTAATAATACTGGGCCTGATCTTGGGAAAAGAACCTGTCAAACCTCAGAGTGATAACGGGGAATTCTTAAGTGATCAATAAAATCAATACACAATCCATAGCTCAGCAACACAGTACTACAGAAACAGAGGGGATTTTCTGACAATTTCTTATGTGCAGTTAGTGGGCCTAGGATTTGCCTTTGGGGCAGAGTGAGGGACTGGAAGTTATTTTATATATAGATAAGATTAATATGCACAGTGTTAAACATTTCTATAAGAGAAAACCCTACATTTAACTTGTTATGAAGAAGTGTATTTTCTTCTCTTTTCAGATACATAACCTGTAGCTAGCTCCAGGGCAGATTATATCCCTAAATCATCACATTAAGAAAAAGCCTATGTTCACATTTCTCTGCGCTACAAAACATGCATAAATTCAAAGTATGTACATAAGAAATGTCTTATAGTAAGCAATTCTAACCGTTAAATGGAAAGACAGTTACAGCACAACTGAATTTGTGTGAGGTCACTTTTAATACAGGTGAAACATGGGTCGAGCAGCTGCCAGGAGAAATTCTGAACTCACATTTGAGTTGAATTTCTATCTACATGCCTATTAGGCCATTCTTCATTACATAAAATCATCTCAGAGCAACCAAATGAAGCAATTACACCCCTAAAAGACCATCTGGCCCCAAACTCTGATTTTCCATCTCTAGTCTACAAGCAACTAAATTAAAAAACAAAACAACAAAAAAGCCAAGATAAGCACACCACACAATACTCGATCATTGGGCAAGAAACCCAATTATTTTTCATGGCCTTCTGTTCTGTCAAGCTAGTATAGTGGTAATTAGCTGCAACACTGGCTGACCCAGACCACAGGACAATCAGTTACTGCTCAGCGGAAACCTGCTGCAAAAGGCTTTGTGCTGTGCAAATGTGACCCCAGAGATTGCCCTGTAGCCTCGCAGACAGGTTGGTGTGCCCAGGGCTTAAGGCACTGTGAAGCTGTCACAGGGGTGCTATGCACCCTGACCTGTACTCAAACCCTCCCAGAAAGTGCACCATTCTTTGCATCGTATATATCCCAACAACACCGTAGTTTTATAGCCACTTGAGCTCACGTCCTCTCCAGTCAAGTTCCATCCCAGTTCATTGAAGGGGTTGAAAGAAATCAAGCAGCAACTAATTTACAGAGTCTTCAAGATAAGTATAGTACAAGATCCACAAGGGAGGCGTCCCAGGGAAGGCATGGCTCTAGGTGCTGCGTTTTGTGTGTATGAGGAGTTCCCTCTGCAGGCCAGCGTCAATAGTTGTGGCTGATTTGCCTGGGGGCAGATCCGTGATGAGAGTGAGCTTGTTGAAAACCCCACGACCAAAGTAATCAGCAACAACAGAGAAGCCATCGTTAGAGCACTTGAGCTGTCAAAGACAAAAAGAAGCTTCCTTAAGAGAGGGTTGGGTCCTGCTCCAAAAGCACTCATGCGCCATCTGCTGCAATCTCAACCATATTTGGTCACTTCATTTTGCAGCATTTGCATTACATAAGCAAAGGAGCATTGTCACCCTTGGTGGAAGCTCTTATACTAACACACACCTCAAGAAAGGTTTTCTGCAGCTAGGATATTCAGCCTTCCTGATTATCCACATGTTCACCTAAATATTCAGTTAATCTCCATTTAAATCATGTGCCGTCAAATCAAATTGAACCCTATGCTTTTGAACACCAACTTAGCATATGTTAAAGTACACACTGCCTTGTCTACATTAGATTTTTCAGATGTGTTTGTTGGAATACATTAGCTACAAATTCTAACATTTTAAATCCTTGCTTAGAAAAGGTCTGATAGGAGAGACTCTACCTTTACAGTCTTAAACCTGCCTCTGCCAACTTGACCAACTATTTTCTACCTCCCTCAATTTCACTGTAGTTTCAGGTCAAACTGTTGTGCGGTGTTATTGTATGCTGTTGTGCAGCTGTCATGTTCCACCCTACAGGTGGATGCCTTTCAGTGAAAGCGGAAGGGAAATTACTTCTAGATACCTCCATTTGTAAAGCACAAAAGAATCCTTTGGTATGGAAGGCACCTCAGAGACAAGTCATTAAGCTACCAATGCTCCACAATTCAAGTTCAATAAGGACCTGTTTGCAAAGTAGCTTCATCCTTTCCTGTTCTCAACAAGTCTCACAAACAGCACAGGAGCCTGAACTCCTGTGTATATTAACGCATACTGTTCACAGCAGCATCGGTGGCGAGTTCTATGGGCAGGAATATTCCTGGGCCGGGGCCCAGCTCCCGCACTGTTTGAGGCCGGGTCTCTTCCTTGGCCCAGCCTTCCACCCCCGGGCGCTCCCTGCCACGCATCCCCCGGGCGATTTAAAACGGCCCAGGCCCCCCACCCACCATTGGCAGCGCAGCAGAGCTGAGTGGCTTTCTGCCTGCTCGCTCCACGTGGCTGCCGGCCCCTCCCTGCGGCCCCTTGGTGGGGTGGGTCTGTGTCTACGCATGCTGCTCCCGCCCCAAGCACCCCTGCGGCCAATAGGAATCCGCGGGGACAGTGCCTGGGGGTAGCAGCGCCCGGAGGCCCCCCGCCCTGCCTAGGAGTCCCAGGTAAGTGCTGCACCCCCTCACCCCCAGCCCAGAGCCTGCACCCCCACCCCCAGCCCAGAGCCTGCATCCCTCACCCCCTTCTGCCCCCAAACTCTCCCCCAGAGCCTGCACCCCAGCCCTCTGCACTCCCTCCCAGAGCCTACACCCAAACTCTGTTCCAGAGCCTGCACCCCCTCCCTCCGCACCCCTTCCCGTCCCCAAACTCCCTCCCAGAGCCTGCACCCCCTCCCTCCGCACCCCTTCCCGTCCCCAAGCTCCCTCCCAGAGCCTGCACCCAAACTCCGTCCCAGAACCTGCACCCTGCACTCCAGACCCTCCTCCCCCACCCAAACTCCCTCCCAGAGCCCAACCTCTCACCCCTTCTGCACCCAAACTCCCTCCCAGGGCCTGCACCCTAATCATAGATCATAAGAATCATAGAATATTAGGGTTGGAAGGGACCTCAGGAGGTCATCTAGTCCAAGCCCCTGCTCAGAGCAGGACTAATTTGAGGGGGCGGGCTCTGGGCATTCTAGGCACCACCAAAATTTCTACAAACCTGCCGCCCCTGCACAGCAGAGATTTAAACCCAGCAGATATAAGGGGAAAGGGCAGTGATGGTGATACCCCTACCTGATGCTGAAACTGATCATGCAGATCTCTCTTCTGTTCTTGGGCTCGGATCATATCTGTGACCTTTCGGTTCTCTGGCATGCAGGTGGGACATTCTGAATCGCTCTCTGAGTAGCTCTCAAAGCAGTGCTGGTGAAAGGAATGACCACACAGGAAGTGGACTGAAGGCAGCTCTAGGGCACTTGTACAGATGCTGCACTTTGTCTTCTGGAAGATCTTGGGACTGAGACAATTTGGGGGTGGGGAGAGAGAGAGACAGAATACCATTTTTCTTAAGAACATGAAGAAATAGGACTAGCTAACGCAAGACACCCCCGAGTCAGTGCACCTGAGCAGCTGCTGAAAGCAGGATTTTCCCTCAAGCTCACTCAACCACGGGCACCAGAACAGGAGGCGGCCTTGGGGATGCACACTATAGGATGCTCAAACTGATTTTTATATAGCCAGGGAGAGAGAGAGAGTCTCCTGCACCTGTTTTTGAGCTCTTCAATCTCCTGGCGGATTCTTGTGGTCTCTTCACGATATTTCTGAATCCTCTGCTCATCCTGCTCAATCTGGCGGCTCTGCTTCTGCAGCTTGTTGACAAGATAATCCTTAATCACAGACAGCGTGGCCGTGGAGTTATGAGCCAGAGTCTGCACAACTGAGAATAACCAGCACATTAATACAGAAACAAACCAAGAGCTGGAACAGCTATGCTGGTCTTATCTGGACTGGTCTTTTCTGAAATGCCATCCAAAGACCGAAGGGCTCAGGGTTTTACTGAATTACAAAACTCTTGACTAAAACTCTAAACCTTAGACAGTATTAGACAGGGAAACTGTGGGTTCTAGTGACCAATGTGCTTAGGGGATTCCAGAAATAGATGACAGGGAGGTGTTTAGAGCCGGGCACTGGGAGTCAAGAGACCTGGATTCTATTCCAGTTTTGTCACCAGTTCACGGTCTGTCTTGGGCAAGTCACTTCACCAAAGGGGAAACCAAGGCACAGAGACTGAATGGGGATACTGCTTAGTCACAGGCAGGTTGTGAGGCTTGATTAGAATTAGTAAGCCCTCCCCTCAATCAGGGATCACTGGTATGTGCCCTCCCTACAGTGGAGGCTGCTAGTGGACTAGCTATATCTCAAGCTGCATTGACTATTGCATTCCTCCAAACTCTCTGTCCAGAGAGAGCTCATTCTAGCCCTATTTCCTTGCTGTACGTCTTGTCATTACCGAGCAGTGGAGGCATGAGGTTCTTGTTTTCAATATGCTTCAGTACGGCTGTGATGTATTCCTTGCAGTCCTCTTCTTTCCGGGCAAAATAGCTGAGGGCCTGTTCCCAGAGACAGGTCTCTTGGTCTCCATACAACTCGCACACCTCAATCACCTTCCTGTACTGCTCATTCTGCATGTGATAATGCATGATCTGTTGGAAACTGAAAAAAGGGGAGCCGGGGAGAGAGCAGGTCAGTTGGTCAGCCCACCTCTCCCCTACTCACTGCTGCAGGGACCCCAGCCTGTCACCCGGCCACATAATTCCCCAACACTATGGCAAAGACCCAGTTCAGCCAGACCCTCCTATATTACATTACACCACCCCCTCTGCAAAAACAGCAGCAGAGACATAGGTTAATTTTTCAGCTTGGCAACTGACCTAGATCCCTGCTTTGAGACTTTCAGAGGACCCTCACCCTTACCTTCCTCTTGTAGTACATAAAGGGTTGTGGTCCAGTGCCTAAACCAATAAGGCTCAGTCCCTGGAAGGGAAGCAGCACTCACAGTTTGCCCTGTTCATAAAGGTAGAGGACACCATCCTTGAAATTGTGCATCTGACACAGGACCAAAGCCTTATGGAAAACTGTTCTGAACCTTCCACTCTTCAGCAGGGTGATGGCTTCGCTGTGCAGCTTCTCTTTGATCTGCAAAGGAGACAAAACCAAATAGAGCGTTAAGCTCCAGGAGCTTGGCAAATTAAGAAGATAAGAACATAAGAACGGTCATACTGTGTCAGACCAAAGGTCCATCAAGCCCAGTATCCTGTTCCCTGACAGTGGCCAATGGCAGGTGCCCCAAAGGGAATGAACAGACAGGTTATCATCAAGTGATCCATGCCCTGTCTCCCAATCCCAGCTTCTGGCAAACAGAGGCTAGGGACACCATTCCTGCCCATCCTGGCTAATAGCCATTGATGGACCTATCTTCCATGAATCTATCTAGCTCACTTTTGAACCTCGTTATAGTATTGGCCTTCACAACACCCCCTGGGGCAAGGAGTTCCAGAGGTTGACAGTGCGTTGCGTGAAAAAATACTTTCTTGTGTTTGTTTTAAACCTGCTACCTATTAATTTCATTTGGTGGTCCCTTGTTCTTGTATTATGAGGAGTAAATAACACTTCCTTATTTACTTTCTTTATATCACTCATGATTTTATAGACCTCTATCATATCCCCCCTTAGTCGCCTCTTTTCCAGGCTGAAAAGTCCCAGTCTTATTAATCTCTCCTCATACGGAAGCCGTTCTATACCCCTAATCATTTTTGTTGCCCTTTTCTGAAACTCTTCCAATTCCAATACATCTTTTTTGAGATGGGGCAACCACATCTGCATGCAGTATTCAAGGTGTGGGCGTATCATGGATTTATATAGAGGCAATATGATATTTTCTGTCTTATTATCTATCCCTTTCTTGATGATTCCCAACATTCTGTTAGCTGTTTTGACTGTCACTGCACATTGAGTGGATGATTTCAGAGAACTATCCACAATGACTACAAGATCTCTTTCTTGAATGGTAACAGCTAATTTAGACCCCATCATTGTATATATATATTTAGGATTATGTTTTCCAATGTGCATTACTTTGCATTTATGAACATTACATTTCATCTGCCATTTTGTTCCCCAGTCACCCAGTTTTGTGAGATCCTTTTGTAGCTCTTTGCAGTCTGCCTGGGACTTAAAATATCTTGAGTAGTTTTGTATCATCTGCAAATTTTGCCACCTCACTGTTTACCCCTTTTCCCAGATTGTTTATGAATATGTTAAATAGCACTGGGCCCAGTACAGATCCCTGGGGGACACCACTATTTACCTCTCTCCATTCTGAAAACTGACCATTTATTCCTACCCTTTGTTTCTTATTTTTTAACCAGTTACCAATCCATGAGAGAACCTTCCCTCTTATCCCATGACTGCTTATTTTGCTTAAGAGCCTTTGGTGAGGGACCTTGTCAAAGGCTTTCTGAAAACCTAAATACACTATATCCACTGGATCTCCTTTGTCCCCAATCTTGTTGACCCCCCTCAAAGAATTCTAGTAGATTGGTGAAGCATGATTTCCCTTTACAAAAACCATGCTGACTATTTCCTAACAAATTATAGGAGTGCTTGTGGCACCTTAGAGACTAACAAATTTATTGTAGCATAAGCTTTCGTGGGCTACAGCTCACTTCATCGGATGCATGTAGTAGAAAATACAGAAGGAAGATTATATATATATATATACACACACACACACACACACACACATATATATATACACACACACACACAAAACAATGGGTGTTACCATACACATTATAAGGAGAGTGATCAGTTGTCAGCAGGAGAGAAAAATAAGTGTTTGTAGTGGTAATGAAAATGGTCCATTTCCAGCACTTGACAAGGAGATATAAGGAACTGTGTGTGTGTGTGTGTGGGGGGGGAGATAAGCATGGGGAAATAGTTTTACTTTGTGTAATGGCCCATCCACTCCCAGTCTTTATTCAAACCTAATTTGATGGTGTCCAATTTGCAAAATAATTCCAATTCAGCAGTCTCTCGTTGGAGTCTGTTTTGAAGTTTTTTTGTTGTAATATTGCGACTTTTATGTTAATTTATGTGTCATTCAATCATGTTCATTTATGTGTCTGACAATTTTGTTCTTTATGATAGTTTCAACCAATTTGCCCAGTACTGAAGTAAGGCTTACTGGCCTGTAGTTGCCAGGGTCACCTCTGGAGCCCTTTTTAAAAATTGCCATCACATTAGCTATCCTCCAGTCATTTGGTACAGAAGCTGATTTAAATGATAGGTTACAGACTACAGTTAGTAGTTCTACAATTTCACATTTGGGTTCCTTCAGAACTCTTGGGTGAATACCATCAGGTCCTGGAGACTTATTACTGTTTATCAATTTGTTCCAAAACCTCCTCTAATGACACCTCAAGTTGGGACACCCCAAGGACCAGACATCTACCCTGCAGCTCTCCTGGGGGCTGGGGGGAGGGAGGGAGGAGAGAGGAGGAGGAGTTCGCTCTGTTCTTCCCCTATTAAAAAAATAAGAGGAATTCTCCTTGGCCTTGATTAGCAAAGAAATACTCAGTGATCAAGATGATTGCTGGGAGCCAGTTTTCAGAACAGAAAGGGTGCAGGCGAGTGAGACAAGGCACTCTCCCAAGGGGTCAATTCTCCAGCACCCACAATCAATGAGACCCTTAGGGACTGAGTCCAGCCTAACCTAATAGAAATGTAATAGATGGACTGTGCTGGTTTGTCCATTCATTTGTCCAGCACAGCATGCTTGGGTCACCCTGTATTAACACCACATATGAGCAGAGCTTAGAGGTTGAAAAATGATGCAAACAGAAATGGTGGGCCCGCCAAAGCCCCTTCTCTAGCTACAGGGTGAAAGGAGCTCAAACCTGCAGATCCTGTTCATGTGCCCAGTTCTGGAGTCGAAGTTCCAGCAGCGTGTCATAGACGCCCTGGGGAGAGTCAGACTGCACCTCTGTCATGTGCTCCAGAAAAGCCTTCAGCTCCCGGGAGTTGTTTGCAAAGACTGGAATGAACTCCTCAGAATTAGCCTTTAACACAAGCCAGAAAGAAAGTCAGACACACTGTCCAATCCCAAGTGCATGTCTCTCTGTGGCACTCAGCACCTCAAAGCACCCCATATTTCCTCATGGTGATGTAATTATTATATGATTTGTACAAAGTATGCCTTGTGAGGTATTTTAAAAGTCTTGATCTGCTAAACATTAATATCTTGTTGGATTGTATGTGCTATCATCATATGTGAAGTTATGAAATCTTGCTATGTGGGAGTTACTAAAGTATGATGTGAGGCTGGAAGCACCCACTGCTAGCCTTTCGGGTACAACAATGAAGAAGCTAGACAGTGCTAATGGCCCATCAACAAAGACAATAGCGTCACCTGTGGACACTTCAGCCAGCCTATGGATAATGGCTGCTATGCTACACTGGGAGAGCAATACAGCAGTGCATGGACAATCAGGAAGTTTTTGAGAAGTGTAGGAGACAATTTCCTGGTGCAAGTGCTGGAGGAACCAACTAGGGGCAGAGCTTTTCTTGACCTGCTGCTCACAAACAGGGGAAAATTAGCAGGGGAAGCAAAAGTGGACGGGAACCTGGGAGGCAGTGACCATGAGATGGTCAAGTTCAGGATCCTGACACAAGGAAGAAAGGAGAGCAGCAGAATACGGTCCCTGGACTTCAGAAAAGCAGACTTTGACTCTCTCAGGGAACTGATGGGCAGGATCCTCTGGGAGAATAACATGAGGGGGGGAAAAAGAGTCCAGGAGCGCTGGCTGTATTTTAAAGAATCCTTATTGAGGTTGCAGGAACAAACCATCCCAATGTGTAGAAAGAATAGTAAATATGGCAGGCGACCAGCTTGGCTTAACAGTGAAATCCTTGCTGATCTTAAACACAAAAAAGAAGCTTACAAGAAGTGGAAGATTGGACAAATGACCAGGGAGGAGTATAAAAATATTGCTCAGGCATGCAGGAGTGAAATCAGGAAGGCCAAATCACACTTGGAGTTGCAGCTAGCAAGAGATGTTAAGAGTAACAAGAAGGGTTTCTTCAGGTATGTTAGCAACAAGAAGAAAGTCAAGGAAAGTGTGGGCCCCTTACTGAATGAGGGAGGCAACCTAGTGACACAGGATGTGGAAAAAGCTAATGTACTCAATGCTTCTTTTGCCTCTGTCTTCACGAACAAGGTCAGCTCCCAGACTACTGCACTGGGCAGCACAGCATGGGGAGGAGGTGACCAGCCCTCCGTGGAGAAAGAAGTGGTTCAGGACTATTTACACAAGTCCATGGGGCCGGATGTGCTGCATCCGAGGGTGCTAAAGGAGTTGGCAGATGTGATTGCAGAGCCATTGGCCATTATCTTTGAAAACTCATGGCGATCGGGGGAGGTCCCAGATGATTGGAAAAAGGCTAATGTAGTGCCCACCTTTAAAAAAGGGAAGGAGGAGGATCCGGGGAACTACAGGCCAGCCAGCCTCACCTCAGCCCCTGGAAAAATCATGGAGCAGGTCCTCAAGGAATCAATTCTGAAGCACTTCGAGGAGAGGAAAGTGATCAGGGTCAGCCAGCATGGATTCACCAAGGGCAATTCATGCCTGACTAACCTAATTGCCTTCTATGACTAGATAACTGGCTCTGTGGATGAGGGGAAAGCAGTGGACGTGTTATTCCTTGACTTTAGCAAACCTTTTGATACGGTCTCCCACAGTATTCTTGCCGGCAAGTTAAAGAAGTATGGGCTGGATGAATGGACTATAAGGTTGATAGAAAGCTGGCTAGATCGTTGGGCTCAACGGGTAGTGATCAACGGCTCCATGTCTAGTTGGCAGCCGGTATCAAGCGGAGTGCCCCAAGGGTCAGTCCTGGGGCCAGTTTTGTTCACTATCTTCATTAATGATCTGGAGGTTGGCGTGGACTGCACCCTCAGCAAGTTTGCGGATGACACTAAACTGGGAGGAGTGGTAGATATGCTGGAGGGTAGGGATAGGATACAGAGGGACCTAGACAAATTAGAGGATTGGGCCAAAAGAAACCTGATGAGGTTCAACAAGGACAAGTGCAGAGTCCTGCACTTAGGATGGAAGAATCCCATGCACCGCTACAGACTAGGGACCGAATGGCCAGGCAGCAGTTCTGCAGAAAAGGACCTAGGGGTTACAGTGGACAAGAAGCTGGATACGAGTCAACAGTGCGCCCTTGTTGCCAAGAAGGCTAACGGCATTTTGGGCCGTATAAGTAGGGGCATTGCCGGCAGATCGAGGAACATGATCATTCCCCTCTATTCGGCATTGGTGAGGCCTCATCTGGAGTACTGTGTCCAGTTTTGGGCCCCACACTACAAGAAGGATGCGGAAAAATTGGAAAGAGTCCAGGAGAGGGCAATGAAAATTATTAGGGGGCTGGAGCACATGACTTATGAGGAGAGGCCGAGAGAACTGGGATCGTTTAGTCTACAGAAGAGAAGGATGAGGGGGGATTTGATAGCTGCTTTCAACTACCTGAAAGGGGGTTCCAAAGAGGATGGATCTAGACTGTTCTCAGTGGTACCAGATGACAGAACAAGGAGTAACGGTCTCAAATTGCAGTGGAGGAGGTTTAGGTTGGATATTAGGAAAAACTTTTTCACTAGGAGGGTGGTGAAACAGTGGAATGGGTTATCTAGGGAGGTGTTGGAATCTCCTTCCTTGGAGGTTTTTAATGTCAGGCTTGACAAGGTCCTCCCAACGTTTCTAGGGAACAGAAGCCACATGAACCCTTGTGTCCCATTGACTAGGATGCAGTGGTGGGGAACTAGAGGGTGCTGGTGGGACCTACAGGCCCAAGCAATCCAATTTCCCTGCTCCAAAGCCTCTGCCAACACATCACCAACTCCCCTTAGGGTGGTGATGGGAGGCTGGGCTCTGCTCATATGTTCCTGTGCAGAGGTTTGGGGAGAGAGGGGGAGGAACTAGTGAAGAGAGTTGCCTAGTGCTTAAAGCAGAGCCTTGGGAGCTACTGCTCCTCTGTTCTAGTCACAGCTCTGCCACTGATTGTGCAACCTTGGGCAGGTCACTTCACCATTGCCTCCGTTTACCCAGAGGAGAGGAGAGATCAGTCTGGGACCAGACCCGAGGTCTCCAGCTTCTTGTTCACTTAAGAAGCAATTATACAGGTAGCGGTAGTAAAGATGCCACCTCTCCCATGATCCAAAGGTGTCAGTATTTTTCCAATGCAATGCATGAGTCTTCAGACCTACCCAATACCATAGGGTGACCCCCATGTCTGTTAAGTCTTCAATAGCAATGGAACAAAGCACTAGGTTTCTTACGGCATCTGTGACCCCACGTCTCCACGGGAAACGTCCCTTTGCTCCAACACTTTCTAGTCATATTTGTCAGCTATGAAATCATCAAATTAGCTACATCTCCTCACTCAACCTCTCAAGGGCACACTGGTTCAGTTACCCAGATCTTACCTTTTTCCCCTCCAGCATCCCAGAGCCTTCACGGTCTCCTGTTGGCCGGTAGTCCGTGCATAGGATCTTCAGCAGTTCCGTGGTCTCATTGGGGACATGGTGCATCAGGATTTTGCCATACCGCTTCATGTTACTTTCTGCCTGGTCAAAGGGCAGCTTGCCAATGTACTGTAAGGCCTCCTGGTAATTCTGCAAGGGAGAGTTGGTGAGAGTCACATGGTACCACCCTCTGTAATTCAGATACAAAAGCCAAAGCCCTCTCTGCACAATAGCCAACATGCAGGGAAACAATGCAGTATTTTATTTAAAAAAACCCAAACAAACAAAAAAGTATCCCAAATGATAACTTTTTCCACCAATGAAATGCGGCCATCTGTGGGGTGAGATGGTGGCAGCCAGATGGAGAACTGGCACTGATCCAGGACAAAACACAGCTATCCCAGTAGCAGCACCTGAAGCAAGAGCACATTTAAGCCCTGTGTAATTACTTATATGCCTCAGAGGCAAGTCTAACTAGTGCACAATGCTACCAGTTGTTCGTACTGCTAGCACAATTGTCCCCTGAGCAGCTTAGACTCCCATGCTGCATGGAGGAGCATTCCTGACAAAGAGAGGCTTTCATACCATATAGGGATCAAACAGAAATGGTTAAAGGTATCTTCTCACCTTGATGTCCTCCAGCTGGATTTTGAGGAACCATTCATGGTGTGCATGCTTCTCTGCCAGATACACAGCATGGGAAAAGTAACCTGCTTGACGGAGTACCTTGATTGCTGTCTCCACGTCAAAGTGGACCTCACTCTCACTGGTCTGCAAGGAGGAAATTATGGGGCATTACTGGGGGAGAGGGAGAGAGATAGGTCTGATATGGATTTGCAGACATTTGGCCTATCAGCAAGAGTCCTCTAGGCTGTTGGCAAAGACAGACCAGCTTCCATGCATGAGGACCCAAACAGTGACTGTTAAATTCCTCTCATGCAAGACAAGCATTGAATGTGCAGATGGCCATTGTTCTAGTTAGATTTCTAAGATTTAATCACACTAGGAAAACAAACAATCTTCCATGCTCAAAGCTTAAGATGGCAAATCAAAAGAATGCTGCAGTGGTGCTGGAAGCTTAGAGATATGTGCACAAGTGCATGAGGATGTTAAGGACTAATCCAGCAGTCCTTATGCGGGCAAAGCTACTACTGGAATCAGTCTACCATGTTGCTATTACCCTTTTTCTAATCACTGTACTAACCTGATGGTTTTGCATAACTACTTTTACCTTCCCCCATTACCTTGATGAACTCCTCCAGTTTGGAGCTGTCTTTGAGTTTGGTGTAGCAGTTTAGCAGCAGGGTGGTGTGGTCTGCGTTGGCAAGGGACTGTAGGTGGAGTGTCTGCAAGTACGCAGTCAGGTTGTGTATACGCTGAGCATCTAAGAACTTCCGGATCACATAAGATGGCTCTAGCTTCCCAATGGTTCTTGAGAGAAAAGTGACATGAGGTCTCTACTTTCAATAAGCCAGAGATAAAAGAATTGACAGCACAGCAATAAAGCTCTGGACACCAACAGGAACCCACCCACTAGGGTCCCAGCTATGTTTCAGAAATGACGACTGGTCAGACCATGATACCATCCATCCTCACATGTAGTGGAGCAAACTTAATACTCTGCCCCAGAGGCCTTGGATTAAGGTTGGGGTGGAAACACATGACAATTTAACATCTTATTTTAAGGGGAAGGTGTGGTTTTGACACACAACTGTGTTAAGACCACCTCAAAAAGGGTTTAAAAACAAGGTTTCCTGAGCCCTATAGTCAGAGCTCTTCTCCCCACTTCAACACCTTAGCCACTATTATCCTATTACACTGTTGTGATCACAACTCTATAGTACAATTTATGTCAACACTACATAAACCCCAAGAATCCCAGAAACAGAAATATTGGTTCTAAATAAGACAGACAGTAGTTCTTGCTTAGAGCTGTCTCTTACTAATACCCCACTTTATGAAACTTTAAAAGGCCACTTGTCAAGTTATTTTAAGCCCAAAAATGCAGGTTTTGTTAAAGTTGTATATACCCTGGTATAAAGAAATGTATGAGATTTTTTTTTTTTTTTAATATTTCACTGAATGTAGTTTTATTTTTTTAAACATTCCCCAGGTGTTACATACGAATTACCAGATGGATCAGATCTGTGATTCATCTAGTCCATTATCCTGCCTATGGCAATGGATGGCACCAAATACTTCAGAGGAAGGTGCAAGAAACCTCACAGTAGGCAGATTTGGGATAATCTGTCCCCCCCATGAAGACCTCATCCTAATCCCCAAAAATTAGATTGGCTACTTGAAGCAATTTTTGTCTGCATTAACTATTGTATCACTAAGGCCTGGTCTACACTACAAACTTAGGTCAACGGAAACCGTGTTAAGTCAATCTATTAATATATGTCTCTACAATACTGAGTCCCTTCCGCTAACCTACGTTGCTTGTAAAGTCGACTTCTTTACTCCACCTCTGCGAGAGGCATAGCACTTGATTCGACATCCACGGGTCAACAGAGGCTAGTGTAGACACTGCGTTGTGTAATTCAAATGAATTGGCCTCCAGGAGGTGTCCCACGGTGCTCTCCTGTGACCGCTCTGGAGAGCACTTTCAACTCCATTGCACGGCAACCAGATACACAGGAAACAGCCCCTTCCCTGTTAAAGCCCCAAGAACTTTTGAATTTTCATTTCCTGTTTGATCAGTGTGGAGAGCTCGCCAGCACAGCTGATCATGGAGACTCAATGCCACAAACGAGCTCCAGCATGGAGTACACAGGGGGTGGTGGATCTTATTGCTGTGTGGGGAGAAGAGTCTGTGCAGGCACTGCTCCGATTCAGCAGAAGAAACACTGACATCTATGCCAAGATCACGCGGGGCATGCGGGAGAAGGGCTATACCAGGGACACACAGCAGTGCTGCATGAAAATAAAGGAGCTTCTGGAAGCGTACCAGAAGACAAGGGAGGTGAACAGTCGTTCTGGTT
Source organism: Platysternon megacephalum (assembly GCA_003942145.1). Classification (NCBI taxonomy): domain Eukaryota; kingdom Metazoa; phylum Chordata; order Testudines; family Platysternidae; genus Platysternon; species Platysternon megacephalum. The sequence continues at coordinate 119,459 of QXTE01000467.1, forward strand.
CCGCCCCACAAATATGCTGCTTTTATGAGGAGCTACATGCAATTCTCGATGGCGACCCCACCACTACCCCAAAATGGAGTGTGGATACCTCCCAGGAGTCCTGGGCCACCTCAGGCAACATCAAGGAGGACATTGTTGACGATGAAGAGGAGGAGAATGGGAGGCAGGCAAGCAGAGGATCCATTCTCCCCAACAGCCAAGAACTGTCTTTAACCAGTGAGCCCATCCCTTCGCAGGAACAGGTGACTGCTGAGCAGGATACCGGGAAGGCACCTCTGGTGACTACACATTTCCAATCAAACTGTATGGTTTACGTGCTATTATTTTTTTGTTTAATCCGAACAAAAATGAAGGTGTAGTGGCTATCGGTGGCCACTCCAGCTACGCAGAGGGTGCTCTCAGGAAAAAAAGATTATTTATGTGCCAGGAATGGCCCGGAAATCCTCCATGGAGATCTCTACGAAGCTTTCATGGAGGTACTCTGCAATCCTTTGCAGGTTTCTGGGAAGGGCTCCCTTATTTTTTCCACCACAGTAGGACACTTTCCCGCGCCACTCCAGTATTAACTCTGCTGACATCATTACAGCACACGGCATTGCACCCAGGGCCGGCTCCAGGCACCAGCTTAACAAGCAGGTGCTTGGGGCGGCCACTCGGGAGAGGGGTGGCGCGTCCAGGTATTCGGCGGCAATTCGGCGGAGGGTCCCTCACTCCCGCTCGGAGCGAAGGACCTCCCGCCGAATTGCCGCCGCAGATTGCGATTGCGGCTTTTTTTTTTTTTTTTTTGGTTTTTGGCTGCCTGGGGTGGCAAAAACCCTGGAGCCGGCCCTGATTGCACCATAAGGACCAGGTCTGTACCCAGATGCTTGCAGCATCTGCTCCCTTGCTGCCTCTGTTCCCCTCAAGAGATGCATAGGGTCTCCTAGGGGAAATGGGGGAAGTTTTCAATGCAAGCCCTTGAACCACAAACAATACAAGTAATCTGCCTTCCTTTGGTGAAATCTGAGTCACACAACCACGTTTTCCCCAAGGTGCCGTGGCTGTGTTTGGAAAGGATTACAGTGGATGGGTGGGGGGCGGCTTCCTGTGTGTCTCTCTCCCCTGAAACCTAGTGCCGCCTTTGTAAAAAAACCAAACTATTTGGGGAGCTTTACACTGGTGCCTGTCCTCAAGCACCATCCAGGTTGCTAGGGGAAAGGGGGCATTTCTCAAATGTCCAACTGTGCTCCCAATGATGTCTTCACAAAAGCAGCAGCACAAAACCTGTCGCCCATGCCTCGTGGCCTTACTCACCTTGGCTGGAGCAGCAAACCAACTCTTGCAAGAGCTAGCGGTTGTGATTACGTTGTGGTGTGCAGTGAAGTGTATTAAGGGGTGTGTTTTTTTAATACAAATAATCAACCTTGCACCAGAAACAATGTATGCCCTGTCAATGGTACCCTTGTGCTTTGAATTCCTTGCAGTTTAAATCTTGTTCGTCGGCGTATCTTCCACACCGGGACAGAGACTTTCCCAGATTAGAAGGTGGAAAAAGAAGACTCGGGAGGACATGTTGAAGGAGTTAACGCATGCCTCACAGACAGCTGAGACAGAGAATGGAGGATTTCACTCTCCAAGAACCTGGCCATGGACAGGGAGGACAGGAGAGCATGCAGGGAACAAGAGCGTGCCACGCAGGATGAGATGCTGCAGATTATGAAGGAGCAATCAGACATGTTGAGGCGTCTGGTTGAGCTTCAAGAAAGGCTGCTGGATGTTAGACTCCCTCTGCAGTCTGTGCAGAACTGCCTGCCATCATCACCTAGTTCTCAATCCTCCTCCCCAAAATGTCCTATGAGGCAGGGGGTGGGGGGAGTGGGTGGAGGAAAGAGTCTGTATCCCTTGCACTCAACACCAGTGCAAGGTAAAAGGACAAACTTTCGAGCTACATAGACCTGAAAAAGAGCTCTGTGTAGCTCAAAAGCTTGTCTCTTTCACCAACAGAAGTGGGTCTAATAAAAGATATTACCTCATGGATAATTCATGGAGGATAGGTTCATCAATGGGTATTAGCCAGGATGGGCAGGAATGGTGTCCCTAGCCTCTGTTTGCCAGAAGCTGGGAATGAGCGACAGGGGATGGATCACTTGATTACCTGTTCTGTTCATTCCCTCAGGGTCACCTGGCACTGGCCATTGTCAGAAGACAGGATACTGGGCTAGATGGACCTTTGGTCTGACCCAGTAGGGCCATTCTTATGTTCTCACTCACCTTGTCTCTCTAATATCCTGGGACCAACGCGGCTACCACAACACTGCAAACGACATATTATATCTCTGGATATTCTTGTTATCCATAATAAATGTCCAATCCCTCTTTGAATCTTGCTAAATTCTTGACCTCAATGACATCCTGTGACAATACATTCCATAGTCTAAATGTGCACTATCTGAAAAAGTATTTCCTTTTATCAAGTTTTGAACCTGTCACCTTTCAATCTCACCAAACGTCCTTTTGTTTCTCGTATTACGAGACAGAGAGAACAGAAGTTCCTGGTCTACTTTCTCTGGGGCATTCACTATTTTATATACTTATATGACATCACCTCCTGTTTATCTCCTTTCTAATGTAACAATCCCAATCTTTTCATTCTTAACAGGAGAAGTTTTCCATACCCGACTACTGTTACCCTTTTGTAAACTCCCCCAATTCTGTAATATCCTTTTTGAAATGGGATAACCAGTACTGCCCATAGAATTCAAAATGAAGGCAAACCACTGTTTATATAATGACATTATAATATTTTTTGTTTAGTCTCAATCCTGTTCCTTATGCATCCTAACACCTTGTCACTCAATAAACAGCTGTGGTAAAAAAGCAGAGTTCTTCATTGAGCTGTACATAGTGATGCTCACGTTCCTTTCCCAAGGTGATGCTGTTAATTTAGAACCCTGTAAGGCTGATTGACAGGCCCTTTATTACCACTACAACTCATTACATTAGGTTTGACTTGTGTCTGCTACCCAGGGACTAGCTAAATGCAAGGCCTCAGCAGCCCCTGTATACTTTCAATATATTCCCCTGGCTTTTCATGGCCCCTTCCTACCGTATATACTGCTGAATGGCTCCATCATGGTTCCCTTTGTTGTATAGATGATCTCCATATTGCCTGAAAATCTCTGATAAGCCATCGCTGTCCAAGTGGTGACTCTTGGCCAGGTTAATAGCCATTTCAAACAGGTTCTTTTTGAACAGCATCTGTGGAATGTGAAGAGAAGATGGCAATATGAGGGCAAGAGCTTCTCTTTCCTTCTTAACGCAGAGGTCAGGCAATTTCCCTGCCTTGAATCCCAAAGGAAACCAAGACACCCCACAAACTTGTAATTTCCCCCTCAGACCAGAGCGACTTGGGCTTCTCACTGCCATAGAACAGAGATGAAGGCAGCAGAGGTAGAAGACAGGGGCAGAGCCTTGAAGGTGGGGTGGATGAGGAGAATGAACTCTTTATGGGGTATGAGGGGGAGGAAACTGCAGTGCAGAGATCTAAGAATGTAGGGGATTTAATCAGTAAGATCATATTATGTGTAATGGACAGATCAGATTGCGTGTACTGCAAAGAAGCAACATATTGACTAACATGTATCAACCTCCCAACTCCTGTCCTGACTCCTTGAGGCTCCCCCACATCAGGTCACAAGTATGCATCCTTTAATAGGCAGCAGGTTTAAGACAAACATAAGGAAGTATTTTAATCACACAACGCATGGTCAACCTGTGGAACTCATTGTAAGGGGATCTTTTGAGGGCCAAAGCTATAGTTGGGTTCAAACAGGAATTAGATCAATTCATGGATAGGACAGGTCCATCGATGACTATTGGTCAGGGACACCTGCAACCCCATAGTCTAGGTGTCCCTAAACCTCTGACTGCCAGAAGTTGGGACTGGATGACAGGGGATGAATCACTCAGTAATTGCCCTATTCTGTTCATTCCCTCTGAAGCATCTACCACTGACCAACGTCAGAAGACAGGATAATGCACCTGATGAACCATTGGTCTCACCCAGTATGGCCACTCTTACGTTTAACCACAATAACCATCTCTGTCCCTATACCTCCTTTCCCTACACCACCATATGGGCCTCTCCTGAGCCCCGCAAGCCTCACAAAGCGGAAAGGTTAAATCTCTGGAAGGAGATGTCAAATTCATTCTGTGGCAAGGGCCAAATTTAAATTTTAATTACAGTCCACAGGTCAAATATGTTCAGGACAACACGCTCCCCTCGATGCACAGACCTTCCACTGAGATCAATGGCAGGTTACCACAGAGATCAGTAGTAGAATCTGGCTTTTACATAACATCACAACTGTCAGTAATTATTTGTTCAGTCCCTTATTGTCACATTCAGCCTCACGCAACAGGGAAATCTGCTCCCGTTCAGCTACACCGTTATTTCCGCCCTTTGTTTCCCTTCCCGCCTTATCCTCCTTTCTCTGTTTCCGTCCCTCAACCCGGTCTTCAGGTATTTCCTCCTCTCTTCCCTCTGCATTTCTTTTTTAGCAGCAATTCCCACCTCCTTGGGTTTCATTCTCACCTCCTTCCCCATACCACTCACTAACTGGTCATCAATTACATAATTAATGCTTACATTCAAGTGTCATAATAAGGCTTAAAAATTAATACTCCATTGAGATTAATGGGAGAGTTCACACCTCTCAAAGCTATTGTGTCTCAGACTGTCTGCAGATTCAGGAAGATTATAAACGGATGCATTCTTTTTGGTTCATATTTGAGAAGTTTCCTTCACAGCCACAAGGACTAGAAATGTTTTTTTTTTTTAAATAAAATCTTAGATTCTGCCACATCTGAAAATAAATCCAACACAGGGAACAAGGATTTTGACCCCTCTGCTCTAGACAGTGACATATTTCACCCGCTACGCTCCTCACCAGGTAAACGTCATAAGCGCCCGCAAGGCTAGTTGTTCCTTCCACTCAATGCTGTCCAAAGCCCTATACAAGTTTCCATAAGATACTAAGGGCATGGCTACACTTGCGAGTTAGAGTGTCCTAACTCACGACTCGTCCACACTGGCAACGCACTTAGAGCGCCTGGACTCTGCAGCTGGAGTGCTCCTGGTAATCCACCTCCACGAGAAGCACAACGCTTGGTGCGTCTCGGCTGAAACGCCCTGGCGTCAGTGTGAACGAGGTGTTGCATTACTGCGCTCTGATCGGCCTCCAGAAACATCCCATAATACCCTTAAATCAAAGTGGCCACTCTTGTCATTGTTTTGGAATCGCTGCACGAATGCGGATATCCCCTTTCAAAGCTCCGTTTCTGACATCTGGCATGCTTATCTGCTCCGGGACAAAGCAAAGCATTACTGTGGAATACTGTGAGTGAGAGAGAGAGAGGGGCGGGGTGAGGGGGGCCTGCTGCTGTCTGAACTTACAAGACAGCATGCTGACATGCTCTCAGCCCCCCCCAAAACCCACTCTCTCTCCCCCCACATACACACAACACACTCCCCGTCACACTCCACCCCACCCCCCCATTTAAAAAGCATGTTGCAGCCACTTACATGCTGGGATAGCTACCACAATGCACTGCTCTCTGTGACCGTTGAAAGAGCTGCTAATGTGGCCACGCCACTGCGCTTGAATCTGACAGTGTGGACACACTGCAGCGCTTTCCCTACTGTGCTCTCCGAGGGCTGGTTTAACTCACAGCGCTCTACATCTGCAAGTGTAGCCATGCCCTAAGTTGTCTGCAATGCCTTGGTTGTGCAGAGAAGCTGTTAGCTCATCTGCTATAACACTCACTTACAGATAAGGTCAGGGAAGTCACATCTTCTACTGGTCCCTCACCCACCTTGTCTCTCCAATATCCTGGGAGCAACAAGGGAACAACGTACTGCCAACATATAACTCACTTGTCCAAAGTGCTGGCTTCTCAACCTCTAATCTGTGGAGCTTTTACAATTCTGAAGCCATAAAACACAGATTAAGAAGGTGGCTTGCCTCAAGTTTGGTCTGAGTATCCTTTTCCTGAAGCGCATGTATCTTCCCATCTCTAGTCAGCACGTAGAGAGACCCCCACTCTGCTAAGACATCCACCACGTCATCGAAGACCGAGCTGTACGCGATGAACTTGTTACACAGGTCATAGACATTCAAGATTTGCTTGTCAGAGTTCTGTGGGTCGCTCCCAGCAAACTCTGATCTGGATACCAAAAGAAAGAGGAAGAGATTAACATACGTGCCCCTGGATTTCTGAATCACATTCTAAATAGCGTCCCCTTAACACACTTAGAGCCAGGATCAGCGGCGTATTATCGCCTAGGCCGACAAATTTGCAGGGGCGGCAAATTTGAGCACCCCCGGAGAAGTTCCCCTGCTCCAGCTGCCTCCTCCGCTAGCGCGCCGCCGCTTCCTATTCCTCTCCCCTCATCATGTAATGTCAGTCAACACCTGGGATGATTCTCGGGGTGCCCAGGACTGAGAGTCACCTTGTTACCCACTCTGGCTCCAGCTAGAGAGAATCATAGAATCATAGAATCTCAGGGTTGGAAGGGACCTCAGGAGGTCATCTAGTCCAACCCCCTGCTCAAAGCAGGACCAAACCCAACTAAATCAGCCCAGCCAGGGCTTTGTCAAGCCTGACCTTAAAAACCTCTAAGGAAGGAGATTCCACTACCTCCCTAGGTAACCCATTCCAGTTCTTCACCACCCTACTAGTGAAAAAGTTTTTCCTAATGTCCAACCTAAACCTCCCCCTCTGCAACTTGAGACCATTACTCCTTGTTCTGTCATCTTCTATCACTGAGAACAGTCTAGATCCATCCTCTTTGGAACCCCCTTTCAGGTAGTTGAAAGCAGCTATCAAATCGCCCCTCATTCTTCTCTTCTGCAGACTAAACAATCCCAGTTCCCTCAGCCTCTCCTCGTAAGTCATGTGCTCCAGCCCCCTAATCATTTTTGTTGCCCTCCGCTGGACTCTCTCCAATTTATCCACATCCTTCTTGTAGTGTGGGGCCCAAAACTGGACACAGTACTCCAAATGAGGCCTCACCAGTGCTGAGTAGAGGGGAATGATCACATCCCTCGATCTGCTGGAAATGCCCCTACTTATACAACCCAAAATGCCATTAGCCTTCTTGGCAACAAGGGCACACTGTTGACTCATATTCAGCTTTTCGTCCACCGTAACCCCTAGGTCCTTTTCTGCAGAACTGCTGCCCAGCCATTCGGTCCCTAGTCTATAGCAGTGCATGGGATTCTTTCGTCCTAAATGCAGGACTCTGCACTTGTCCTTGTTGAACCTCATCATATTTCTTTTGGCCCAATCCTCTAATTTGTCTAGGTCCCTCTGTATCCTATCCCTACCCTCCAGCGTATCAACCACTCCTCCCAGTTTAGTGTCATCTGCAAACTTGCTAAGGGTGCAGTCCACACCATCTTCCAGATCGTTAATGAAGATATTGAATAAAACCGGCCCCAGCACCGACCCTTGGGGCACTCCACTTGATACCGGCTGCCAACTAGACAAGGAACCATTGATCACTACCCGTTGAGCCCGACCATCTAGCCAGTTTTCTATCCACCTTACCGTCCATTCATCCAGCCCATACTTCTTTAACTTGCTGGCAAGAATACTGTGGGAGACTGTATCAAAAGCTTTGCTAAAGTCCAGAAATAGCACATCCACTGCTTTCCCCTCATCCACAGAGCCGGTTATCTTATCATAGAAGGCAATTAGGTTAGTCAGGCATGACTTGCCCTTGGTGAATCCATGCTGACTGTTCCTGATCACTTTCCCCTCCTTTAAGTGGTTCAGGATTGATTCCTTGAGGACCTGTTCCATGATTTTTCCAGGGACTGAGGTGAGACTAACTGGCCTGTAGTTCCCTGGATCTTCCTTCTTCCCTTTCTTAAAGATGGGCACTACATTAGCTTTTTTCCAGTCNCATATTCAGCTTTTCGTCCACCGTAACCCCTAGGTCCTTTTCTGCAGAACTGCTGCCCAGCCATTCGGTCCCTAGTCTATAGCAGTGCATGGGATTCACATGGGAGAGACTTGCTGCTGCTGAACTGGGTGTCAGCTCCCTGACACTTCCAGCCGGTTAGCCCCCAAACCACCTCCTCTGGCTATGTTACCCCTTACTTGGCCTTGCAGGTTAACGACAGGTGCACACCAGTCCCCAAACCCCTTCGAAACATTCCCCTGTTGTGTTCGGCTCCTTAATCACGGAACACTAACAGGGTGGTTTCCTGTCCCCAGATATAGTCTAGTAAACTGCTGAAGTGCATCCCCGAATAAGGTTCTTACCCCCCTGCTGTTCTTCTCTTCCTGTTAAATCTCAGTTCTTCCTCTGCATTTAGCTCAGACTGGGGAGTGTGAACGAGACAATACTCAATTTACATGTCAACAGACAGACGGATAAATATCTGGCAGGAAATCAGTTCTTCACCTCTGTTGGGGATTAACACCTTGATACAAACTGTCAGAACATATTTCCAGTGGATATACACAACTCCTTACATAGCAGCCGTACCAACATTTACGACAATAATCATAACCATTTAAAAACCTCATCTGGTACTCTTTCTGAATGAATACTATGAAAGCGGTAGGCCTGTTAGGAGTTGCTGTCACAGACCAGTGAGCCCTCTGCCAGCTGAGAGCAATGGGGCTCCGTGTCACAATAGCCTTGCACAACAAAGCGCCAGGAGAGCTGCAAAGAACAAAAACTGCACAGTGAATACATGTAAAATGGACTCATCTGCTTCCCGGAGTCTTACTTTGGAGAGCTCTTCCGGTCCTTGGAAACAATGATGAGGTATCCCCGATACCAGTGAACGATCAACTTCTGTCCCTCAAAGGCAAAGCAGGGGCCACGCTCATCTGGCTGGTACAGATACACACATTCGTTTCCTGCCACAATGAACTGGAGGTCCTGGGAGGGGTCGCTGAGCGTGGAGCAGCGTAAACCGCAACCATGTGTGTCCAGCTCCAGACGAGGATAATCCTTCACTGACAGCATATAGGACTGTGAATGAAATATGATTTTTCAGAGATTATATCGAACCGCAGATTGGTGATAAATAACCAGGAGCTGTTACAAGCAGTGGGCCAGAGTCTGACCTCCATTACAGCTTTGTCAAGCCAATATCTTACCTGGATGTTCTCCGTGGTGACAACAAAAAGGTGGGTGATTTTCCCAGACTGGCGGAAGGCAAGGCCAGTGACCGGGTAATTGCCTTCATGTAAGATCTGGGTCTTACTGTGTCGGTCTCGTGTGATGTCACCTTTTGTAAGCACAACGCTTCCATCTGCAAAACCTGTTGAAGGAAAAGGACTAAACTGTTTATGTCTATGGCACTTTCCAAACATATACTAGTATTAAGTCCAAGGCAGCTGCAGTCAGCTGGATCCTCCTTGTTGTTTCCCAGACAGATATGCATACTGGGGTGGTCCCATGGTCTTCTCACTTCACAGACCCATGTATCGAACTCCCTTCCTGAGTAGAGCCTACTAGGACCTCTTCACGGCCATCTCCTGGCCCAGTGCAAAGCCTTACTGTTTGAGAAAGTTTAATCTCTGTTTCTTACACACACGCTTTCTTTATGGTTTATTTTCTCCCATTGCTCCTTTTTGTTTTGCTTTGCTACAAAAAGACGCCTAACTCACTGGAACCAGTTTTGTGTAACAGTTGTTTTAAATCACAGCGTGCCACATGTACATAATAAGCACTATAAAAGTCAACATTGTAAAATGGAAGGAAACCAGTTGGTCAAAAGTCACATTTTTAGAACAAGTCTCTGAACAAGTTACTGATCCACGAGAAGACCTTCTCTCTTATCCCATGACTATTTAGTTTGCAGAAGAGCCTTTGGTGATGGACCTCGTTCAAAGGCTTCCTGAAAGTCCTAGTACACTATATCCACCGGATCACCTTTGTCCAAGTGCTTGTTGACACCCTCAAAGAACGAAAGTAAGTTGGTGAGGCATGACTTTCCTTTACAAAAAGCCATGTTAACTCTTCCCCCAACAAATTGTGCTCACCTGCCCCTTGTGGGTTCCAGAACTAGCTGCTCCAAGAAGCAGTCACTCATGCTGTCTCAAAATTTTATCTCTGCGTCACGCCCCAATGTAACATTTACTCAGTCATTATAAGGCTAGCTGAAATCACCCATTATAACTGCGCTTTCTGCTTCTGGAGCCTCTCTAACCAACCTTATCATTTCAGAATTGCTGTCACCATCCTTGTCAGGTGGTTGGTAACCTATGCCTACGGCTATACTTTTTTCAGTCAAGCATGCAATCAGGGCCGGATTTCCAATTAGGCACAGTAGGCATGTGCCTAGAGGCACCGGCGTTCTAGGGTCACCTAAAAGTGGGTTAAAAGTTAAAAAGTTAATACATACGCAGTTAAAAGTGGTTAGCGTAAGCTTATTTTAAAACTTATAAACAACCCAATGATACAGTAGAACCTCAGAGTTATGGACACCTTGGGAATGGAGGTTGTTCGTAACGCTGAAATGTCCGCAACTCCGAACAAGACCTTACGGACTTCAGACACCAAGGGGACGGGGGGATTGGGACTGCAGCCACAGGTAGGGGGGTCAGGGCTGTGGGGTATCAGGGCTTCTGACCCTTGGGAGCACCAGGGCTCAGGACTTTAGATCTGGGGGGAGCGCTGGGACTCGGGGCATCAGCCAGTGCTCGTACAGCTCTGCTCCCAGTTTCAGCAGGGGAGGGGCACGCCAGGGCTCGGGGCTTTAGCTATCATAGGAGCGCTGGGACTGAAACCAGCGCTCCCCTCGTCGCTAAAGCCCCAAGCCCTGGCACCCCGCCCTCCGGGGCTGAAGCCAGGAACAGAGCCGCAGGGCTGAGGCCCCAAACCCCAGCATCCCCTCTGGGTCTAAAGCCCTGAGCCTGGTGCTCCCGAGGGTCAGAAGCCTGGACCCTTCTAACTATTGAAGGAGAACTTTTAAAAAGATATGGATTGCAAGGATATCATTAGCACGTTTGCGAAGCAAAAGTCAAGGAAGAAACGTGCAGTAAAGTAGCACTTACCTGCTACCTATGTGATTGTTTTAAATTACATGTATTTTTTGTTATTGTATTCAATAAATATTTAAATCATCATTTATATTTGTTTTCGATTCATTTTTTACAAAAACCACAAAGGTCAGCAGTAGGCTGCAGGGGGGTTGGTGGCGGCATTGAAGAAGCTGTGCCTAGGGGCGGGTAAGGTGTAAATCCGGCCCTGCATGCAATTTCTATTCAGAGAGTCTCTATGGTACAGTTTGTTTCATTTCAGATTGGCACCTTATTTGACTTTAACATACAATGCCACTCCCCGACTTGTGTGAACTTCTTTATCTTTCCTATATATTTTATAGCCTGGTATTACCATATTGCAAAACCCATTCTCCTCCACCTGAACAAAATCTAAGTTACCAGAGTGTCCTTTTTTTTTTTTTTTTTTTTTAATAATTTTTAAGCCCCGTTAATTTAAATAAAAATTTGAAATATAGCTAAACGGAGTATGTACCTAAATTTTAAACCTCAATAAAGCATTAATTCTTTGCAAGTAAATTATAGTAAAAATCAAGATTTGCCAAACTTTAGCAAGTAATTACTGGCGTTCTCAAGTAGTGTCAGGTACATTCTCTTTAGGATGAAAACCATGTGACGTGAAAATGTCAGAACACTCTACGCTGCCTTCTGTAGGACCAACCCATTTTCATTTCATCATATTAACTTCAGAGTTTGTTCGGCATCTTCAGGAGGCATTTGCTTTTCACTTACCGATAGCCATGAAGTTAAGATTCTCATGGACAGTTAAGCAGGACACAACTGTAGGTTTGTTACCCGGTATTGCTGGGAAAATCCTTGTGCAAAGAGGATTCCCACCATCTCGTTTCTCTAAGTTCCAGACTTTAACCTGCAAACAACACAGACAGAATGTGTAGATATGGTCTTAAGGTATATTGGGGCCAAAACCTGGTCCCTTTTAAGTCCATAGGGCTAGAATTTAGCACACTGTTTTTACACCAAAGACATTCCCAAACTAATCCCAATACAGTAACTCCTCAGTTAAAGTCATGCCGGTTAACGTTGTTACGTTGCTGATCAATTAGAGAACATGCTCGTTTAAAGTTGTGCAATGCTCCCTTATAACGCTGTTTGGCAACCGCCTGCTTTGTCCACTGCTTGCAGAAAGAGCAGCCCATTGGAGCTAGCTGTGGGGGCTTGGAACCAGGGTGGACCAGCAGCCCCCCCATCAGTTTCCCGCTCCCCTAAGTTCCCTGTGCGGCAGCCGCCCACAGGCTATCAATTGCCAGGTAGTTTAGCTGTCCCTCCCCCCACTGCCTTGGAGCTGCTCCTGCCCTCTGCCTTGGAGCTGCTTGCTGTGCGCGGGGGGGGAAGAGGAGTGGTAATGTCAAGGTGTCCCCCTCCCCTCGCTCCTTTACCCCATCTCCACAGAATAGGGGGGAGACCCGCAGGACGGAGGAGCTTGCTGGCAGCAGCTGCTATCTTAACTTGCAGATCTACTTAAAAAGGGAGTGTACTTAGAATGGGGTCAGCGTACCTAAAGGGGGCAATGCGCATCTCTCTCACACACAGTGTGTGTCTCTCTCTCTGCCATGCTATCTCTCCTCCCTTAATTCGTGCTGCCTTGTAGAGTGTGAGGCTACATTAACAACGTGTTACCTCTTGAGGGCTCAGCCAAGTGCTAGTTCATCATTTAGCAGTAAGGCATTCCCTGGGAAATATCCCACCCTCTGACTTCACCACCTCAACCAAGCTTCACAATCATCATTGCTGTGTACAGAATTAAATTGTTTGTTTAAAATTTAGTGTGTGTGTGTGTGTATATATATATATATATATATATATACACACATATACATATACACACACACACATACATACATACACACACATACATACATATACATATATATATATACATACACATACACACACAAAATATAGTATTTTTTCTGGTACAAAAAAAAATCCCTGGAACCTAACCCCCCCATTTACATTAATTCTTACGGGGAAATTAGATTCACTTAACATCGTTTCGCTTAAAATAGCATTTTTCAGGAACATAACTACAATGTTAAGCGAGGAGTTACTGTACATTCCTCTTCCTCAGAAAAGCACACAAGATAGGCTCACGTCCTCTTTGTCATTTGACTTACCAGCGGGTTAATGCCTTCTTCATCTTCACCAACAGAAGCCAAGATGCTGTGCTGCTTCAGCTGGTACAGGTGAGTCACCCTCAGTTTGTAAGCCTGGAAACTGCTAAACTGAAGGGAGCGTGGCAAGAACCAGATCTGACCTTCCATATGTAGAGGATAGTCAAGGTACTCATAGAAAAAGGAATGAAACCACACATACCACAACCAAACCCTTCTTAAACTACCCTTATTATTGACAGCTGGCCAAATATAGTTATACTAGCTATTATTCCAGACACTGAGGTGATAACAGGGCAACAAAATATTTAGAGAACATTTTAACGTGCAGGTAACCGGGAGTTGGAAGAGGCAGACATTTTCTATATGCCAAAGGGCAACTGAAAAACAAAGCAACAGCTCTGCGCACACCTAACAGACATCCTACTATTAGTTTAGGGCGCAATGCTGCAAGGTACTAAACACTTTTGACTCCCAATGAAAAGTGCTTAACGAGAGGCTTTCAGAACCTTACTGTATTGAACCCATAGTGTATTTCAAGATGAGGGCGGTCACCTTGTTTCTAGTACATAGATTACATATTTTTGCCCACTGTACTCTTTCTAGTTCTTACCAACAGTAATTCGCAGCCACGCAGAACGCATTCACAAGTGTCTTCACATGCATCATGCAACAAAGAAAATGGACTACACTTCCTAAAGCCCGATGGATTCCAAAAACACACATTAGGTCAGCAAAACCACTCCTTGTGGTTTCAGGGAATGCTTACCATATCCCAGTTAACTACCCAAAACGCTCTTTCTATAAAGGAGAAATATTCTGAAATTGACTGCATTATATATCACTCACACACTTCCCATTTCATTTCTCCACAAAACAGGTAAAGCACAGGTGGTGGGAGAGCAAGTTTCTTCCACTCCACACCGTCAATGTGCCTCAGCCCCACTCAGAAGCACCCTCCTCTAGCAGTAAGTAGAGTTCAGACTATACAGCTCATCCAGCCCTGGACTCGTGGGCTGAGGTTGGTGGGGGAGCATTTGGTGCCAACTGCGATGGCCAAGTTTGTGACGTGAAACAGACACACACATATTTGAACATTACAGCACCAGCCAGGCATAAGGAGCAATCTTGTCACTGCGCTGCCGACTCCGGACTTGGCCATTCCTAAATCTCATCCCGTCGCACTGGCGCCCAAGGAGGGGGAAAGGCGCCCCAACCTCTTTCCTACCCGCTAGCATTCAAAGGGGGTGGGGGATCCCCCGCTAACATCCAAGGTGGGAGAGGCCGCCAGACGGCGTCCCCCTGAGGGAGCCCCGGGCAAGGATATCCCCAAAAACCAGGCTGCCTCTGCCCGAGTCGCAGACGGTGATGGCCGGCGGAAGGGCGAAGGGCTTCCCCACGTCGGGCCCGGCCGGCTCCTTCACCGTCTCCCTGTCAAAGAACACGAAGCGGCGCCACTGCAGGTAAGCAGCCATCTTGGCGCCCAGAGCTGGACCCGGCAGGGGTCAGGTGACCGGGCCGCCGAGGACGCGCACGTGACGGACGGCGGCCTAGGAGCCTGTCACGTGGGACGCTGTCCGCCTCGCCGCTGCCGGGAGCTGTAGTTTTCGCACATGCAGGGGCGCCCTGCGCCTGCGCCCCTGTAAACTCCCGTGTCCCCGCCTCCCTGCGCTCTACTAAGGCCGGCGAAGTGAAGAGGGTTGCTCGCGGGAGTAAAGCGTGCGCGTAAGAGTTTGCAGGATCGAGGCCTGAATATGGAGCTGGTCCTGTCATAGGGCACAACCTGCTATGTCTGCAGCTTAGCTGACTGGAGCACGTTTATAACCCCTCTACAGCCTCACACAAGGTACTTATTAATGGGCCCTTTTCCCTGATTGATAGCAGAGTGATTCCCTACACCGAAATAATGTAGGAGGAGCACTATTCGATAATGCTTATTAGATGTTCATATACGGCATGGCTCATGGCTGGATAATGCTTCAATATAGCAGCATTGCTTTTTTTATGTTATTGCACATACCACTTCAAACCAATCTCAGGGAAGGGCCCACCATAGGACAGTAGGCCCAAACGGTAGAGAGAACCATTTTAAATACCTAAAATCATGGATCCCTCGAGTAGTTTGATGGACCCTGTTAAGGTTACATGCAGACAAGGTAACAGGTAACAAAAAGCAAGCATTTCACACACAAACTACACAACACTTTTTTTGTTTCAGCCTAAAAGCACTTGAGTTCTCCAACTCTAGAATTGTGTTAGTTCATGAGACCAGAACATGTTATAAAACAATAACATTTCTGTTAGTTGTAGTTGTTTTTGTTGCTTTCTCATTGTACAAATGTTTGATTTCAAATTGACTGTTTCGTTATTGGAGGTTTACTAAGAAGCAAAAGCCTCTCTCTTTTACCGCATGGCAGACTTGAGGGCCGGATGACTTTCTGGTCTTGAGCTGGGGAAAGAAAGGCGGCTTTTTGTTGCTAGTGTTTTACCTCTGAAACCAGGAATTACATCACACCTCCCCATGGCTCATTAACCACCTAAGAATCTTTATTCATGTGTTGTTATGCCTATGTGTGATAGTTACATAGAACCCAGGGCTTCACACTGCCAGGCCATGGAGAAGGTATACAGACCTCTTCCCATGGAGCACATGCACTTGTGCAAAAGACTTTCAGGGGGAGGATGTGTACAGTTTTCTTTGCCTGCTTATGCCTCCTGAGCCCCACTAGGCAAGCACACAAGGGTCTTTGCGGTTTGCATTGACATATTAAAGCAGGGGGCGTGCGTACAGGAGTCTTCACATGGTGTATGCATGAAGCTTCCATACATCTCTCCACCTTTGGGGCATGCACTGGCTCCTCACTCACCACCCGCCTCCGGATGCCAGGTGCATTCTTCCAGGGTTGCCTTCGGAGCGGAGCGCCAGCCCTGGCCCACGTGCGCCAATGGAGTTAGAGCATCCCACGTGCTTCCTTCCGGCTCTTCTGAACGTGGCCCAATGGCGCTCGTCGGCTGCTCGGATTGGCTCGCGGGGCCCGGCTCTGTTTGTCGCTCCAATGAGCTCGCGCCGCGTCCGGGCCGGAGGTTGCGCGAGACGCCGGGGCCGCTACCGCTAATGGGGCAAGTGGTGGCGGAGCTCGCGCAGTGTGTGCGGCGCAGTCGGAGGTGAGTGGCGGGCTGGGAGCGGCTGCCCGCTGCCGGCGTATCGCGGGGCTGGGAGCGGATCCTCTGGTTTTGGGGATCGGGCGGAAAACGAGCCTGGGGCTCCCTGTGCCCCAGGGGTGAGGATGCGGCCTCCCCCCGCAAGCTGCACAGGGATCTGAGGAGCCCCAGGCTCCGAGGGGGCTTCCGAGCCCTGCCCCAGGCTGGTCTGTCGGACCTGTGTGGGGAGCGAGCTGCTAGTGCTATGGGGAGGGGGCCGGCGGCTCGATGGTGCTCCCTCCACCCCGGGAATGCTGGGAGCAGCGTGCTCTCCATTAGAGACCTACAGGGGTCTGACCCGCGGTTCGGGAGAAGGAGCCTTTGGAGGGAGGAAGCAGGGCTTTTTTACAGGGCCCATCGCCCACGTCCTCTCATTCCCTTACCCCGCTGGGCACGGACTGTATGGTTCATATTTGCCGCCCCCCCCCCCCCAAGTCTGCTTGCGCTTAAAGCCAGTGTGTAAAGGAGAGTGTTAAGGGTTGTTTTTCCATGTTGCCCGGTAACTTGTGTATTCATGTGTGCAGAGGCTGGTGAATTTGTGGTTACTTGAGTTCTTGATCTGTGGGTCTGGTGTGGTTCTGTTACATGTGTGTTTCTCATCCATCAGCATGGAAGATGGTATATATAACCACATTTATTTTCAAATTTCAGCTTGGGTTGTTGGCTGTATACTGCCTTTACCCAGCCCAGAAGCTACTCCCAGGAAGGCTAGCTTTAATGGGGGGGGGCATTGGCCCCATGTAATATTTTTGTACTAATTGCAGGGCTGATAGGTGTAGGAATGTCTCTGTAAGCCACGAATGTGCAAGGTTAGTACTGCTTTGTTGAAGCAGTGCTGTGTGTGAAGAAGTGAAGGCAAAAATAAGTAGATACTGTCTGTACTGGTACTTCAGGGCTGTCTAGAAGAGTTGACCTGTTCCTCCTGTCTTCAGGCTGGCATGATAAATGTTAGGTGTAATTTCTTTAAGGTGGTGGCTGCTTTCTGTGCTGTGACATGGTTCATTGCCACGCCTGCCCAGAAAATCTGCATTGGAGTTACTTGAAAGGCCTGGTGGGGAATATCAGTACATATGTAGGTTCCTTTTGTCAGATGCATGAGCACAAGATATAGTGGAGTGGGATTTTAAAGAGCAGTTGTCGTTACAGTGGATATTTATTTCCAAGTTAGATGCAGTTCTCTCAACATTTCCAAATATTCTAAAAGGCTGTGATTAACATGGATTTAAGTCCATTGTGATAGTTTCTCATAAAATCTCATGCAATATTTTTAGATTAACCTTTTTAAAAGCAGTAGATCCTTTCTACTAAATTGAGGCACTTAAGAAAAGTGCAGTTAAATGTTTCTAATTCTTTTTTTTTTTTTTAAACATTTCACATAGGTGTCAGTGTCAGATACAACTGATTTCTGGGGATGAAATAATTTCATTCATCTTCAGACAAAGGACCACTTAATCTGTTACTGAAATGCAACCATCTCTAGTGTGAAATGCAAAAATTTTCTAACAGTGCACAAAAATTGCATAAAAGTTTTACAGGAAGTGCAGACTATCATTTCCAATTTAAACTACAATTTAAGGAAGGAGATGTTAAGATGGGTTTTGACAAAATATGTGCGTGTTTTGGAGAAACCTACATGGGCACTTAAAGTGAGTTTGCTATTTGTGACCCACAAAATTGTTGGCTACTCTAGCGAGCAAGAAAATTAGTATTTTGTTAAACTATTGTAAAACCAAAACTTAATATTCCAGACAGTTTTTTAAATTAACTTTATTCTAAGAATGAACTATATTTGTAAATCAGAGATAGGTGTGAACTACAACCCTGGATCCAAACTCTCTGAATTTGGGTTCTGGGTAGAGCCAGATCAGAACTTTATATCTCAGGTTTATCTGTATTGTAAATATTTAATATGTGATTTTTATTTATTAGTTGTTGGCATAAAGGAGAAAAATCCCACCACATGCTGAGAATTTCACTGCCAGATTGGGGAATTAATCTTTGCTACTTATTTTCAGCAAGATATTATCAGTTTCAATGGCCAGGATGACACAAGTGCCCTTATGGTCTCTGACTTTCCTCCTGCTGGGCTGTCTGCCATCAGAAACCGGTATGTGCACTTTTTTTTGGATTTTTACAACCTGATCAGTGTTTGAGGGAAGTTTTAAAAAATCTGCACATTAGGGACTAGCTGGTTCTGGGAACTTCCAATGGGATATGCCTCCAAGATCGTGACTTGAAGTCCAGCCTGAAAATTATAACTATCCAGCTGCTGTTTGGGGATTTTTGTGAAATGAGTTGATAGGTTTCTGTCCTGTTCTTGGCGAATAAATGTGTCAGTTGCAAAAAAGCAGTTAGTATGATTCGTCCCTTATTTGCAGACTCAGCAGAGAAGCTAAGCATTGATTGGGTCAAGGAGACTGCATCAAGGATCACTCCCTCCTCACCACTAGAGGAGGTCTCTGCTGGGTTTTGAGGAGGTACATCAGTAGCTGGGGCCAGGGGAGAGCTTGGGGATAGAGGATTTCTGTCTCCAGGGCTCTCATTTTAATAACCTTTCACCAGCATGAAATTGACAATATTGTCTCAGGCTTCTACTTTAATAGAAAGAAGCATATACAAATAAGGAATTGAACTGCAATATACTCAGAACTGGGGGATAAAATTAAATGGCAAACAAAGTATAGAGGTGCAAGATCAAGAGATGAAACTGACAGTCCTCGAGATAATTCTGACATGTTAGTCCTAAAATGTATTGAAAATTAACAGCTTAGCACTGATGAAGTCAAGAGTGGCATGGAACTGCCCATACCTCAGAATGTTTGCAGTGTTGTTCTAGCCATGTTGGTCCCAGGATATCCGAGAGACAAGGTGGGTGAGGTCATTTTTTTTTTTTTTTAATTGGACCAACTTCTGAAGAAGAGCTCTATGTAGCTCAAATTTGTCTCTTTCTCCAACAGAAGTTGGTCCAATAAAATATATTACCTTACTACCACCCCCCCCCTTGTCGTTCTCATACCTCTGAATGGCATTTCCTCACCTTCCTGTGGATTCAATACTTAAGGATGACCTCACTCTTCTCTCTCTATACCCCTTCCCAAGAGTATGCCAGGAGAATTTGCTAACTGAGAGAGGTTTCTCATGGAAAAAGTACAGCTTCTCACATCTATTCCTTTTGCATTGCAGATGCTCTGGCTGTGATGTCCGTGGACCTGGGCAGTGAGTCAATGAAGATAGCAATCGTAAAACCTGGGGTGCCCATGGAAATCGTTTTAAACAAGTAAACTATAATTCTTCTTCTTGGTCTGGCATGTTCCCGTATCAGCAAACCTGTGAGGAGATACAGGTTATGATGGAAATTCCTATCTCTGCACCTTCTGTAAAGGCCTTCTATATTCATTTTTTTCAGGGCTTGAAACAGCCTTTCACTAGAAGGAAATTTTCCCAAGGGAATGGAGGAGCCTACACTGTCAATATTTGCAGGATATAATCATTGATTTAGAAGAAGTTTCTAGCCCTTATAATTAAGAAAACCTTCCAATTGTGACCCAGCTTCAAGAGATGTAGTGTCATCTTCCTGCATCTACAGATGCAATCCCAGTGCCTTTACTGCTTCTCAGCTTTGCCAAACTACCCAAAGTAATTAGTGAAACAAAAAAGAATCACCTGTTTCACTCTGCTGTTGGCACTGGAGCTATTCACTGGCTTGGATGATGGGAAGGGGGAAAAAAAGCAGAGGCTGGGAGAGGGGTAGAATAGCAGAGAAACCTCCATCTTGTAGCAGTCAGCAGTCTGAAAAAGGAAGATGAGTGGATCCCCTCCCTGCTCCCCAAAGGTCAAGTGTCTGTTGGTGGGAAGAGGGAGCTCCTTCACTCCCATAGGCAGAAGGTGAGAGACTTAAAGAATATCTGGCATTGGAGAGGGTTCAGAGAAGAGCCAAGAGAATGACCAAAGGGTTAGAAAATGTCTCATAGTGATAGACGCCAGATGCTCAATCTATTTAGCGTAACAAAGAGAAAGTTCTGGGATGATTTCATTACAGTCTAGAAGTACCTACATGGGGAGCAAATATTTGATAATGGATTTTTTAATTTGGTAGACAAAGGTATAACAAGATCTAATGGCTGGAAGTTGAATCTGGACAAATTCAGATTGAAATAAGGCAAACTTTAACAGTGATGGTAATTAACCATTGGAACAATTTACCAAGGGTCATGGTGGTGGATTCTCTGTCATTACCAATTTTTAAATCAAATTGGCTATTTTTGAAATAAGATGTGTTCTAGTTCAAACTGGAATTATTTAGGGGACATTCTATGGCCTGTATTGTACAGGCAATCAGACTAGATCAGTGGTCCCCAACCTTTTTGTGGCCAGTAGCACATTCATGTTTTCAGAAGAGTGTGGCGGGTGCCAACAATTTTTCAAGGCTTATTTTGTATTTGTACATTAAATACAAAAACCATCATATTTAATATTACATAAAGTATGAATCCAGAGAGGAGAGAGAAGCCGCGAGGACAGAGAACACCGGCGCCCGCAGCCCCGGAGTACTCTGTCCCCAGCAGGCGCGGGGCCTCGGCTTCTCTCCCCTGCTGGGCACTAGGCGGGCCCCATGCCTGCCGGGGACAGAGAACACCGGCGCCCGCAGCCTGCAGCCCCAGAGTTCTCTGTCCCCGGCAGGCGCGGGGGCGTGGCTTCTCTCCCCTGCTGGGCACTAGGCGGGTGCACATAAATGCCCCGGCTGGCGCCATGGCGCCCGCGGGCACCGCATTGGGGACCACTGGACTAGATGATCACAATAGTCCCTTCTGGCCTTGCAATCTATGAATCTGCTAGCCAAAGGCTGATGGGAAAGATTGCTTCCCCAATGAGGTTGCAGAGAATGCTTGCCAGAGAATTGCCTCTGAACCTCGCTTGTTGGGGGTGAGCTAATCTTTTGTTCGCCTCAGGCTAGCGTGTGTCAGGTAACTTTTCCAAGTTCTGACATTGCTATTCAATTACAGCCCTTCCTTGTCATGCAACTGTCTCTTACCATCCTTCTGGAGTTAGGAGTAATGTGTGGGGGGGGGGGCGGGCGGGGGGCGGGATCTGGGTATGGTAATAGGTGATGGAGGTACTGAGAAATCAGAAGCACACTGAGGTTACTTTAGAGTGGCCTCCAGCCCTGAGCCATTTGTTAGAAATTCAGGAAAGTGCTGCCTCTGGCATTCTAACACTTTGGTTACCTTCTTCCAAGCTTCCCAGCAGTATGGAAGCAGGGATAAATCATAGATGCCTTTCAAATAGACAGGTAGAGCAATTGTAGGTGACATTGCACTGAACTGTGCTGCATCTCATTCTTGGAGAATGATCAGTTAGCACAGCAGCCCTGGAAGGAGATGCTGCTATTGAAACACTTCAGACTAATCAATGATGACCTATCTCTAGCACGTAGCCTCAGTTCCTGGTGGCATCTGAGTATCCTTCCTGAGTTTCTCTGCATTAAACATTCTCAGCCCCGTCAGTGGGGGTTGTTTGCAATGAATGTCCATCTGTCACATCTTTTTATCCTTTTTTCTTGCTTAGAGAGTCACAGAGGAAAACGCCAGTGACTGTAGCCCTGAAAGAAAATGAGCGTCTCTTTGGCGATAGCGCCATGGGAATGGTACGATAACAAATCACCTACATTCAGCTGCATATGTTGTACATATACCTGTATACAAAACCCACATTCCATGTGTATTATCTACACTAGTCCCTTGGAGATGGGTGTCTGGGTGCCCAAGTTAAGAGATTTTACCCCCTCACCTTGTATTATTTCTCCTATGGAAACCCTAGTTACATGTGGTTTCATCTCTGCTTTTTACCAGACTGTCAATCTTGGCTCCCATAGCAAATATTCTTTCCCAAATATACGCACACAGTGTGGGGCTGGTTGGGAGGGGTTATGTGAAAGTTACCTGAGAGTCAGGACTGAGCTTGCTCTCTTCCTTTCTGCAGTCCATAAAGAACCCGAAGATAGCACTCCGGTATTTTCAGGACCTGCTGGGTAAACACATAGATAACCCCCAAGTGACACTGTACCGTTGGCGCTTCCCACAACATGAGCTGGTAAAGGATGAGAGGAGACAGACGGTTATCTTCAAACTGTCCCAGTGAGTGACTGACTCCAGTTGCCTCCTGACACCTTCACTGCTGTGCTGTTGCTTATGAAACTTGCAGGGAAATGTCTCCTCTAGCATGTCGGCAGCTGACTCTCACCACTAGAGAGAGGGGAAATGCTGGTTTTAGCTTTCTCTGTAGCATGGCCAAGCAAGGAAAGCTTGTTATATGTATCATTCTAGGAAAGCTGCTCCAGACACCTACAGATGGAGGTATAAAATCTCCCTGGGAAGGAATGGCCATCTTAAAGGCCCAGTTATTGGATTTGGAGCCTGTCACTTCTTGGTTGTCAGTTCAAATTCCACCTAGGTCAGTAGTGAAAACAGTGACGTGAGCTTGGGAGGAGAGAGGTGTCATTACAGTTCCCAGTCAGCAGGGACCCACATCCCAAATACTGCTGCAATTGGCCATTTTCCAGTCTCAGCACAGAGACTGAGGTTATGCTCCCTGGTGCCCCAAAGGCATCAGTCCAGCTCAAGGTAAAGCACTTTAGCAGAGGATAGCGTGGGGAAAAGAGGGAAGCTTTCCCTGACACTGCCTGTGCTGTGCTTGTTCTCTGGCTAAATAAAGCACTTTGGATTCCAGGACTGTCAGTCCAGGAGGAGGGAGATGGATGGGGGATTCTCTACATCTGAAAGGTCTTTTTCCGGTCCCAAGTCGATTCATGCATCTTTGCAGAGTTTCTCTGAATGACATCCCCCAATTCTTGGGGCAGGGATGTTGTCCAGGGTTCTCTGCCCAGTGTCCTGCTTGGATCCCTTGTTTTGACCCTGTGACTTGTAACCCATCCCTGTTTGTTCCTTCTTTCTTTTCTTTTCTCTCTCTCCTCACCTCCCATCTCACCTGTGATCTATTGATTTCTGGGTTTTGTGGCACCACCCTATCACCTGAGAGTGTGCGCCTCTACTTCCTTTGGTGAGCAGAGCTCACCAATCCCAACATGTTGAATTATAACCTTCTGGAATAATATTGTTCCCGCTTCATATTTATGGACCCAGGTGGTGTCTGTTTCCCACATGGTCACTGCTGGACTTTTAATTGATGGCTTATTTTTACCATTTGGTGTGTTTAAATGTGGAGCTTTGGGCCACATTGTCCTTGTTGGGGAGGGGGGGAATACTCTCCTCTCCAAGAGCCTTGCTGCTAGTTCTATAGCTTTTTTACTCTTGGGGGGATGACTTTTCCATTTTTTCCCCTGGATTCGATAATTCCTCAGGCTTATGTGATTTTTGGGGCTGTCATGTTGGTGCTTCATCCCATATTGCCTGGTGCCTTGTGAGAATTGCCAGAGAAGCTTTGGCTTTACAGTTGAATATAACTTTCAGTGCCTGTCTGATGGAGGGTTTTATATTCTTGCCTTGTGTTGCAGTGAAATGCAGTATTCTCCAGAAGAGATACTGGGCATGGTCCTGAACTATTCACGTGGTCTGGCTGAGGAATTTGCAGGTTGGGATGATTGTTGCTTTTTTACAGTATCCATACATTGTTTGTTTAATTTCATAGGATGTGGAATTTACAGGGAAACTGGAGGGGACTGGGGTTGAAGGTCTCAAACGGGATGTCTTGGGGAATCAGGAACAGGATGTTGAATCATTTAACCTTTTAAGTCATCAGTTTAAATCAAGCTTAATCTGCTAATTATCCAGAGTTTCTAGCTGATGGCTGTTTGGTGATGTCTTAGCCCAGTTCCTTGTGGACAAGTACCCATATTTAAAAAAAAAAAAAAAAAAGTGCAAAAATCTGGTGGGTTTTTTTTTAACTAGCCCTCATATTGGCACCCTCTAAAGAGAATAAATATAGAGACTGAAGACTTCTTTCATCTCTAGAGCTGGTTAGGGCTTGGGGCATGGTGATAGGAATTTGGCAGGAGTGTGGCAAACTTGCCCTGCTGCCGTCCATCTTATACCTGCTCTGGTTCCTTTCACCAGTGCTAAACTCGTATATTAAAAAAAAATTATCTTGTGGAATATTAATTAATAAAAGAAACTAAACCATGGACTTCTCATCGCTGTACTGTTAATCAGAAATGCCAGCAGCAATGGAAACTGCAGAAAAATTGGCTGGATCTGTTCTTACTGCTGTATTACAGGCCTGCAGTTAACATACTTACAATTCAGGCATTTGTACTAAAGGGAGTTCAAACAAGGTTTTATCCCAGAGAGAGAATTCAGTCATCTACAGGCTGGGATTTCGGGATTCTGGAAGATTAGATTAATTGCTGAAGTCTGAACAGATTGAACATGTTCCTTTCATAGCAGATACTGGGAGTGTGACCATCTCACAAGATGCTGTGAAGCCTGGTGGGTTTGAGGTGGAAATGCTGAAACAAATTCATCCCTGGTCAACTCCATTGATGACTTCTTTCAGTTTCACCTGGGCTGAAATGGGCCTACAGTCTCTCTCTGCAGCATTGACTTTGCTGTCACAATCTCCATAGTTACTTGCATGTCGATAGCCCTGTTATGGAGGAGTTTTTGTACTTGCCACTCCCATGGAAAACCTCTTCTCTTCCGTGCTTTGCAGAACAACCCGTAAAGGATGCAGTGATCACCGTCCCTGTATACTTCAATCAGGCGGAGAGGAGGGCAGTCCTGCATGCAGCTCAGATGGCAGACCTGAAGGTCCTGCAGCTGATTAATGACAACACTGCTGTGGCTCTAAACTATGGGGTCTTCAGGAGGAAGGACATCAATGCCACAGCACAGGTATATGCAGCTGGTGCAGAGGTGGGGGAGCTACTGAATTCCACTTAAGCGAGTGGGAAACTTAAAGTGATGAACTATAAAGATGTGCTCATGCTGGTTGAGTGCTCGTCTTGGTTACTGCTATCTGTTAATTGCTGTTACAGACCTGTCTAAGTATTGGGCAGAGCACATGTGTATAAAGCAGCAAGTACATTCCTAACTGTTGCGCTTTCTGGTAGATATGGAAAGCAAAGAGGCGGTTTGTAGTTCAGAGAGTGAGGAACTGGGAGTTAGGACTCCTGGGTTCTAGTCAGCTTCACCACACTCTTGACCTGTTTTCCCCCCACTTGTAAAATGGGGCAATGATAGTGACCTACCTCATTGGGGACTGGGAGGCTATTTGTAAAATACTTGGGAGTTCCTCAGATTGAAGGAACTCTTGACGAGCAAAGCATTCATTCTGTTTTCTACTTTATAAAATAGAAGTATGGGAGAAATAAGGATGCACTCGGTAGGTCCGTTACTGTAGGCTTCCAGTCCACATGGCTATTGCTGCGAGTGTAATGTTGAGTAACTGTGCTTTGCTGTCTCTGTGGACTGGAGCAGGTTTAGTGAATGATCAGTGCCTGTCCCATTCCAAGCTGTGAGATCCCCAAGGTCTTCTGTCCTTCCCATTCAGGGACAAAACACCCCGGTACCTTACTTAGCCTTCTTTGGCTTCTTCTTTACAGAATATCATGTTTTATGACATGGGAGCAGGAAGCACCGTGTGTACGATAGTGACTTATCAGACCGTGAAAACCAAGGACTCAGGGACCCAGCCTCAGCTGCAGATTCGGGGGGTCGGGTAAGAATTTCTCTTGGGTCCCATATTTAAAAGAAAATATTTACTTTGCTGACTCTTCTAAACACGGAATGGGATGAATTTCGGAACTAGTTTTAAACATGAGAATTCAGACAAAAGCTGGAGTGGGGGCAGGGTGCCTTGGGTGGGAGGATTCAGTCTATAAGTAACTTGGGTGACTTCACTTTGTACAAAGGATAGTTGGAATGTGGACATGTTGCCAAACTTATAGGTGTAGCTCATAGCGATCCTTGTGTATAGAGTACCGAACACTTTCTACTATAAAAGATTCTTGTGACTCTTTTTTAAGAAGCCGTCACACTTCCATTGTTTGTGGCAGGTCTTTGAAATTTGACATGGACAAAAGCCTGGGGCTAGAGCGATGCCTCTCCTTTATTCTATTAAATTCCATTCAGGTTTTAGCTGAGTTAGTAATTTTAAAGAAGACTTTCCCTTCTTTTGCTTCTTGTCCTCGGGGCCTACACTGCTAACAGCAGCAGCAGCACATGCTGTAATGTAAGAACACCTGGATGCTGCCAGGGCATCTGTAGCTGGGAGGGGGCAGGAGGAAAGCTGGGCTTCCCCCTGATCCAGAATGTGTCCCATCATTCACTCTGGGAGTGCCACATGGGGCAGGAGAGCCCACCTCCTGGGTTTTTGATGGGGAGGGGATAAAGTTAGCTAGGCTCCCCACAACCACCTACTAGACTCATATGGTATAAGCATCCCATCCCCCATCTGGGAAAACAACCTTCTCCTGCTGTCAGATAATGTAGTTAGTACAGTAGCTCAAGTGGCAACAGTCTGTGCTATAGTGCTGAGGGTTCAAAATTCAAACACTGCTGAAGGTATATGATTGCTATGGTATGGTGGTTACACTTGTACACAAGTCTCTTTTACAAAAAAAATAAAACCTCCTTGCAAATTATATTTTTTTTAAAACTACATTAAAATATATTTAGTATTAAAATAAAGCACTCGAAGGTTAGGAAATGCCATATTTATAGTTGCCCATGCAATCTTAATTCTGCCTCTTTGTCTGACCCATGTACAGTACTGAATGAGGCAGAGGTCCTGGGGCTGTGGGGATAGACAGTATGTGTAATTAAAGACTGTCTCATAATGCATATGCACAAGATTCCACAGGCAACTAAGTCTGGCATTTGCTAGCTGGATTTACAGTTGTAAACCTAAATAACACTTTTAGCATAGTTTACTTGTATGTGAGATTGTAGAAGTTGGTTCATTGGGTTGAGGAAGTTGGACGTTCTTTTCGGGAGGAGATAATACAAGGCTTGGTAGGAGAGGAAGGATGACCGTGCTATGGAGGTTGAAGGTGTCTAGGGGCAGCACATAAAAGACCACAGTGTCTTCCCGCCCATAATGTTTAAAGAACTAGTTGCAAGGAAATAACTTTGGGATCTGAGTTAGACAAAGCCTGACTTTTCAGGAGCTCATCACCTTAGGCACCTTTAGTGTGTCTGTTATGAAGCCCCTCTGCTCGAAGGCTGTTGTAGTGGTGAATTCATCTAGTTTGAATGGTGCATTTGTTTTTCTAAGCAGACCCAATATCCATTCATAGTCACTCCTAGCTGAGTGTGTTGTAGTACTATTGCCTTGTGCTCAGTTTTCCAGAAATATCAGGAACAACTAGCCTGATGCAGCTGCGGGGGCTTGAGTTTTTTGATCAGTGACATTAAAAGCCGAACTTGTTTGTTTAAAGCCACATTTTTGTTTATAAAGCAAAGCCATGCACTGGAATTTGGTGAGGAGAGAATTGTGCAGCATTCAGGATTGCATGCAATCCCTCTTTGCAGCATATTGTTCTTGTTATAAATGGTTTGCAGGTGAGAGAATTCTTGCATGCTCTTGTAAGAGTTGTAAGATCCAGGCCAGCTCTGGAATTCTCTTCTGGGTGGGAAAGGTACTTGCAACTCCAGGTTCCGTTATTGACTTAATCCTTCCAGGCTGAGTGTCTGCTTCTGGTTCCTATTCTCTGCTCAGATTCGACCGCACCTTAGGGGGTTTGGAGATGGAGCACCGGCTCCGGGATTACCTGGTGAAACACTTCAACAAGCAGCAGCCTTCAAAAGATGTTCGGCAGAATCTCCGGGCCATGGCCAAACTGCTAAAGGAGGCCAACCGCCTGAAAACTATCCTGAGTGCTAATGCTGACCATGTGGCCCAGGTATGTCCCTGTGCTGCAGGAAATCTCCCTTCCTCAGGAATGGGGATGACTTGGGTTAAGAGAGTCTGGGAGAGCTCTGTCCCTCTGCTTTACATAATCTTTATGCTACAATGTTCTCTCCCTCCACCCTTGCCCTGAAGACACCAATGCTGATGGCTTTTCTAAACTGATTTCGCTTAACAAACTGGTGAGAACTTGGATTTTGCTACTCAAGTCCATAATGTTACTAGTTTGAGAAATGTTTAGACCTTTGCAGGAGATTAGGAGAGGTCTGTCCCTAAATGGCTACCAGGAGCATGAGATTTAGACAGCTGTTGCATCCAAGGCACCATGTCTTGTGTCCCTCCAGGACCGGGAGAGGGATTGGGATGTAAGAGGATAGGCTGCATTCATAAGGTGCAGTGCAGTGGCTGGAACAATAAGCCAACCCAGTGGGAGTCGGAACAACATTAGCTTGAAGAATGCTGTGTAATGTGAAGCTGATGGCTTTTTCTCTCTGACTTCCTGACCAGATTGAGGGGCTACTGGATGATGTGGACTTCAAGGCCAAGGTCTCCAGGCAAGAGTTTGAGGACTTGTGCTCCGACTTATTCCAGCGGGTCCCAGGGCCTGTGCTACAGGCGCTGAGCAGCGCAGAGATGAACCTGGTAGGTCCAGGGATACTTCGACAAGTGTGGGGTCCTCTGATGCTGAGTTGCTGTCACATCACAACCACTGCTGTTTGAGAGGGGTCTGGTTTGGGAAGGTAACTCACCCTGCTGAGAAGTGCAGGCTCCTGTCTTCCTGAGGGCAGAGGTGGCAGTGCAGAAGTTACCACATTGCCATGTGTAATGGGGGTTTACCCCCATCACCAGCAAGGCAAGGGAAAAGACCCCGTTAGTCGTGCTCTGCACCGGGGGGGAGGGGGAGAGAGTTTAACTAATTACCTCCTGGACAGAGGAGGCAGAGCTAAGCTTTACAAGTAGCCGGAAGGAACTCAGTTCAGGGGACATAGAGAGGAGACAGGTCTCTCTGAAGGAGAGGAGTCCTGAGCTAGGGCCTACAAGATTAAAAAAATTGAAGTCGGGTGAATATTTTGTTTAAAGCTGAACCCCAGAAGGGGACTGGACTGTTGCATGACATGGACAGAGGGCTGTGTCACAGAAGACTCTCTGAAGGAGTCCAGGGAAGAGACAGGCTGGGCATGGTCCCACAGCTGAGAAAGTGGCCACCAAAGGAGGCGCAAGAGGCGAAGTCCCCAGCAATGCTGTGTCCTGGCACAAAGGGTGCGCCCTAAGGTTGAGGGCATGCACTTACACCATGTCAAACAGGTTTCCATGATTGCCATGTGCACTGGTTGCCTATAAGCCAGGGATTCGGGTCAGGGTTTTACTGACTACTAAAAAGCCCTTAATTTTGGTATGAGGATTTAAGAATATGTCTCCCCCACATCTCTTGGAGGCATCTGAGGTTGGCCTAGCTTTCACCATAGATCAGGAATCTGGATGTCTCTCCAGAGGGCACATGCCTGACTGTGGTTATGTCTGGATGTGACTATCTTCAGAGAGACATTTCATTTCATTTGTTTGGTGCTTAGAGATTCTAAGGTGGCAGGTGCCTTAGATTCCTGAGAGTCCCCTAGATGACTATCTTTGGGATGCCGTGCAATGCCTCTTTGGATCAGCATCTTTCATGGCTGTAGTTTCTATCTCCTCTTCTCTGGACCACTGTTTCAATGACTGGCTCCTCTGGCATGGAGCCTGATCTGGGTTTGATTTTTGTTAAATAAGGTGCAGTGTCCCAGATGCTGGAGACAGCTGCTCTGTAAATCGCTCATGTCCGTTGGGCCTGATCTTGAAGTACTCACTCGGGCACAACTACTTTGGGAGTTTACTGAAATAAGGTCTTAAGATTTTTGGACCCCAGTCTTGTGTTGGAGAGCGGGGTTGGAAGTGCGACTGCTTTCCGAGCACTAAACAGTGGATGGTGGAGGGATATTGAAGCAGTGAACTTGGCTTTTCCAAAAATACATTCTCAAGGCAGAACCTGATTGTCTGTGAACTCCTAGGATGAAATCGATCAGGTGATCCTAGTGGGAGGTGCCACCCGAGTCCCCAAAGTGCAGGAGGTTTTGCTGAAAGCCGTGGGCAAGTAAGTATATGAGGCCTCTGCCACGTGCCTTTTCTCAACAACTTTGTGTTTGTACTAGTGACAGAGAAGCTTGCAACTCCCTCCACCTTGCTTTGCAGAGATGAACTGGGGAAGAACATCAACGCAGACGAGGCTGCTGCTATGGGTGCAGTCTACCAGGCAGCTGCTCTGAGCAAAGCCTTTAAGGTCAAGCCCTTCATTGTTCGGGATGCAGCTATTTTCCCCATCCAGGTGAGCTTCCCCTGTTGTCTCTTGGGGGAGGAGGGTATAGTGTGGGGTGGCATTGGGAGAAGTGATTATAAATAAGCAGTGGGACCTTGTGGTGCTGGAATGGCATAAGGGAAACCTACAGGTTTTAGTGCTGAAGGGGAAATGGTACTCAGTCTGGAATCGTACGTGGAGCCACTGGAAGGAAAGACACTAAAGTATTCACCCTGGGTGCTTTGGGCAAGTCTCTCACTTCTTTATCTGGTAACATGGGGTAATGCTTACAATCCCCATAAGGTGGGTAAGGATTGTCTACCAAGTGCTTTGGAATCCTGTGATCAAAGATGCAATGTAGGGCAAAATGTTCCTGTTAGTGGCTGATTCTCTGCCCTTACCCACATGATTCAGGTGGAGTTCACCCGTGAAGTTGAGGAGGAGGATAAATCCAAGAGCTTGAAGCACAATAAGCGAATTTTGTTTCAGCGCATGGCACCATATCCACAGCGCAAGGTCATCACCTTCAACCGCTACACGGATGACTTTGAATTCTATGTCAACTACGGAGACTTGGCTTTCCTGAGCCAGGATGACCTGCAGTGAGTGGGGACAGGCATTTGCACTGACTTGCCCCCAGGCTGATAGGTGCTTAGCTGGAGAAGCTTGCGTGCAGATGGATGGCCGACGATGCACAATTTCAGAATCTTTGCTGCAATCCTTATAGAATTGAGAGAGCCAAGTTATGTGTAGTTATCTAACATTGCAGTATTGAGAAGTCTCCTCTCCATTTTAACTGGTCCCTAGCTGGCATTTTCACCAGAAGGGCCAAGGGTTAGAGGACCTGTGTTGCTGTTGGTACTGTGGTAGTACTGTGGAGACTGAATTCCCCTCTCATCCTAGAGCTAGTACCTCCAGGTCAGGCCCATTGTGAGGGCAGTATGGGGAAAACTCTCACTGCCACTTCCTCAGGGCTGCTTGTTCTGTGGACAGATGATTCTAGTCTCCAAGACATTTGTTCTGACACCTTTTGCCAGCACTAACTTCTCTTTTGTACGTGCACGGACTCCCTCTCTGGCTATCCCTGCTCTGGTTCTTGGGCTCACTTGTTGAGTCTGGGACCTTCCCATCAGAAACAACTGATTACCATAGGGCATTGGTGTAAAGAAGTACCCAGCTTTGTTGCCTGTTCAGACACTTTGCCAGTGAGTGGCATTGGAATGGTTGCAATATGGCAGATGGGGTGGGGGTCCCTATTCGTGCATGTAACTGACACTAAGTGTGTCAACCAGTATGAATAACACCAGAAACTGCAGCCTGCTCAGTGTCTGAAATTTGGCTGAAGCTCAGAAGTGATTGGCCCCAGTGGGGCAGAGCTGGGAATAGAACCCCAGAACACTGGAGTAGATTGGGGAAAATGCTGAAGTAAAGTTGGGGAAGAGGGATGGCTGCCCACTTTGCTGTTTAGGCTTCTTCGGTTGGTATCTGTTCATTCTCTGTCTTGCCTTGGTTCCCCCCAGAGCCTTTGGGTCCTTGAATCTCACCACTGTGAGGCTGAGAGGAGTCGGGGATAGTTTCAGGAAGCACTCGGATTATGAGTCCAAAGGCATCAAAGCTCACTTCAATATGGATGAGAGTGGAGTGCTTAGCCTTGACCGGGTAAGTGCCAGCCAGCTAGTGCCATCTATGTTCCCCTCCCTTCCTCGCGCAGTCTCCCTACCCTATCCCTACAGGTGCTGCTAAGAGACCTTTTTTTAAAATATATTATCTCACCGTCTCTGCTTCCAGGTGGAGTCTGTGTTTGAAACTGTAGTGGAGGACAAGCCAGAGGAGGAGTCAACATTAACAAGTAAATACACTGTACTGTTCATATTTTGTATTCAGACCAGCTGTTGCTTTGAATTCATAATAACTCCTAGTTAACCGCACCACATTTCTCTGAAAGAGACAGGTCCTGTGGCTGGGGACAAGTGACCAATTAAGTGTAGTACTCTGACACTCCCCACAGGTACCCAGGGTTGTGAGGCACTTCACAATTACTTGCCCTTAGTGTGAAGCGGTTTTATCTATGCCTGTTGTAACTCAGCTTCCTGAAACCAACAGCCTCTGGCAACACAAGCACTGCCTGCCAGGCTTCCGCAGACCTCATCCTCTGTGTAGGTTAGCTATAGGCACCCACCGAGTCCTCAGAGCATTCCCTGTGGTGCCCAGCCATTAACCATTGGCCGCTCACAGAAATTATCCAGTTTGCTATCTCTAAGGGAACAGAATAAACACAGCTTGAGTGTTACAACTCAGGATCAGGTCCTTCGTAATATAATAGCACAGAGATATATTTATAATGAAAACAATCATAAGTTGTTGAAAGCTGAGATTGAAGAAATAGCGAGAATAATAATGGGAACAAAAATGTTTACATGTAAAACAAAAAGTATAACACTCTTGGTAGAGCCTAAACTTAACTTTAACAAGCTGCTTAACTTGTCTAAAGTAGTTCCTCACCTGAAGCAATCTCTCAATGTCTCCAGCCAACCCGGCTGAGATTCCTCTATCATTAATGCAAAAAGCAGTTTTTGCTTCCTCGCTGAAGGATAATGGTATCCTTTTCCTTATCACACCAAAAATCCATTGTTTGTCCCCTGAGTCAGGATTACCCCTGGGGCTTATTCCCTGGTGTGCTGACTTCATATCTCATGTTGATTTCATATGCAAACACCTTCCGTTGTGTTGGCTCACAGTGTTTAATGTACATTTGAACTGAGGCAGACAGGTGAATATACTCCTTTTTGTCTTGCAAAAACCTGTCTGTCAAACTTACTTTGATTCAGACTTAAAATGTATCTTTTCCAGCATATATACACATAACTCCTTATATAGCTTCAGTGCATATGTTTTGCAATTACAGTATATAAATGACTAGTGAGATCCTTGCTTTAATTTAAGATCTTCCATGACATTCTTTATAGATAAATACTACAAAAGCAATATGCTAGGTGTAGTGAGTTGGACAAGCCTGATGGGATTTGTTAAAGAATAGTGAATTCTTTTGGCACTGAGGAATCCTTAGGGTCACAAGTACCTGTCTCTTAATCTTAGCAGATCCAAAATAACTAATGGCCCTGAGCATGTGCTGCTAGGTGAGGGGACAAGTCTCTCTGAAAGTGTCATGCACGCTCCTAAGGTGCCCATCAGCACGGTATCCAGGTATGCACCAGATGCATGAGTAATACAAGGGAGCTGCATTTTCACCTCCCTCAGTGAAGGGGTGTATTTAGAAGGAAACAAATCCCTTTCCTTCGTCTTGAGGGCAGCAGTGGAAGTCTTGTGCATCTGGTGCTTCAGCACTCTCCCTCCTCATTGGTTGGGCCGTGATGCCACTGACTGGAAGCTTTCCATTGTCCTACTTTCAGGGCAAGTGCAGAGACTTATAGCTGGTGTGTAGGAAGGAGGGGTGAGAGTGCATATGGGTGGAGGTCTCCTAGGGCAGTGAACAGTGGAAAACTCAATCACCGTTTGGCGAGGCAGATTCCAGGCTATGCTTTTGCAGAGATGAGGGCCCAGTACTTTGTATACAGGGGGATGTGCAGGAAGGGAAAGAGCTAGCAATGGTAGTGCAAGAGTTGTTACAGCAAATATTGTCAGGATCCCAGGCTGACCCTGGATTACTGTTGGACCTTGGAGAGGCACTTATACAGAATTCATGATTTTTAAAGTCAAGAAAGTGTGTTTTGCACTGATGAGTTACCAAACCCCTGACTGATGCATGTCACTCCCTCCTGCTGTTGCTGCTCTTCCTCCTCCTCTCACACTGTTCTCCAGACTGCTTCAAAGACTGACATTCTGAGTTTTTGTTTTTCCTCCTGCAGAACTTGGAAACACAATCTCTAGCCTGTTTGGAGGAGGAGGTCCTACACTGGAAACGGGAGAGAACCTGACAGAGACTGTTCAGGTGAGGTGCTGGCTTTGATGGGGAGGTGGGACCCAGACTGGGTTCAATCCTGGCTGCAAAATAGAGGAGGCAGTAGTTAAACATGAACCAAATCAGGGTGACCAGCAGGACATCAAGATTAAAAACTACACAATGTAGAAGTTTGTATCTGTCTCAAAGTCTAACATGGTGTTAAAAATAAACATACAGCCCTTCTGGTGGCAATCCCTTCGGCAAATGCTGCCAAGGCTGGTTCCCTGATGAAGCCTCTTTGTCATTCCAATCTCCTTTCTGGATCCTCTCTGGGTAGTGCTGTGTAGGCTACAATCTCCTGCATCTCATCGTTGTAGGCTCTGGCAGGTTCTCCTACTACGCAGACCACTTGGGCCTGACTGCTCCTGTGTTGTTGCCAATAGGAGTCTCAGTTTTCTTTCCCAGGCATAGAAAAGGGTTGTGGTTCCAAGGTGATATGGTGACTTTCCTGAAGTCCTCATTGGCCTGCCCCCTGCCTGTCCCTCTCTTGTAGCCTCTGTGCCACGTTGAACGCCAAGCTTCCAGTATGAGCCTGCCCTCTCTGTGTGACACATCTGCATGGTATTTCCATGTAAAAACGGTAGCATTTTCCTCCCTGCTGCTCAGGAGGAAGAGGAGAGCCAGGCAGAAGCAGGAAAAGAAGAACACGGGGAGAAACAGGACCAGAAGGAGGGAGAAGGAACAGTGAGCGAGGAGCAGGGGGAAGAGAAGCAGCAGCCATCTCCAATGCAGGATAAAACAGAAACTGTCCCTCCAGAAGCAGAGAGACAGGAGGAAGGAGAAAAAACAGCATCTCAGGTGAGCAGCTGACTCTGCAAAGGGAGACTCCCTAAAATGGTGACACTGTGCTGTTGTACCTCAGGACTGGAAATAATGGGGGAGGGTGTGAGAGATTCTACCCCATGTGCGCAGGCTGAGCACCACAGCTTTGTTCCTGCTCACTATCTCTGAAAATAAACCCCTAACTGACAGGCCACTGAAATACAATCCCTGCTCCTTAGGGGCAGAAGTGAGGAGTGACCTTCACTCACGGTCTGAAGCTGAGTGTTTGGAGACTCCTTGCCAAAGTTCACTTTAGTTGTTGGAGTTTTCCCTGCAGAGAACCCTTTCCCTTGGCATTGCCTCATCCTCAGAAGGATGTGTTCAGCATTGCTTCCCGTTGCCCTTCGGATTCATATCAATCCACTCTCTCCTTCCAAGGCCGCTTTATATTTGTTCCTCATCCTGCTGTGTTGTACCTACAGTGCCATTCTGAGCTGGTAAGTGCAAAGCTGTTGTGTGCAGAAGTCCATGAGAGGCAGTCATGCACTGTTCTGAACAGAAATGGGCCCTGCTGTTTGCAGCATGGGACTGGGAGCTGAGACTCCTGGGTTCTGTTCTGAAATCCCCATGTAATCTTGGGCATTCGGTTAATTTTTGTTCCTTGGCTTCCATGTCTGGGAAGCACTAAGGCCTTGCCTTAACAGTGGGGAAAAAAAGGTATGTTGATTTTTTTTTTTAATTATTATTCCAATTAACTACCTGGAAGTAAAATCCTAGAGAAGATAGGACAGTTTGTAATTCTCACACAAGCAAGCAGGTAGAGTTAAAGAAAAAGGAGAAGCCTTGTCTTCACTAGGATTTTAGCACTATTTAACTAACTAGAGTTAAGAATACACCTTTTTCATAGCGGAAACAAGGTCTCTTGGCCTGTGAAGCATTAAGGCACTGCAGACCTGCAAATTATTTTTTATAGATGTAGAACACTAGCTTATTTACTTAACCCTGGGAGCTCAAATCCACCTTATCAGGTTCTTGTGTGTCTCTCTTCAAAATATTCGTTGCAAGTGAGATGGTACTGCAAATTGGTCTTTTTATTTATCCTGGAGTTGCTTCTCTGACACAGGATCCCAAAGAAAAGGAAGAATCCGGGAAAGAGGAAGAGATGTCCAAAAGTCCTGGTGACAGCACAGCCACCAAAATGGAAGAGAAGAAACCCAAAGTCCCCAAGAAGCAGAAACTCGTGGACGAGATTAGTGTGGAGTTGGATGTCCGTGATGTGCTTGACCTGCTGGAGGAGGAGTTGACGAGCTCAGTGAAGAAGTAAGTTTGAGGGGAGCATACTGAAGTGAAGGGAGGGCTATGGGAGCAGACTGGGCTGGGGCACAGGGACCAGAGTGAGCAACAGATTCTAAGGTGCATATCTTATTGAGTTCAGGTCATGTGCAGAGATGACACCACCTTTTCCCATCCCCAGAATGAATCTGACTAGTAAACATTGCAAGACTTTGCTCACCCCCACTGCCTGTATTGACCCTTCTCTTGTCACCATCCTTCTTTCAGCAGCCCTTTCAAACAAACTAGGGGTAAATGTCCCAAAAGGTGGCAAGGCCAGAAACTCTGAATGGCAAAGGGAGGAACTGGGATAAATGTGCACAAGAAAAGGGTCAGTTCTGAGACTAGAAAATGACAAGAGCTGGAAGTGGAGACAGCGCTGGCTCTGTGTGTGTTGGACGGAAGGTTAGATCTGCAGTGAGTGGCTGGGAATCCCAGATGGTCTCTCTATGCCCAGTGAGGTGCGGGGAAGCTCAGTCTGGCCAGTTAACATCGCTGTAGCCAATAATTTTAATCTTTTCCATCTTCAACTCTGGTCTTGTGAGCTCCTGTGGAGTGGCACCCCGGCTGCGTGAGACATTACTTAAAGATCTGTCCCTGTTGTATTTGTAACCATGCTAGTGACGACAGTGTTTACATGGTCCCCTCACCTCCACCGTATGGACAGGGATTGTCCCCCCACTCCCCTTGGTGATCATAGTAGCCAAGCTATGCTATCAGTGCCCAATGAGTCTAACACAGCTCTTGGGTGGGAGGAGAATGAACAGTGTTCGGAGCAGTACTATAACTGTTATCATCTCTCTTGCCATAGTTTTCATTGACGTGTTTCAGTGTGTAGCCAATGAAAATTTGGGATATGTCTGAGGAAAGGTGGGTTGCCCTAACGTGTGCAGGTAACAATAGTGCGGATGGATTTTTAGGGGAGGCCTTTGGTTTAAAGGGGGTTAGGGAGAAAGTTTTAGCCAGTCAGTACTCAAGGAGAAACATCCTGAGCACTGAAACTGGGAGAGATCTCTCCTGACTTTCCACCTTTTGGATTTGACCCTAAGACATCTAAGTGTATCCTGTAACTGGCCTGGCCTGGGTGCTGATGGGTTAATTAATGGCCCACCCCTTACAGGTGCTGATATTTTTGCTTATTTCTGGCCTCCTTGCACTTTAGACTCCAGGATCTGACAATCAGAGACTTAGAGAAGCAGGAGAGGGAAAAGTCAGCCAATAGCCTGGAGGCATTCATCTTTGAGACCCAGGTAAGAGCGATGAAAAGGGTTGAAAGCTTATGAAAAGCAGGTGGGAGAGGTCGTATACTGTTAGGGCTGAGCTAGCTGGAGAGGGTTGTATCTGTTTCAAGGTGGGGAGCGGTTGCTTTGAGGAGTTCATCTGTCGTCATTTTGAGTGTTCCCTGTCCCACATGGCTTTGGGAGGCTTCTTCAAGACAAATGGGACCAGATTAGGGCTTAGGCAGCATACGAAGTCAAATCTCTGCCTGCATAAAAGCTTTGTATATGCTGTCCCCTCCTCTGCATGTCTCAGCATCACCACGCTCTAGCTAGAAATAAAAGAAACTCCAATCAGCGAGGGCAGGAGGCAAGCTCTTATTCTACATGTGAGGACTTGTCAGCTTTCCCATCCCACTCTCAGCTGATTGAAGGAGCAGGAGGACAAATTTGGGGGTTGAACTTCCACTCATTAGCATGGAGCAGCCCAGGAGTCCTACAGTTGGTTGCAGCTGCATTCTGTCAGGGGGTTGAGAGATTCCTTTGCTGTCTGTGCCTTCTCATTAGTCAGCAATTAAGCTGAAGCGACCTTTACTCTTCTCAGGACAAGCTTTACCAGGAGGAATATCAGTTTGTCTCAACGGAGGTGCAGAGAGAGGAAATCTCAAGAAAACTGAGTGAAACCTCCAATTGGATGGAGGAGGAGGGCTATAGAGCCACAACCAAGGTACTGCTGCATGGAAGTAGGGTGTCAGTTTGCACTGAATTGCTAGTAGGTGGCAAATAGACCTAGGCTTCCTTGGTTTCTTTGATGTCCCCAAGTCAGGAAAGGTGATCTTTGATCTGCTCTGGGACTTGGAAACCCTTTTGTTAATTTGCCCAGCACTGAATTGCACAAGTACTAGCTCTTCCCATCCCTGTTGCTCAACCTCTTGGAGCACATAAAGCAGTTAACTTCCCATTCTCCATACACAGTGTCTAGTGCCGCAACTCCTGTTAGCATACAGGACTTGTGCATCTGATGGGCACAGCAGGCAAAACTCCTGCAGCTCAATCTTCTGGGATTCACAATATTTCTGGGATTAAAGGTTTGGAGCAGTTTTAGATGTCTGATCAGTTCTGTTCCTGTCTGTTTTCTCACACTTGCAGGAACTGAAAGAGAAGCTCTCTGAGCTGAAGAAACTCTGCAGGAGCCTTTTCTTCCGTGTGGAAGAAAGAAGGAAATGGCCAGACCGCCTGAATGCCCTCGAAAATCTGCTCAATCACTCCAGTATCTTCCTCAAGTAAGAGCGAGACCCTGAGGAGAAGATTTGAAGTTGTGGGTGGTGCAAAAATGCTGCATGTGTTTGACCCACTACTTAAAATGGAATCTGGCCTGCTAGCCGCTAAACCCATAGAGGGAACAAGGCTGGTTTGAGAGGCTGGTATGTAGCTCCTTCTAGAGCCTGACAGGCATTTTAGGGAGTGTGTTAATAGAAACACTCAAAGCCCATATATTACTCTTCAGAACAAAGAGTATGACATCCCATGCATACTGCAAAGCGCACCCATTCTCAGGAGGGTCAGGACTGCCTTTTTCCCCCCAACCCTCCTCCACCCCCATACAACCATCCTAGCAAACCCACTCGTAGGCCAATCCCATGGTAAATTTTTGTCACTACTAAATGTGATTGGGAATGGAATACAAAACCCCCAATCACCTGAAATACCTGGGTCTTCTAGTGTTCACTTTCCTTGGACAGAAGTTCATGTATATGTGAAAAGCAGTAAGGTCCAAAAACATGAGTCAGTTTTTGTGCAATGACTTATAGACATTTCAATACCATTGATGCAAATGTTAACCCTGAACAACAATTGGAGCAAAAATAATTTTTTTGTCTTTCAGGGGAGCACGAATGATTCCAGAGGCCGATCAGATATTCACAGAGGTGGAACTGAGTACCCTAGAGAAAGCAATCAATGAAACTGTGGTAAGTGAAGGGGCTGGGGAGCCCATTCAGGATGTGTTGTTGGATAATGTGATCAATGCCACAGCTAATGGGTTTACTTTCACTTGGGGATAGGGAGAAGAGGATGTACATCCTCTCCTCACATTAGGAAAACCTTTCTCTGTTTTAATACTCCCTGCTACCAAACTTGATTGCATATTGCTTTGGAAAAATGTAGCGATTGGAGATGCAGCTGGTTCATGTGCAATATGGGAGGCTAGTGCCTTCCCAGTAATTAGTATTTGTACGGTTTTAAGAGCAGCCAATGGCACTCTTGTTCTCTGGCCTTGTAGAACTAAGAGGCTGGAGGATGTGGGGGTGGAAGCCTTGTTGACTACGGGCAATTAGAATGCCCAGGTGCTGTGTTTGGGATTGTGTGTTTAAAAGCAGTAACTCATGTAACCAGGAAATAGCAGTATATTCATGGGGAGAGATTGACCCTGGGTTTTCCTTGCAGACTTGGAAAAACGAGACACTGGCAGAACAGAATAAACTTCCTCCCACTGAGAAGCCCACCCTGCTGTCCAAGGACATAGAGCTGAAGATAGCAGCCCTGGACAGGGAGGTGCAGTATCTACTGAACAAGGCTAAGTTTGCAAAACCCAGACCCAAGAAGGAAAAGAACACCACAAAAACTGATTCAGGCAAGAATGCCACAGCTCCCCCCGACAGCGAGAAGGTTATCCCTCCCAAGGAGGAGAAAGGAGAAGGTGAGGCACACTCGGGACAGGCAAGTGCTCCTGTGAGCATCTGATATTATTGAACCACCAGGTGTAATGTTCTCTCAAAGCTGTCGGCACTGAGCAAAAGGAGATTGTAATGAGAGAAATCTTTGATAAAAGTGGAAAAGCTGCTGATCAGGGAATTATGGAGAAAGCTTGGTGAAATATAGCATGCTCCAAGTGCTACTTCTGTATCTTCTTTCATTGACATTTGTTTGAGAAGGTGTCCAGGTTTTATAAAGCTCATGGGAGGGAAAGCGTCTGCCCTTGTGGCTTAAATAGAGACTGGAGAAGAGACCACCTTCAGCACCAGTTTGGTCTCTGCTCCCCACTGTGAGGCACAGCCTTCTAAGAGGTGACACCTTGCTCTGGATACCTGCTGATTGTCTCTGCTACCTGAGTGGTAGCCAGCTGATTTCAGAGATTTCCTAGGTCACATCATTAGGGACGCTAGGATTTACAGCTCTCCTAGCTCTCAAGATGAGGTCTTGAGTGCCCAGTCCCTTTATAAAGATCAAACCACTCTGTCTGTGGACAAAGCTCCCCTATACTAGCCCTGGTTCCTTTAGCGGGATATCTTAGTCAGGCTCCAGCCCGTGGGATGGCTTTCCTGCACAACTCTCAGGCCTCAGCCTGGGGCTGGGGCTCATCTTCTTCCAGTGGCTGTTGGCAAGCTCAGAAAACCACCCCCCACCCCACACACACTATTTTGACTGCTCCAGAGTTGCTTCTGGCTGCTCTTGATCCCTGCTGAACTCTTCCCTTATGGCTTGCTGCCTGCTTCTCAAAGTGCTCCTATTGACTACCCTTATTGACCATCCCATTGGCTTTCCCAGGATCAATTATGAGAAATTAGTAATCTAGTGATGGGCTGCAATTGGTTCACTTACAATCCACATTGGCAAACTTTTTTTCCTGTCCAGTGTTTCATCTGTACATTTGATCTTCTATGCCAGAGCTAGGGGAAGTGTTGGGCTTGACATACTTGTATGACCACTTGTTGCACATCTCTCCCCCATAATATAGATAAACCTGAAGATGTCAGTCCAGTCAGGGAACCTCCCATAGTCGAGGAAGCAACACTAGGTGATCAGTCCGGACCAGACACAGGTAGGGATTCATTTGTGTAAGGAAATGGAACTCAGTGACTGTGGATGTCTGTAGCCCACTGTTTGCAAATCTCTCTCCATTTCTGTTTCCCTGCAAATGAACCACAGGGTGAGAAGGAGCCTCTGGCTGCTGAGAAAGTGTCAGTGAATCAAACTTTACAACTGAGAGGGCCAGCTACAGGAAAAACGTGTGGGATGGAATTGTAGCTGTGGCCCCTTTAACACTAACGCTAGAACTGAGGAAGGGGAACTGGTTGTAACCCTGTTCACTTGCAATATAGACCCACCTAAAGGGGTCACTAACTGATTTAAAACCCCAAACTGTCGTCTTAGGGCTATTATGAAGACATGGTTACATCTGCTTTAGAACTTTTGGCATGTTCCAGCCACTGTTAGAAATGGGACATTGGCTTGATTTGATGTGGCAATTTATGTTCCTGTGCAGTGAGGCTGAAGGACACTATTGTACCTAACTAGGGGGACTATTATAGCGGTAGTGTGTCCCTGGAAGGATCAAAACCAAATTTCTACAACCTAACCAATTGAAATGTTCTCTTGACAGTTTTTACGTTCCAGTGGAAAGTTCTGGGGGACTTTTAAAGCAATTGTTCCCTGCAGCATTTGGAAGTCAAACACTGCAGTCCTATGCTAGTGTGTGAGAACCTGCAAGTGACCATAAACAAGGAAACTAATACATTTTCATTATCCAAACTGAATTAAATGTATACTTTAAGCAAATAGTGTAGAGCGTAAAAAGTAAATTAAACTCTTAGAAATTGTTCAGCTCGAATAATCAAGGGATTGTCTGTAACATGGGAAGGAAATGTATTTTCCAAAAGCAACGTTTAACCTGACAGTGTGACTCTAAATAATATCCATGTGGCAAGATATGTGGCCATGCTGGTTTAGCCCCTCCTTAAGGTCTCCTTTTTAACCCACACAGCATGGGTGAATCTCTCTCACCTTGGTATGTCTGCAACTTGCTATTTTTGTTCCTGTCCTCACCAGTGCCACCACCTATCAGATAGAATTTTTGGGCTACTCAAGGGCCTGATTCTGCAAACACTTACACATATGAGTAAAGCCACTTATGTGCATCAGTGTTTTAAGAATCAGGCCTTGGTGTCTAATCATGCCACTTGTAGTAGCTACAATCTAATACTACTGCCCAAGCATACCTCCAGAACTCTACAATCCCCTGTTCTCTGAGTGTGTTGAAGTATTTTAATGTTTATATTATAGTAGCATCCAAAAAAACACATTGTACAGCATGCCTGTCACTTTATAATCATAATTTCACTTTATCTTTATTTCTGTTTATTACATAGAACCTGAGAGTGAGAAGAAGCCAGAAGCTAGAGAAGAGAGCAGGACAAATGATGAGTTATAACATCCCTTGAAATTTCTTCTAGCATCACATCTATTTATTTAACAGGTTTTTTTTATAATGGACCCATTTAGTTTCATGTTAAATGGAACATGACAAACAGGCTGACAACAAAATGCAATAGAGATGTACATTTTTTTTTCTCTCCTGGGAATTTCACTGTTAATTTTAGCGAGTGAGTTGTTTTTTGTCTTTGTCTTTTCATGTGTTTAAAGATGACCATGTGCTCACTGAAGACTCTGAGTTCCAGTACAGTCCAATTGAAGTCACCAGAAGTGGCTTTTTTTTTTTTTTTTTGGTAGATTAAAACAGTACCAAAAAAAGCCTGTAAGATTTAGGAAATAATTTGGCACGAATGCTCTGGGCCGTGCCTCATCTGGTGAGGATGAAGGTGTTAAAGTATCCCAGAAACATGTCACAGAGTTCTTTGCAAGAGGTACTGAATTAAGGAAACAGGATGCTGTGGCCAACAAGAAGTATATTCTCATTTTGATGCATGGGGAAGTGAAATGGAATTTGGTGGGGAGGGATGCTCCATGCCTTAGGATGAGGATTTCTGTTCATTTTTCATTAGACTAGTGCTGCTAAAGCCATCTCTTTGCCCTTAGTTCTGTGTCAGGAAGAATTTGGCATCAGGGAATAGGGACCTAAAGGAAGATGTTGGGATTTGGTTCAAAGTTTAAATATAAAATAAAAGGACCATAAATTGCTATTTGGAACACTAGAGATATGAAAGAGTATTTGATGGTGAAATCTCTGACTGCAACCAGAACAGCAAATGGGAATAGGTTTTAGATGAGGAGGCACAGAATGATGAAAACTGGAAAATCTATTCTTGTTAACCTCCTCCCCCAGTGTCTTGTGAAATCAGACTGGCTTTGTTGTGAAACCTCGTCTTCAGTGATGGTCTCATATCTTTTTGGAAACATTCATGCTGCTAAAACACACCACTGAGATCCTGACATACTTCATATGCAAGCCCTTGTGAATGTGCATCTGACATTGGTCTCCATTGGCCTATTCAACCAAAATAAAAAAAATTCTCTTCCTGACATTCTCTTTAAAATGCTTTTGTCTGTTTTGGAAAGTGGCTTAGGGAATTCCTTAAACTTTCTCTGACTTTTTTACATTACAGTTCACAGATCTAGTCCCTCCCAGCACTGCCCAGCAGCTATATGTTTTTGAAGATCATAGTGCTATCAGTGAATCCGTCAGGGCGCCTTTCTCAGTACTGCTGCTTTTCCAAGCCCAAACAGAACTTCCACTAACCATTCAGATTTGTGGATTCTTAGTGTAACTTTTCCTCTCTTATGGTGCAATCTCTCACTCAGCAGATAAGCAGAGAAAACCCATTGTCTCAAGGGTTTTGCACCTCACTACTGGTGTTGCAAATCAGCTTGAACAGGCTTTCTCCTGAGTCTTGTCTCATGCATCTAGACAGCAGGAAGTACAGATAACTCGACCTTCCAATGCTCCCTGCCCAGGGCCACTCTCAGGCTGAACTCTGTTCTTATAAGTAATCCCATTTGCACAATTAAACTTGGTTTTGCTGTGTTTTGAAGTCTTATTTTCCTCTGCTGTAACCAAATTCCTTCTTCTCCCTAATCAACCCAGGCTCCTCTCAAAAGCTAGGATCCACTTAACTTT
Organism: Platysternon megacephalum; assembly: GCA_003942145.1. Classification (NCBI taxonomy): domain Eukaryota; kingdom Metazoa; phylum Chordata; order Testudines; family Platysternidae; genus Platysternon; species Platysternon megacephalum. The sequence continues at coordinate 164,172 of QXTE01000467.1, forward strand.
TCTTATAGGGACTGCAATTTTCCCATCCTCCTACCTTAAACTGTATCATACTGCTCTTCTATCCAGGAGAGGTCTCCCTGCCATCACCAATATCATCTTTCACAGAATCTACACAGCAAGCTACTGTCTGGAAACAAAACTCCAACTTCTTGGTGCACCAGAGAGAGAGCCCAGAAACTTCTCCATAACAGAGATCTGTGGAGTTCAGACACTACTAGGACAGCCTTTTAGCCTATCTCTTCCATCTCTGATCATGTACTCTCTTGACTCCCAGTAACATGCTGCATTCAGTTCCATCTCATAACATTGAGTCAAACTGCATTGGCTCCCCGAGAATGTCAAAGTTGGTTAATAGCACTTGAATACGGAAGTTTTCCTTTCAAAAAGCAGAAGAGCAATCATGCTGCAGTTGAATGGAAATAAGTGTACCTAGGCTGTGGTTATGGATGTTTGTGGCCCTTGCACTGTAGTGAAGACATCAAATCTTCCTTTGGATGGAATCTCATCCCATCAAGCTGCATATATAATGACCTCTGCAGTCTGATCCTTGGTAGCAGGCTTCTGGTCTCATTATTAATATTGGCCCTCAATGGTGGTGGTAGGGAAGTTTTGTGGATACTATTCTGAATTGCTGGAAGTCCATGTGTATTAGCGTTGTCTTCTGACAGTCTTTCACCCTGTGCCTGGAGTCAGCCCTTCATAACAGGGATGAATAAACCAATAACTGCTCTGGGTGCCCATTACAATGTAATATAATTTTACCCTTGGCCTTGCATTTCCCTGTTGTTTCTCAACTGTTTACATTTGTATGGTGATTGTCAAAAATGCCTCGTTTGTAAAGACAGTAGCTGAGCTTTCTGCTTCTGCCATTGAGCATGATGGCCCAAGAATAGGTTAAATTCACCTTTTGGGGGGGTAGGGAGTGGAGCTGTAGTGGGATTTGCAGCGCATTTTACAAGTCGGTTATGATCAGACTTGAGCTGCAGGATTCATGATGCTGTGCCCACAGCAGTGTATACTCAGTGATGGGGGATAACAGCAGGGTAGTTACAGTGTAACAGGGTGGAAGACTAATCTGATGGAAATGTGCCTTTTGGGTGAACAGATGACAGTATGGGCCACAAAAGGTCATGTTCTTCCCTCAGATACACGTTTGCCTGAGAAGAATGTGACCCTCTGTGGTATATATAACTTGTTTGCCCATCTTCTAACCCTGACTTTCTAAGAATAGTTAAAAATATCAAGTGAAGTAAAAACTGATAGATTCACACACTCAATGCTGCAGTTCTTATGAAGTTAAATCTCCCGTGGAGTGACGCATGTATAGGCTGCAAGACCAGAAAGCTTGTTTGGATGGGAGAAAAGAAGGTTTAGAAAAATCTCTAATTAAAAATGGTTCTCATCACCCTCTTCCTCCTCCGCTAGAATTGCACACACGGTAGACATGATTAGGGCAGCAATTTTTTGCATGCTTGGTCTTGTCTTTGTTAAATTGTGTGTTGTATTGATTGAAATTTTGTTAGATGTGCAGAATTGAAAAGATTAAACACAAACAACAAGGCATTTAGTTTTGCAAATCTCAGTGTTGACCAGAATGTGCATTCTACTGTGACTATTGAAAAACCAGCCTGAATCAAATGCAAAGTTTTAAATATTCAGCATTCCTGGAAACTTTTTTTTAGGTGTTCCCCTCCTCAAACGTGGGTGGCTGGTCTTAGCCCTGATTCCTCTCTTATGGCAGTGAAGATTGTGTCTCCTTTTCCACCTTCACTGGTGTGAACTGCCTAAAACAGAACCAAGCCCAACCCAGGTGATATTTTGGGTTCATATCAAGTACTGATACACCATACCCCCATCTGTTCAAAGATTTGCAGCGCTGTGTATGTGTGGATTTTTTTTATTTGCCACATTGGTGGACCTCAGCCCTAAAGTCCTAATTCTTTTCCTTTCTATTAGCATTTCAGGTACTTGTTTGTACTGAAGTTTTGGTCAGTTTTATTAACTTTTTTTTTACATGGGAGGAAAAGGGCAAACTAATTCAGTCGAAATGTACTTTCTCCATTGTTAAGAAATGGTTTCAATAAAAGATTTGCTTTTCTACAATCATCTTTTTACATCTCTTAAGTTGAAAACAGTATGAACTGTGGGTATACCATTTGAATCCATATTGCCAATTGCTGTATGTTGGGAATCTCTGAATCCATTCTGTTGCTGGCTGGCACTGCCTTTGATTTGGTACTGAACTTCTGCGCTCCAGCATGGTGTGCCATACTGCCAGAGTTCCAACCTTTTGGCCAAGACATGACTGGGTTTCACCATCTGTGGCCGCCAAAGGTCCCATAACACTTTTTGAGAGTTAGAATTTAATTCTGACCTCAGGTCAAATCCTAGCATGGGTGACGGCTCTCCCTACATTCTGTATGGATAAATTCTGTATGTGGTCCTACTTATATTTGACCAAGTGTAGCTGAAAGTGCTGTTAGGGACGGGTGACTCCTGCTTTACAAATGAGAGCATATGAGCTAGGGCTCTTGGATACTGTGATGAGGGGCACATTAGAATTTCATGGGTGCAATGATAGTCCATTTAAACTATACTGCTTTTGGGTTATAGGAGTGTGGTGGCTGTCACCATGATGGTGTTAAAGGCTAGGATAGCTGTAACAGGTCTTCTCTATATATTCAAATTTGTTCCAGTTTAATTTTTAAATTGGTTTAAAAACTAATGTAGTTAAGTGCAAAATCCTGTATGGACACTTGGTTAGAAATCTAATTAGTCTTTGAATTAAAATAAAACTGGATAAGAATTAGATTTAAACCTGTTCTATCAATTTAAGGGTGTTCACATAGGGTTTTGCAGCAGTTGAAATGATTTAAAAATCACATCTTCAATTTAAACTAGTGCTACTTTGCATATAAACAAAGCTTGACCCTCCCTCTCTTTCTCTCTCCTCTTCCCCAAATGCCCCAGTGTAACTTGATTCATAGGCTCACAGCCCACAGCCTCTGGTAGATGAAAACTGCACTGGGTGGTGATGTGCTCTGATTTCTGTACCAAGTTTTGCTTTTACACTCTTTTGTGGGTAGGGCACGTAATTGGTGCTTGGTCCTGTCTAATGTCCAGCTTTGCCATAAAATTCCAGTGTGAGCTTGAGCATGTTATTTACTCTGGGCTTCAGTTCCCCATCTGTTAAATGGGGATAATGCTTCCTTACCCCACATGGTGTTGAGGATAAATTAATCTGGGTGAAGCACTGGGCTACTACTGTGATGGAGACTACATCAATACAGGTGTATAGATGCCTTGGTACAAAGATTAATTCCTGTTGCAGCAGTGTAAAATTTATAGTCACTAGGTGCCCATCCCTACCCTCACCCCCCAATATTCCACACACTTCCTCATCCTATTATTTGCAAATTAGAATCTTTGAGTGTTAGGTTTGTTAATCCTGCAGCAGTTGGGGGTTTTTTTTGGTGGTAACAGCTCCAAGCCTTAGCTGCAGGCCAGGAATACATGATGCTACCTGCTGTACAAACACAAAACCATGCCACCGGCAACTGATAACTGAGGTAACCCTGGTTCATGAAGCTTTGCATTCTCACAGAGCTTGCTTCTCTCCATGAGTAGGAAAATGCGCTTTTTAATTACCCAGACTTGTTCTGTCTGACAGAAGCAACAGGGGCTGAGGGTAGCAATAGGCCCAGCCCTACGTCAAGGGTGGAAAGAAGTTGCTTCAAAAGACAGGTTTGTACCTGGCCAGCGCTCGTTTCCCCGCCCCACACTGGGCGCTGCGTGGTCCCTTACTACAGAAAGACCAACTTCCTGCATGGTGTAAGTAGAGGGGCGAGGTGCCGCGTTCTGACCCCTCGTCCTCCCCCGGCTTTGTAACCGAGGGCAGGGATCAGCCCTTCGCTGAGGGGCGGGAAGGGTCTTTCGCGCACACGGTGTGTTCCAGAGCGCGCCCTGACGGGCCTGGGCCCTACCTCTGCCTTCACCGGCGCGGGGCGGGTCCCGGGCAGCGAGGGCAGGTGCTGTCCCTGCGGCTGGACGCTGCGAAGGCGGCGCGCTCGGGATACAGCCGCCCTACGAGGTGCTGCGGAGGGACTGGCGGGAAGAGGCCCCGGCTACTTGCCGCGAGCCTGAAGGAGCCGCGCGCTGCTCTCCCTCAATACCCGCCCACGACGGCGATCCGGCGAATCACCGCAGACGGGGGAGGAGCCCTATCGCCGGTTATGATTGGCAGAGCTGGTGACGTACACGGTTCCTGCCCAATAGGTGACCGGCGTGTGGCTAGAGGGACGAAGCAGGACTTCCGGGCGGAAGCGGCGGGGCGAAGAGGTACTGTGATGGGGTTCAGGCCCCCAGCTCTTCCTCGGGCTTCTCACTGGGGCGGGCTCCCCAGGCAGCCCTTGGCTGTAATGACTTGCCTCACCCTGCTGGCGTGCCGCGCTCCCGACAACAGACACGTTCTCCGATCGCCCCCCCCGGATCCCCAGCCATGTACCCTCCCCCCCGAGACAGGCCCCGGCCATGTGGCCTCCCACAGACATAGACACTGACTGGTCCCCCTCAGGCTCATAACCTCCATGTGCCCCCAGACATATAAACACCTGTCCCCCGTGGGGCCCCCAGCCACATAACCTCACTCCAGACAGACCCCCGTAGACACCCCAGCCATGTAATCCCCCTTCCCACAGACATATACAACAAGCTCCCCCTTCCCCCAGCCACGTAACCCCTTCCCTCATGGACCTCTCAACCACGTAACCTCTCCACAGGCCCTCAGCCATCATACCCCCCCCCCCACCCATGGACCTCCTACCCATGTAACCCACACTACAGACACACCGACCAACTCCCTCAGGCATATAACCCCACAGACATATACAGACTGCCTTCCTGAGGCTGGCGTAACCTCACCCACGCACAAGTCCCCTTCCCCACTTAAAGCCTGCAGTCGTTGCCCTCCTGAGCTCAGCAGGAGTGTTATTGCTTTCTGGCATTTTGCTTGGTATCCATTTCCTGGGTGAGCTTTCACCTCAAGGATGAGCAGCTGAAGAGACTTTTATATTTAGTTCTTGCCCCCTCCCAACCCCAGTCCCTTATCTGTATTGATGCAGCTCCAGTTACAGCAGTGCAAGCTGCCTTGGCCCCACCATTCATCTAGTCCTTTGGGCTCAAAGCTAACTCAGTGCCTGCTCTGAACCTCACACTTTCCATACTCAGGTAGGGAAATGAATATGTTACCATGGATAAGAATAATGTCTCTGTTAGAGTAAATTCCTGGTGTCAGGAACTTGTGTCTTTGGAAAGTGCCTGGTACACTTTCTGGTGCAGTATATGTAATGATATCAGACTTGGGCAGCATAATATGTTGCATCCCAGTCTTAGTTAACCAGGATGTCTTAATGTTTTAAATACTGTGGATGGATTGTTAAAAGGATTGGGTGAGTTAATGAACCATTATAGGAGTCCCCTTCTTCAAGGCAACATCTGTTCACAAGAGGGGTCTGGAAGGAACCACCCCCAATCCTCATCCCCATTTGTATGGCATTGAAGAGGTCATTGGGTGTGTTGTGGGGTTGCTCAACTTCTTCTGAAACATCAGGTTTGGCTGCTGCTGGAGGTGGGATAGTGGACATGAAAGAGGAAGAGGTTAGCTTTTAAACTTTTTAGGGTATGGACTGTTTCTTACTGAAGTGCCTAGCATGATGAGACCCTGGTCACAGTTAGGCCTCTAGGAGCTATTGTAATACAAATAGTAACATGGGCTGATAGTGTTAGCTGTTGATATGGTTCATTTTGCATTGTAACAGTGTGGTAGCTTTGTGTACTGCTCAGTCTTGGTGAATCAAACCATATCACATACACCATGTAGCCCTACATACTTTTTGCTGATGGCTGTTCCATACTTAATAATGCCTAGAAACCACAATGATAGGTATGTGAGAAATGCATAGCTAGAGAGAATCGAGTGGCTTTTCTTTTCTGTGTGTGGGCTGATTTTGAAGCAGGCAGGGCTGTCAAGCTGTGACAGATCGAATGAAATTAAGTTTTAATTGTCTAATTGAAAAACACAGCGAAGCCCATCAAAAGAGCCAGATGTTTGTAAAGCTGTCTGAAAATTTGAGGGAGTCTTCCCTTGCTGGGTTCTTACATTTAGAATCAGGTTTCCAGTGTTAGTTTAAAACCAAGTAAACCCTAATGGGGAAAATATATGAGAAGTGTTTTTAAATTATACACTCAAAATGTTCCTCATTCCTCATGTTTGAAGAGGGGACTGCTACTCCCTACAGACTTTCCATGCTTGCTGGGAGCTTATCTGTGGAAGTGCCAGTCTTCAGACAAGACCAACTTTTTAATCTAATTCAAAGGAGAACAATTTTTAAAAAACCGATTAAAAGTCTATGTATATGCACGTGTGTGTATATTTTCTGCACTTTCGCCGTATCCCATTAGTTGGGGTCAGTGGCACTTATTCTGTCTCCAAGAGTTTCCGTCAAATGCATCTTCCAATCTGACACAGACCTTTGTCACGTCCTCCTTCAGTATCTTGAACCACCTTTTACTGGGTTTTAGCTGTATGCACCTAGAATGTGGTAGCCTTTGCCCATTTTCCACAGCTGTCAAGCAATGTGGTTGCACGTTGCTGCCGGGGATGCTCTAGCACTGTACTGATGTACTCCTTGACGATGAAGACCCACAGAACATATATAATCGGCACAACTTTTACAAACTGGCTGGCCAGGCCTTATGTTCTTGGTATGAAATCAGACTTTTTCTTCTAGGAGGCCCACCTTTCTCACCTCCACTTTCAGTTAAGAACACTTCCGCCAAGAGAAGGCCAGTCGTAGGAGTTCAACAGTCAGAGACAATGCCAACTTTTGAATATAACTCAAAGGAGAACAGTTTTAAAAACCTGATTAAAAGGGGGGTGTGTGTGTGTGTGTGTGTGTAAAAATATTCATAATTTGCCTAAAAATAAATACTGGAAACCCCATAAATGAATGAATTGTTATTGTTTGTTGTTATTATTTTACTATATGTTTGGTACTGACTTGGTGTACTGTACAGTACATAAATTGAGATATTGCCCCTTTCGCAAGGAATTTATATTCTCAGCATTATGTTTATAAAGTACTTTGAAGATGAGTAACTCCATATGAATGTTAAAAAATATTTTTCATAGTTCGTAAGATTTTCTTTCCATGCTGCTGCTCAGGTATTATCCCCATACAGTCAGGGCATCTTTTCTTTTTGGTTTCTTTTGAAGTATTGATTGCGTTCCAAAATGCAAAATGAGCTTGAATGCAGTTTCCTTGTTCAAAAAGAGTGCAATTGCTTATGGGCTGAAGACTTGCATCAGAACTCCATGCTTGACTACTTTTCATTGTTTTGAACATCCCTTTGCTCTCTGAATTTCTGCATTCATTATTTCTCAGGCCTCATTATGTAGTCATAGGCAATTAGTGCCCCAATTATCCTTCTGTCTCTATTAATGAGTCCTTATTCAAAATGTAATCTTAGTGTAATTCTGTTGACTTCAGTGGTTTTACACCTGGGATAAATGTTGCCTTGTTCTTTGCTTTTTGTCTTGAACCAAGTATTCTGTCCTGTTGCATCTGTCTCTCTTTTGCACTCCCTCCCCCAAATTTTTTTCAGTTTCTTTGCTATTCCAGATACAAGAATATGTTGCTCAGCTATAGTTGCATCACTTTCCTGGAGTCTTCCACAGATACATTTACAGGCTAGAGAAAAGGGGATTGAATTAGATCCATGCAATCACTTGCAGATTCTGAAAATGTGACTAAGACTGTGACACAGTCTTAGGTGGGTGATTATCTGTGTTTTATCCACAGAAAATAACATTAACTGAGAGAATTACAAAACTATCTTGGAAGATACATTTAATTTGTTTCTGGAAATGCTTATTACATTAGCATCCTTCAGATTGGATTAAATTTGATCTTCTGCCTACAAATTCATTAGCTCTGTAATATTGAACCAGCTAAAAGAGCAGAGAAGGTCACAGCTATATAATACCTGTGGAGTCACTGAAAAGGAAATCAGAAACTAAATGTGGATTGCCTGTTGAAGCTGTAGGACTTTAATCTACCCTGTCTGTTCCTTGTAGTGAATCTAGTTTAAGATTGTTTCTGGGAAAGGGATTGATTGTTTTCAGTTTGTCCTGTTTGAGTTCAGAGGTCAGAGGAGAGTTACTGAGCAAGGCTCCTCTAATCTTTCCACTTTGCGTACAGTGCTGCTTATCACAAGTTAACTTTACTTTTTTCTTTTTCTGCAGGTTGATGGTTTTGTCCTGAATGACGATTTCCCTAAGTTAATCATTCTCCAGAAAGCAGCTGTAAACAAAACTGAGAAGAAAAGAGAACATCAACAAAGCTGTAGCTCTGCAAAATATCCCAGGATGTGAATTCTGATGAGAGTCCAGCCTCCAGTTCAAACACCCTGATAGCTGCTGTTTTACCTTTCCTCATTCAAAACTGCTCTTTTGTTCCAACTTTTATTTACAAGCAGTTGCTATTTTTTAAAATCTTTTATTACAACTATTCACTACAGCTGTGAGCTGAATTTTTAAAAAGCAGGACAAATCCTCCTATCAACAGGATTTTTCTTTTTTTCTTTCTTGGAGATATTACTTTGATTCTACCATGGTGGATAAGGGTTACAGTTACTACCGAACAGTGATATTCACTGCCATGTTTGTTGGCTACACACTGTACTATTTCAATAGAAAAACGTTTTCATTTGTAATGCCCTCAATCATGGAGGAAATAGAATTGGACAAAGATGACTTGGGTAAGAACTTTCTTTGTGATAGAGTTTGTGCATGTTTTCTCTTGGTATATATCTGGTTATGTTGTGTTACATTTAATGTATAGATTCTGGTATGTTCTATCCATCTGAAGAAGTGGAGTGAGAAATCACCTACTGTAGAATTTTGATTAATTTCTCCCTAAAAACTCCATCTTTAACATCTAGACCAAATCTGTATATCTTTATTCATGCAAGTGCCTATAGTGCTACTGACTTCAGTAAGACTGTTCATGTGAGTAAGGCAAGTTGAATTTGGTCTATACTTTGTAGTCAAAAAATTTGAAGTGGTAGTACATGCTTTGTGTGCCTGAGTTATAATATCTAAAAAGGACCCTGCCCAGTTAAAAATCCATATATTTTTTTTAAAAGATTTCCTCCCTTGGTTATACCACTTACATTATTTAAAATTAAAGAGAAGTTTTAAAATGAACTGTTGTTGCCATTGGAGCTGTTTAATTTGTTGCATTTTTACTCAGCTTGGTCATTCAAAATAATTAATTTCACTTTGTGTGTAGTTAATTTCCCTTTGTAAATCTGAGGCACTAAAAAAATGCTACAGTGTTTGTTTAAAAAACAAACATAAAAACCTTGTTTTTGTAGGCATTTTTACAAATCCAAAGGGAGACTTCTGTTGAGTTTGAATTTTTTTAGTAGGGTGTTTTGGCCCTAATTGACATGAAAGTGTCCCCTTTAATTGTTCAGAATGTTCACTTCAAAAAGTCACTTCTTAATCAGCAAGAGTTGCAGAAATGGAAAAGGCCTATGAAGTAATTTTGTCTATTCTCTGATATTGTAGACTTGATCTCACATATTGCAGTTTGTTATGTCAAAATAGTCTCAGAACCAAGCAACACATACAATTGAAAGCAATCTCTCTTTGATTCATTAAGCTGGATGGACTCCTTCAAAAATGAGTCATGAAAAAAACACTGTAACCCCAGTTACAGCTTAATGAAACAAATGTAGAGCCCTTGTTGAAATATGATCAGGGATGCCGTTTGGGGCTCAAGAAGACTGTAGATTGAGAGAGATTTGCTAGGTAAAATGTCCCAAACATGGTCTTGTTTGAAAAATTCAGTTGTTTCCTCTAGTCTTGGTGAACCACTATAAGCCTTTAATGCCTAAAAAACCTTAAATCTGTTCAGTTCAATAGCTTGGCACTTTATTGTGTCCTTCATGTGTCAGTGCTGGGCATGGAAAGTAAGATTTAAGTTGAGGATCTGTTATGCTGATTATCAGAATTTATTGACCTAAGGTGAATATTTGAGACAAAATGTTAGTGCAGGTGGATCTATATGGGAGTTCAATTAATAAACACACAATCCTACATGGATTAACCCTTGGTGCGGAATAAAAGTGTCACAAGGGGAACCAGTGTAGAATAGCTATTCTTTATAAAACCCCATGTAGACAAGTCCTTAGTCCGGTAAACTGGCACAGTTGCCTAAAGAGATTGGGAAACACTCTTTGGAGATGCCTATTGGTAGCATTAATGTCTCCTCTTTTATATATCCTTCTTTGTGCTCAATGCTTTATGGTTTACAAACAGCATGGGATGGTTGGGTCTGTAGTTTGGTGAAACTATAAACTTAGTCTCCACAACTATGGTGGAGTTAAAGAAGTCTCAATGTGCTTTGAAGAGAAAAAAAAAACTTCTTTCCATAGTCTTTATGTATATCTCAGTTCAGGTACTAATAATTAAAGTCTGTATCCTGCTTACAGAAATACTTTTCTGGAAACCAACCAAATAGAAAGCTGTTGTCATTCTAATAGCTAGTGGAACTGATTTGTGCCTGAATGACAACTCCTTGAATGTGCTCCAGTAGGAACCTGGCTGAGTTAACCATCTTATTATAAAATGTGTTACTAAAGTATGCCTTTGGTTTCTAATTTATTGCAGGTCTCATCACTAGCAGCCAGTCTGCAGCCTACGCTATCAGTAAATTTATCAGTGGAGTCCTTTCTGATCAAATGAGTGCCCGCTGGCTCTTCTCATCTGGCCTTCTACTGGTGGGCGTAGTCAATGTTGTCTTTTCTTGGAGCTCTACTGTTACAGTCTTTTCAGGGCTGTGGTTCCTGAATGGGCTGGCACAAGGACTGGGGTGGCCACCATGTGGGAAGGTACTGCGCAAAGTAAGTATACTTTGAAAATCCCATTTTTTTTTATTATTATTATTATTTTTTTTTGGCAGGGGTGCAGTCCCAGATTTAAACACCAGGAGTAGTGCTTAATTTGTGCCAGGGCTAGGCTTGGCAGTTCATATCCCCAGCACTTCTGAGCTTGCTGCGTCAGTTATGAAAGTAAAATATTGCTTGAACCCTGGCATCTCTCTCATTACAAATTAAGCGCTGACCAGGAGACACTGAATAGAGGATGATACAGGAGTGATTGCTTGGTGTGAAGTTCGTAGCAGCACTTGTCCTAACTTCCTCCATAATAGGTACTGTATGGAGAACACTGCAGGGGTCCTTGTGCTGGGACCATAGGTGAATTCACAGCTGTTCCAACTTCTCTTAGCAGGAAGTGCAGTATAGATAGGGCTCCAGGCATGCTGTCTGTGGGTGAACTCCCAGCTGCTCTATCCCCTGCCCTTCTTGGAATAAGAGTCTCATATGCCTCCTGCTGCTTAGTTAAGCCAAGAATACTCAAGTTGGAGAGTTATTTATTCCATTCGTTTGTTTTAAGCATGAAGCTTTGGTTGCTGATTATAGTTTAATTTGTTAAATCTCCCTAGCAGCAGAATTTGTAATCATGAGAAACCCCAGTTGCTGGATTCCAGCCCCTGAATTGTGAAGACAGAGGCACCATGGCCTCTTCGCTCTAGTAGTTGTCCACTGCTGAAAGAAGGAATGATAAGTAAAGTTTGGTTTGAACTGGCAGTGGGCACATGAATTATAAATCACAAGCCAGATCATGTTGCATTTCAGGATATTTTGGGAGAATGATACGTATCCCTTCTGCCCCTAAGAGAAAAAAATCCAGTCTGCCTACACAGAATATCAAGTGACATACAGAACACTGTGTGAGCAGGGCCCCTGCTGAATTGTGTGTTTGTTTAGACAGCCACAAAAGCCACAAATAGATAATTTAGCAGTGTGAAGAAATAAAGCTTGACATTATGAAACTAGGGACTGGTACCTATGGTTCCCTGTAGAAATGTTCAAATGACTTAGTCTAAGACAGGGACAAAGAAAGCGCTGCCATGGAGAAGGTCACGCCCTTCCTTCCATACTAACATTGGTAGGAACCTCCCTCTAAACCAGCAGTCCTATTTCTGTCTCTGTGCAAGACTAGTCCTGGCAATGGGATATGTAAAAATGAGGAGGACAGGTGCATGTGAGAGATGGAGGACTGAACAACTAATCACCTGGATATGAGGATTCTCTCCATAAAGCCTTCATGCTTCCTCTGATCTATACTGTGGGCAATGAATGGAGCTGGGAGGAAGATGCCTTTCACATAGGGCTGTTTATACACAGTGGGGGAAGCTCACTGAAAATGAAGACAAAATATCAAATAACACTTCCAGAAGATTGTCAACAAAGTATTTGAATTACATGGGGCCTGATCCTACTCCCTTTGGCATTAATGGAAGTTGTACCATTGACTCCATTTCCATTAGAAGCAGGATTGAGTCACAGCAGTCATTCTGGTCAGCAAGGGCCCAGTTTGTGCGGAGCTCCCTCAACATCCACTGCAGTTAAGGATCAGGGCCCTAAAGTTACAAGCTGAAACACTTGGTTTATCCCCTCATCTGGTACAAAGCAGGCAGACCTTTTCAGGATGACAGCATCATCAAATGAGTTAGAGAACTTCCTGTACCTCCATTTCCTCATCTGTAAATGGGAATAATACTGACCTACTTCACAAGGTAGGGGTCTGTGAGGCATACATCATTAATGTTTGCAAAAAGCTCAGTTTCTTGGGTGGAAGGGGATGGAAGAGTAAAATATTTTTCAATCTAGTTTTATAAACCTCTATCTGCTAGGATCTGAATTGTCCACCAAGAGACTTAATTGCAGGTTTTAGGAGCTGAGTCTAATTCCCATTCCATGGCACTTTGCTCACACTCTCTTTCTTTCCCTGTTGCACAGTGGTTTGAGCCTTCCCAGTTTGGGACGTGGTGGGCAATTCTCTCCACCAGCATGAATCTGGCTGGTGGCTTGGGCCCCATTGTTGCTGCTCTGATGGCTCTGCGCTACGACTGGCGCACAACTCTGTCCGTCTCTGGCTTCATCTGCGTGGGTGCCTCCTTTGTTTGTCTTGTCCTGATTAAAAATGAGCCCTCAGACGTTGGGCTACCAAACATTGAACCAGGAACCATGAAAGGGAAAAAAGGTGAGCATTAGACTCCTCATCTTACAATTAAGGAGTGCAGGCAGCAGGAGGAGCAAGAGGAGATGAGACTTGTTGTACCAAAATTTGATAGTCTGAGTGTCCCTCCAGCTCCTTGGTGCTGGAACAAGCCCTTCCCATTTCCTGAACTTGGTGCTCATCAGCATTTAACTCCAGGTCTGCTTGCAGTCGTATACTGTGAGAACACTTGAGGTATCCTGGTTAGGGAATACCTTGTGTGTGTCATGTGTGTCTCGCAGTGTGAAAGTATTGGTGCCCTGGATTGTGCGAAGGACTGTCTTCTAATGGAGTCTCGTAGGGCAGGGAAAGATCCTAACCCACTTTCACATCTATTCCCAGCTTTGCCACTGACTCTATGGGACTCTCAACAAGTCACTTCAGCTCTATGTGCCATAGTCTCCCCATCTATAAAATGTCTCTATGTTAATATTCTTCTATTTCCCCTGGGGTCTTAAATTATATATGTCGTGGTCTGAGATCCTCCATGCCAGAGAGGGGCAAAGTAGAGCCTTGTGCAGGACTATTTTTAATCTTGCTCCCAGCCACTCCTGCTATTATGGCAGCAGGCCCTGTGGGACCTGCAGGATCCCAATCCCGCTGCAGGGCTCTACACTAATCCCGCTGTAGTGCAAAGCATTATTATTTGTTCCTTACTGAGCAGCAGAGAGAAGTGCTGCCTTTGGCATGTCCCCACATGTCTCCAATAAAGAGAGAATTCTGCCTCCTGTTTTGTTGACCTCTGGTTTGAGCGGACTCTGCTCAACATTTGGTGTCCTGAACTAGGACATCTAGTTAATAAATGTTGCATCATGTCCAATGAATTGAACCTTCTCTTGAGAGCAAAAGGGCTGGAGAGTTGTTGCAACACAGGGACTGTCACTGGATTTAAAAGCCTACAAAAACAAATTTAAAGTACTGACTTCTGTATCGCCCCGTAAACCTTTTGCTGCTGGAATTGGCATTTGATAATTGTCATGGGAACATAATTGCTACCACAATGTATTTTGGGGATATGGGTGTTAGCAGACATAACTGGCAGGTTCATGTAAGAACTGAGCAGCTAGCTTAAATGCAACATCCTTTGTGGGATGTACACAGCTTCTTTCACTGACTAGTGAAGAGGACTAGAAACAAAATCTGGAAGAGCAGACAATATGTTCTCCAACATCCTCTATCGGAAGTGTTCACTGGGAAGCACAAGTGAGCAGAGTTATGCCTTACTGTTACAAGGCTGCTCCCACTGCATGCAGAATCTGCTCACAGATCATCCTACCCCACTGCTGGGTTGATTGTGTCCTATTGCTATGTCCAAGCGATGTAATGGTGTTTCTACTAATTTTCCTTTCAGGCTCATCCAGAGATGACAGCACCCTGGCAGAGCTGCTACTCTCGCCATATCTGTGGGTACTCTCGACTGGCTACCTGGTTGTCTTTGGAGTGAAGACATGCTGTACAGATTGGGGTCAGCTCTTCCTGATTCAGGAAAGAGGACAGTCTGCTCTTGTGGGTAAGACACAACAGACTCATTTTAAAGCTTAAGGCTCTGATTTTCAAAGGTGCCTTAAGGAGCAAGGTGTCCAATTCCCATTTTAATGGCATCTGAGTGCCTTTGAAAATACCAGTCCAGATTATTAGGGTTACTGAATGGCACAGGGGAATGGTCAAGAAATGCATGCACTTCCTCATTAGGTCACAAGTTCAAATTCAGCCCAGGCGTGTAGTAACCAATAGTGCCCATCGGCTATTTGGTGGCATATATGAAATGAGTTTGTGTGTCTGACCAGTTCCTAATGACCAAGTGTCCATGACCAAGAAACCCCCAGCACAAAGGGCACAAATTGGCTCCTTTGTAGAGACTCCAGGGACTGACTAAGTCATGGTGATTGAACAGTCTTCTTACCCTCACCCCAACGGGTCCTCTTAGATCAGGGGTTCTCAGACTTTTGTACTGGTGACCCCTTTCACACAGCAAGCCTCTGAGTGCAACCCCCCTTATACATTAAAAACACTTTTTTATATATTTAACACCATTATAAATACTGGAGGTAAAGCGGGATTTGGGGTGGAGGCTGACAGCTCACGACCCCCCATGTAATAACCTCGCGACACCCTGAGGGGTCCCAACCCCCAGTTTGAGAACCCCTGTCTTAGATCAATGTTGGGGCACACTGGCAGGGAGACAACATGTGGGAGAAGTCTGCCATGCTGCTGCCTGGTTTGCACCTGCTCTGTGGACAGAGAATTTCAGTCTCCTGGGCTGTTGGTGTGGCACTACCCACCAGCTCTTAATTCAAACACTACTTAACTAAAAACAACAAACAATATCAGATGCTCTGATAAGAACTGGGGAAACTGAGAGACAAGGCAAAGTGTAAGCATTTTAGAGCTAGTTACTCCATTCTCCCTGATACTGCCTTTATATTGAACTGCTCCCTGTGCACAAACATAAACGATTAATAAGAAATTGTTTTGGTGTTTCCTCCCTGGACCTGATTGCCTAACCACCCCGCTATCCTATGTTCTAGGCAGTTCTTACATGAGTGCCTTGGAGATTGGGGGCCTGGTAGGAAGCATTGCTGCTGGGTACCTTTCTGACAGAGCAGTAGCACGGGTAAGTAGCCTGGAACCTTGTCCACTCCATTATTTTCAGTAGCAAAGCTGGTAGATCTCAGTGCAATAACTGGAATGTCTGGTAACTCTGAACTTGGAAGTACCAGGGGCGAGAGAACTGCAAAGGTGAGAGGTTGTCACACTGAGGATGTAAAATGCAACCTTCCTGCCAAGGGATGCAAGATACAAAAACTTTTCTTTCTAACAGCTGGGATTTTCCAACAGACTGATGGAAGTTAAGTGCCTATCTCATTTAGGCTTCTTTGAAAATCCCAGTCTACATGCTCTGTGCCCAGCGGTGGGGGTAGAGAGTATGAGCCCACACCATACCAGTGGTGGTCATTCTCAAAATCATTTTCTGTTCCTTGCCTCCCCCAAACTTCTGATGTTTGTCTGAAACTGTATCTGATCTGCTGTGGTTTTGCAAAATACAAACCAGAGTCTGCCCCATACAAAGAGTTGGGGTAGGTAGACATAGGTCCAGTCCATTAAAATGTTTGATAATTTCCAAATCAACGAGTCAACAAGCATATGGAAACTTGGCCTGATGGGTGTGGTCAGAGACCTGGGATTGCTATGCTGGAGTCCTGTACTAGTGAAGGTAATCTGGGATTTACTGCTGTCAGTAGTGGCACCATCTAGCATTCAGTTGGTGTAGGGGAGGCATAACATATATTGTGTTGCGGCAAAGCTCCTGCTGGGGCCCTTTTCTACATAATGGAAATAATCATAGAATCATAGAATATCAGGGTTGGAAGGGACCTCAGGAGGTCATCTAGTCCAACCCCCTGCTCAAAGCAGGACCTAATCCCTACTAAATCATCACAGCCAGGACTTTGTCAAGCCTGACCTTAAAAACCTCTAAGGAAGGAGATTCCACCACCTCCCTAGGTAACCCATTCCAGTGCTTCACCACCCTCCTAGTGAAAAAGTTTTTCCTAATATCCAATCTAAACCTCCCCCACTGCAACTTGAGACCATTACTCCTTGTTCTGTCATCTGGTACCACTGTGAACAGTCTAGATCCATCCTCTTTGGAACCCCCTTTCAGGTAGTTGAAAGCAGCTATCAAATCCCCCCTCATTCTTCTCTTCTGCAGACTAAACAATCCCAGTTCCCTCAGCCTCTCCTCATAACTCATGTGCTCCAGCCCCCTAATCATTTTTGTTGCCCTCCGCTGGACTCTTTCCAATTTTTCCACATCCTTCTTGTAGTGTGGGGCCCAAAACTGGACACAGTACTCCAGGTGAGGCCTCACCAATGTCGAATAGAGGGGAACGATCACGTCCCTCGATCTGCTGGCAATGCCCCTACTTATACAGCCCAAAATGCCGTTAGCCTTCTTGGCAACAAGGGCACACTGTTGACTCATATCCAGCTTCTCGTCCACCGTAACCCCTAGGTCCTTTTCTGCAGAACTGCTGCCTAGCCACTCGGTCCCTAGTCTGTAACAGTGCATGGGATTCTTCCGTCCTAAGTGCAGGACTCTGCACTTGTCCTTGTTGAACCTCATCAGGTTTCTTTTGGCCCAATCCTCTAATTTGTCTAGGTCCCTCTGTATCCTATCCCTACCCTCCAGCGTATCTACCACTCCTCCCAGTTTAGTGTCATCTGCAAATTTGCTGAGAGTGCAGTCCACGCCATCCTCCAGATCATTAATGAAGATATTGAACAAAACCGGCCCCAGGACCGACCNTCTAGATCCATCCTCTTTGGAACCCCCTTTCAGGTAGTTGAAAGCAGCTATCAAATCCCCCCTCATTCTTCTCTTCTGCAGACTAAACAATCCCAGTTCCCTCAACCTCTCCTCATAACTCATGTGCTCCAGCCCCCTAATCATTTTTGTTGCCCTCCGCTGGACTCTTTCCAATTTTTCCACATCCTTCTTGTAGTGTGGGGCCCAAAATTGGACACAGTACTCCAGGTGAGGCCTCACCAATGTCGAATAGAGGGGAATGATCACGTCCCTCGATCTGCTGGCAATGCCCCTACTTATACAGCCCAAAATGCCGTTAGCCTTCGTGGCAACAAGGGCACACTGTTGACTCATATCCAGCTTCTCGTCCACCGTAACCCCTAGGTCCTTTTCTGCAGAACTGCTGCCTAGCCACTCGGTCCCTAGTCTTAATAAACATTACTTTAAAGCAGAGCAGCACAAAAATGGGTCTCTACTGTGAAAGTCACTAGCTGAGACTTTCCAACGTCACCTTGGTCTTGTGTGATTAGTAGACACTTCTGCAAAGAGAGAAAGCTACCTATGAGAAACACATTAATTCACATGATAATATAGAGACCAATATACACTAATCTAGAGCTCATTGGTTTCATTCACAGAGTTTTATGCAACCCCACTTCTCCAGTTCACTTCTTGTGGGTATGCATCTCTTCACTTTTGCTCTCAGATTCTCATTCAAACAAACCCCAAAACACAAAGTGAAACCTCACCTGAAATTGTTAGAACAAACAAGCAGTTTCCACCCAAAATAGTAGTTCACCTGACTCAAAACTCGGCTAGGGTAGTCAAAGACTCGCAGGTCTGGAGGTTTTAATTAAATTGAAAACCAGGTGAATTTTGCCTGGTTTTGTTACAAGTTTATCACAGCCCTATAATTAAATTATGCCTCTGGTGTCCATAAGAGAGAAGCTTTGAGGAGATTTATATAGGTCACTCAAACCAAATTAGATTATAACATATTGTAATGTTACCATTTTATTCCTGTTAATTTTCCCGCCTAAAAAACATTTTGCCTAAGTGCGGCAGTTCCGCCTTTTGTCCACCAGAGGCCGCTGTGGCGCCAGGAAAGCCTGCTGCGTTCTAGCCCCACAACGGCCTCTGGTGGGCAAAAGGCAGAACTGCAGCACTTCTTAGGTAAAATATCAGAGGGGTAGCCGTGTTAGTCTGGATCTGTAAAAAGCAACAGAGAGTCCTGTGGCACCTTTAAGACTAACAGATGTATTGGAGCATAAGCTTTCGTGGGTGAATACCCGCTTCGTCAGACGCATGCGAAGTATTCACCCACGAAAGCTTATGCTCCAATACATCTGTTAGTCTTAAAGGTGCCACAGGACTCTCTGTTGCTTCTTAGGTAAAATGTATTTTATGCGGGGAAAATACAAAATTCTATGTCCAGTGCGATAGAATTCCCCCAGGAGTAGAGTTCATCACAACACCCTGCCCACAGGGCTGCTCTGGGGTCACAGACAGTTTCAGAATGGCTAGTAGAGGGGGACAGACTGGAGCATGGGCTCAGGAGCTAGTGGGGTGACAGCGTTGAGCCTGGGGACAGGGGAGCAGGGCTGTAGAGACCCATGGGGATGGGGGACAGGGGCAGATGTGCCTGACTGAATGGGAGAGGCTTGGGGTCAGCCAGGGTCTACGTGGGGGAGGCTTCCCAACACCCTAACAATCCCATCCCCCAACCCATACCCAACACCCTCCAGGTTCACTCCCAGGCTCTTTCCCTCTCCCTCAGCTCTTCTGTTACCCCTGACTCCCCCAAGCCTTTGCACTGCTTCTGACAGGTGCAGGAAATACAGTTCTGTACTGTAATTTAAAAGAATTACACAAAGTTCTGTACTAATATGCCTAGTAAGCAATCTATTTGTCAAAAAAAATCATCAGAATTTTCTTTTGGTCTGTATTGTTACAGACATACTTGCTGACAGATGTTTTGAAATAAATTACCAAAATAATTGTAACTGGCATGATTATATTGTTATTTTGACAAAATATGCAGAATTTTGCAGAATTTTCAAATATTGTGTGCAGAATTTTTAACCTTTTGGTACATAATTAAAAAAAAAAAATTGGCACAGAATTCCCCCAGGAGTACCATTTGCAGGATGGGACTGCAAAACACAAGGCCATAAAAGCTTATTAATTATACAGATATCAGTTCTGGTGTCCATACTTCAAAAAGGATGTTGAAAAATTGGAAAGGATTCAGAAAAGAGCTACAAGAATTATTAGAGGTCTGGAAAATATGCCTTAGTGAGAGATTTAAGAAGCTCAATCTATTTAGTTTATCCAAAAGAATGTTAAGAGGTGGCTTGATCATGGTCTACAAGTACTGTTACCTACGTTGGGGAGATTTCTGATAGAAGAAGGCTCTTTAATCTAGCTGAAAAAAGCATAATGAAATAGAGTGGTTGGGAGCTGAAGCTAAAAGTAAGGTCAGAGAGGATAATTAACCATTGGTACAACTGACCTTGGGACATAGTGGATTCTACATCATTTGGAGTCTTTTGGAAAGACATCAGTCTTGATTTATAGATGTACTGTATCTCAAACAGAAGTTATGAGCTTGAAGCAGAAATTATTGGGTGATGTTATGTTATGCAGATCATCAGTCCCTTTTGCCCTAACTTCTGTGAATCAGTTGGCATTAGTAACTCACATTTTCTGTGTGCATTCTCTCTCTCCGTTCCAATATGTATTACAGGTGGGTCTGTCAAGTTATGGGAATCCTCGGCATGTGCTCCTGCTTTCCATGATGGCGGGAATGTCTGCTTCGATGTACCTTTTCCGGGTCACAATCACAAGTGACTCTCCTAAGGTAACCCATGCACAAGCAGTTTATTCTCATGCAGCATGTGGTGTGACAGAAGCATTGATCAGTTTCATTTAGATCAGGGGTTCTCAAACTGGGGGTCAGGACCCCTCAGGGGGTCACGAGTTTATTACATGAGGGGTCACGAGCTGTCAGCCTCCACCCTAAACCCCGCTTTGCCTCCAGCATTTATAATGATGTTAAATATATTAAAAAAGTGTTTTTAATTTATAAAGGGGGTCGCACTCAGAGGCTTGCTATGTGAAAGGGGTCACCAGTACAAAAGTTTGAGAACCACTGATTTAGATGGTGGTGAATGTTCTTGCACTCAGGCACTGACTAGCATAGGTTACAGGAGGGGATTCCTGTGTTGTGGCATTGGAAGTTCTTCATAAAAATGGTAGAAGTTTGATGCCACGTTATTTTTTTATTTGAGTACTGACAGTATGCTCAGTGCTGATCAAATAAAGGAAGACCCAAACCCATCTGAAAGAGTTCAGTCTAGCTATTAGCAAAGCGTGCTCAAACACTGATAATGATTTCTGGGACTCTGTTGAAACCTGTAGCTCTTCCTCTGACTTCATAATCCTTTTTGTAAATGACTGTACAAAATTCCAGGGCATCCTCTTTGACAGATTTATAAAATGGATAGTAGTATAGCTTTCTGGAGCCTTGTTTCAGAACCACCATGTCTGGTCTGGAAGTTATGGGTTTTATCTGCAGCTGAGAAATTTAAAGAAGCATTGACAGCCTGAAATCTAGTCAGTTTCACTAACTCAACTAAAAATAGCTCCAGGGTCCTAGGCTTGCCCCAGAGTCCTTAGCCAATTTGGGTGATTTTATTTTCACAATTAGTTTTTTTCCCCTCTCCCTTCTGCTGTGTGAAACTCCCACAGATGAGGAGAGGCTGTTTCCACTGCAGAGTCAAACTGACTATACATAGTGCTGCTAAATGTACAAAGTAAACAAACTGAAATAGAGAAAATGTCTCCTCTGCTCTCTTTCAGTTAAGTTATCTGATGTGTTGTGTGTAATAGTAATAGTGTAACAAGGTGGCAGGGATAAAGGCTCTTTTGCTGAGCCACCCTGTTGGCAGGAATTAGAATCCTGCAAAAAACGGCTGAGTAAGTACTGCTGACTGCTTGTGGCAAGTGCTGCTTGTTAGCTCCAATAGGATATAAGGGAGGTGGAACCAGCTGTCAGGAGAAAGGGAATTGAGGTCTGAGACAGAGCTGTCTCTGCAGGGAAACTATAGGAACAGTCATGACAGGGAGAAAGTTTAGTTTGAGGTTTATGTTATGGTGGTGGTTCAACTTCCAATAAAGTCAAACCCCAAAAAGGTGGTAAGTTTGAACTCTGACTTTGCAGGGCGGTGTGGGAACTCCACCTGTTCAGGTAGCTAAAGTGTTATCAGGCAGAAGAGTGTTTAAGCTGATGGTATCCCTTTTAATGGTGAGGATTTTGTTAGTAGCAAGTCTGGCAGTTCTCTGCACCAACCCCTGATATTTGTGTGTTCTGTCTCTCTTTCCCTGATGGTTGCCAAACAAATGGAATTTCACTTCTACCCTTTTTAATGTTTCCTCACTTCTCCCTCAGGAAAACGACTTCTGGATTGTAGCCTTGCATCCTGTCGCTGCCCTCACAGGTTTAACAGAACAGGAGGTTTCTGCCTTGTCTTTCTCTCTCCCCTTCTGCCTGTTTCTACTTTTACTGACTCTTTCCTAATCTAAAAGGTTGGTTAGTTCAACAGGATTTATAACCAGGGCATTATGAAGAGTGCTGTAAGTTTTCTGAAAGAAGCTTCATAATTTCATATTACTAAACTAACTGAATCTAATAAAACCAGTACTAAAACACTGATCGGTTCTGGGGATGTTTACTCTTTAGATGAGATAATCAGTCTGCACAACTATTAATAGAAGTCTTGTGGCTAAGGCACAGGACTTGAGATTCCAGACCTGGCTTCTATTCCTGCCTCTGCCATTGACTTCCTTTTTGACTTTGGCAAGTCACTTCCCGTCCTCTTTTTTGCCTCAGTTTCCCAAACAGTAAGATGGGGATAACACTTTATGCCCAATAGGGATGTTGAGGCTTAATTCATTAATAGTTATACAGCATTTTGTGATCCTCACATGGAAAGCCTTAAGATGGGCAAAGAATTATAAACCCTTTATGGGCCTCAGATTGGTGCCATTGCTCACGTACTTTTCAATGCCAATTTTTGTTAGCGTAAATTCCAACCTTAGAGTCCATGTTCAGGCAGACTACCTTTTAATATAACATTGCAGGATTTTCAGCTGACAAAATAATGGGGATGCCTCAAAACAGGTATAAATGCCTTTACCAACATGTCTCTGAAACTATAATGCCCTTTAACCAACACTCTTCAGAATTATTTTTTTTAAAGATTACTATGCAGTAAACACCTTCTCTGTGTAATTTCAAGCTCATTAAATAGAACTTTGACAAAACACAGCAACCATGTCTTCCTATTTAGGGTGTTTCATATTGAGACCTGGCTATGTGACAGTTCAGATGGTTATTCAGAACCATAGATAAAAACAAAGTTCTTGCTCGGAAGCTGATAATGTGCTAGCCAATGCAGTCAGGGATGCATTCAATTATAAACCATCTTACAAACGTGTGGCAGAGCAGACTCTGTTTCACATGGTTAGACTTTATATCCACTGGCCAGGGAAGCAGTGTCAGCCAGAACAATGTTTAGTTTGAAATATATTGTAGACAGAGCCTTATACATTTAGCCAATGTCTAACCAATAGCAGTCAAATTTAAGGATCCCATTCTGATTACTCTTTGCTTGTGTTGATAGCTGTGGATACTGATTCTAGGAGCCATCTTTGGGTTTTCTTCTTATGGACCAATTGCATTGTTTGGAGTGATAGCAAATGAGAGCGCACCTTCCAACCTGTGTGGCACCTCCCATGCTATTGTTGCACTACTGGCCAATGGTGAGTGATACTCCCTCCCTCTCACACAAAAACCTCAGAACCTTTATTCTGTAGCAGCAAGAAGCCCCAGTTCCTGATGATCTTAGTCTGGCAAGATGAGATTTCAAATTGGCTCTGATATTCTTGATATGATTAATTGCTACTTAGTGATATGAAAGGGTGTCTCTCAAGCAGCGCAGCTGAGAGAATTGGAAACGAATGGCTGTGCAATTGAGTCTGTTTATTCAACAAATTAAGTGGGTCTCTGAAGACCTAAGACTGTCACTGAGCAAATTCCCTAATCTCATGCTTGATTCTCAAAATGTTTCATTCTGCTGCCCACCATGACGGGCTCTGTGGGCCCCATTGAAGACTGCAGTCTGTACAAAACCTTTGGAGACTGCAGATATCCATATTCTTAACGGGTTGGATTTAGAGATGGATAAGATGAACAAATGTGAAGTGCATTTTTTGTGTTGGGCCTTCTGGGACCCTGGTCGTCATACGTCACCTTTAAAGACTTCTTGTTAAAAGTCCTTACCATTGAAACCTGGGCCTTTACCAGTCCAGTGAAGATTTAAAGATAAAAGTCCAGTGTGCAGAGGGTTAACTTATTAGGGAAACAGTCCACGCACATTAATATTCTCTTTAAGATCTTTCTAGTCTGAAAAAAAACACCAAAAAACCCCAGTCAGTAGTCCAGGAGTTACCACCAACATTCTGAGATCTGGACCAGGCCTGAGTCCCTATAACATCTGGGTCACAATGAGAGATGGTCCAGTTGAAGTTTGGATCCAGACTTCCCCAAAGTGCAGAGCTTCAGAGTCTCAATGCGTGGATGAGACGATGGTGTAGAGAGGAGGGGTTCACGTTCATTAGGAACTGGGGAAACTTCTGGGATGGGAGGAGCCTATACAGGAGAGATGGGCTTCACCTAAACCAAGGTGGAACCAGACTGCTGGCGCTAAACATTAAAAAGGTTGTAGAGCAGTTTTTAAACTAGGAGATGGGGGAAAGCCGACTGCTGCAGAGGAGCGTGTGGATCGGACACAGACTTCTCTTAGGGGAGAGTCTGATGATAGAGAATCTCCAGGTTATAGTCAGGAGCAGAGGACTGAAAAGTATAATGTAAGGGCTGGATCAGATGATAAACAGTCACATAAAAAAGAATCTGGCACATCAGAAGAAGGCAGGCTAGTAAACAGGGACAAGTTTTTAAAGTGCTTGTACACAAATGCCAGAAGTCTAAATAATAAGATGGGTGAACTAGAGTGCCTTGTGATAAAGGAGGATATAGATATAATAGGCATCACAGAAACCTGGTGGACTGAGAGCAATCAATGGGACACAATCATTCCGGGGTACAAAATATATCGGAAGGACAGAACAGGCCGTGCAGGGGGAGGAGTGGCACTATATGTGAAAGAAAGTGTAGATTCAAATGAAGTAAAAATCTTAAGCGAATCCACATGTTCCATAGAGTCTCTATGGATAGAAATTTCATGCTCTAGTAAAAATATAACATTAGGGATCTATTATCGACCACCTGACCAGGACAGTAATAGTGATGATGAAATGCTAAGGGAAATTAGAGAGGCTATCAAAATTAAGAACCCAATAATAGTGGGGGATTTCAATTATCCCCATATTGACTGGGAACATTTCACTTCAGGACGAAATGCAGAGATAAAATTTCTCGATACTTTAAATGACTGCTTCATGGAGCAGCTGGTACGGGAACCCACAAGGGGAGAGGCAACTCTAGATTTAATCCTGAGTGGAGCGCAGGAGCTGGTCCAAGAGGTAACTATAGCAGGACCGCTTGGAAATAGTGACCATAATACAATAGCATTCAACATCCCTGTGGTGGGAAGAACACCTCAACTGCCCAACACTGTGGCATTTAATTTCAAAAGGGGGAACTATACAAAAATGAGGGGGTTAGTTAGACAAAAGTTAAAAGGTACAGTGACTAAAGTGAAATCCCTGCAAGTTGCATGGGCCCTTTTTAAAGACACCATAATAGAGGCCCAACTTCAATGTATACCCCAAATTAAGAAAAACAGTAAAAGAACTAAAAAAGAGCCACCGTGGCTTAACAACCATGTAAAAGAAGCAGTGAGAGATAAAAAGACTTCCTTTAAAAAGTGGAAGTCAAATCCTAGTGAGGCAAATAGAAAGGAGCACAAACACTGCCAACTTAAGTGCAAGAGTGTAATAAGAAAAGCCAAAGAGGAGTTTGAAGAACGGCTAGCCAAAAACTCCAAAGGTAATAACAAAATGTTTTTTAAGTACATCAGAAGCAGGAAGCCTGCTAAACAACCAGTGGGGCCCCTTGATGATCAAAATACAAAAGGAGCGCTTAAAGATGATAAAGTCATTGCGGAGAAACTAAATGGATTCTTTGCTTCAGTCTTCACGGCTGAGGATGTTAGGGAGATTCCCCAACCTGAGCTGGCTTTTGTAGGTGACAAATCTGAGGAACTGTCACAGATTGAAGTGTCACTAGAGGAGGTTTTGGAATTAATTGATAAACTCAACATTAACAAGTCACCGGGACCAGATGGCATTCACCCAAGAGTTCTGAAAGAACTCAAATGTGAAGTTGCGGAACTATTAACTAAGGTTTGTAACCTGTCCTTTAAATCGGCTTCGGTACCCAATGACTGGAAGTTAGCTAATGTAACGCCAATATTTAAAAAGGGCTCTAGGGGTGATCCCGGCAATTACAGACCGGTAAGTCTAACGTCGGTACCGGGCAAATTAGTTGAAACAATAGTAAAGAATAAAATTGTCAGACACATAGAAAAACATAAACTCTTGAGCAAGAGTCAACATGGTTTCTGTAAAGGGAAATCGTGTCTTACTAATCTATTAGAGTTCTTTGAAGGGGTCAACAAACATGTGGACAAGGGGGATCCGGTGGACATAGTGTACTTAGATTTCCAGAAAGCCTTTGACAAGGTCCCTCACCAAAGGCTCCTACGTAAATTAAGCTGTCATGGGATAAAAGGGAAGGTCCTTTCATGGATTGAGAACTGGTTAAAGGACAGGGAACAAAGGGTAGGAATTAATGGTAAATTCTCAGAATGGAGAGAGGTAACTAGTGGTGTTCCCCAAGGGTCAGTCCTAGGACCAATCCTATTCAATTTATTCATAAATGATCTGGAGAAAGGGGTAAACAGTGAGGTGGCAAAGTTTGCAGATGATACTAAACTACTCAAGATAGTTAAGACCAAAGCAGATTGTGAAGAACTTCAAAAAGATCTCACAAAACTAAGTGATTGGGCAACAAAATGGCAAATGAAATTTAATGTGGATAAATGTAAAGTAATGCACATTGGAAAAAATAACCCCAACTATACATACAACATGATGGGGGCTAATTTAGCTACAACGAGTCAGGAAAAAGATCTTGGCGTCATTGTGGATAGTTCTCTAAAGATGTCCACGCAGTGTGCAGAGGCGGTCAAAAAAGCAAACAGGATGTTAGGAATCATTAAAAAGGGGATAGAGAATAAGACAGAGAATATATTATTGCCCTTATATAAATCCATGGTACGCCCACATCTCGAATACTGTGTACAGATGTGGTCTCCTCACCTCAAAAAGGATATTCTAGCACTAGAAAAGGTTCAGAAAAGGGCAACTAAAATGATTAGGGGTTTAGAGAGGGTCCCATACGAGGAGAGATTAGAGAGGCTGGGACTCTTCGGCTTGGAAAAGAGAAGACTAAGGGGGGACATGATAGAGGTATATAAAATCATGAGTGATGTTGAGAAAGTGGATAAGGAAAAGTTATTTACTTATTCCCATAATACAAGAACTAGGGGTCACCAAATGAAATTAATAGGCAGCAGGTTTAAAACAAATAAAAGGAAGTTCTTCTTCACGCAGCGCACAGTCAACTTGTGGAACTCCTTACCTGAGGAGGTTGTGAAGGCTAGGACTATAACAATGTTTAAAAGGGGACTGGATAAATTCATGGTGGCTAAGTCCATAAATGGCTATTAGCCAGGATGGGTAAGAATGGTGTCCCTAGCCTCTGTTCGTCAGAGGATGGAGATGGATGGCAGGAGAGAGATCACTTGATCATTGCCTGTTAGGTTCACTCCATCTGGGGCACCTGGTATTGGCCACTGTCGGTAGACAGATACTGGGCTAGATGGACCTTTGGTCTGACCCGGTACGGCCTTTCTTATGTTAAGTGCAGCAGTGTTTAACTCTGGCAATATTTCTGGCAACAAGTGAAAACACTGCACTGTTTAATTGTCTGTCCCTCTTATGAGACTTCTTTTTCCATATGTACAAATTTTGATAAGCTTTGCCAGAGCAGAAAGTCTGTAGCAGGTAAGGGCTCACGTGTATATCAGCTGCTTGCGCCGTGACAGGTTGCGACTCGTTCCTCGCTTTCATAACAAACATTTGTAAACAAAGATAATTGCAACCACAAAATTTGTATCTTCTCTGATAGCTGAATAGGAATAATTTGCTCCCCTGAGTTTTCTGGCAGTGAAAACCTCCAGTTTGGAGGAAAGCGTGGCCATAGCCCATTCACTGAGGAACCCTGAAGGAGTGACCCCAAGAAAAGAGTTTGGGCTACTGAGTGACTAGCTCTGTTTCCCCAGGCAGGACAGAATTGCTCTCTACTGTATGTTATAGTGCTTTGTCCATTGTTTAAAATATCTCAAGCTATCTGGCTTGAAGCATTTTTATAAATGCAGGGACCAGCACAAAGAACAGTGTCAGTAGGAGAAACTGTAAGGTTCTGCTGCTATTAGGGACTCTAACTCTGTTCTCTTCTCCCCATTATACTTGCAGTTGGTGGTTTCCTGGCTGGATTGCCTTTCAGTACTATAGCCAAGCACTACAGTTGGGCCACAGCTTTCTGGGTAGCTGAAATAACATGTGTCATCAGCACCATAGCCTTTTTCTTGTTACGGAACATCCGCACCAAGATGGGTCGGATACCCAAGAAGATTGACTAAAGATGAGCTGCAAAGGTACTAAGCAACAGAGAGTCCTGCTCCAGATGCTATCTAGGGATGGCAAATGACTACTCACTGGCCTGGTACTGAGTTTCCTACCAATGCAGCCTAGATCAGAATATTTATCAAAACTTCATTTAATTTTAGTCATATTCCTGTTTAGAAAGGCACAAGATCTTCAGTGGCTGTTATGTTTTAATGTCTACACAATTTTTGGTTGTTCAGTTATAGTTTACATCTCATGACCTCACTTTACCTCTTACTTAAAGTACCGGTAGTCTTGATTGCTAAGCTAGGAGTACTGCAGAAGACTGGTATCTGGTACCTGCCTAGCCGCCTTGCTGCTGGCCTCAGATGTAGTGTTACTCTCAATTCACCCTCATTGCTTACAGAAATATTAGTTAGCCAGCACTGAGCCTATTTTCATTTACCTCCACTTACTGTTGTAGGTGCAGCTGTTACCCAGCTTACTCTGCCATGAGCTACCTGCTGTGTCTCCCTCCCCAGAAGCAGAGACCGCTAGCCTATTACTAAAGAAAAACACTGCTTCCCCAGCTATTGTCAGAGACTGAACAGTTACTGGTCCACATATTACTGCAGATCCCTGCCATTGCAGCAAAACAGCTCCCTTTTCAGTAACGCCAAATGAGTAAAGTTCTTGAAACTCCATTCAAGAAATGGAAGTACTGTACAACAGTTACTTTTTGTTGTTAAATTAGTCACCATGGGTAACCTCAGAGTATTAGTGAACTGCAAAACAGATGGTTAACACCAAATAGAATAGTACTTCCTGGAGTACCAAGGAAATTGGTTCAAGCGTGTATGCAGTAACAGCATTAGATACATACACACTTTGTACAGTTCCTCTCTTTCTGCATTATCTAGAAAAGTCTTTAAAAGAGATTTTTATCATTAGATTGTAGATGATTATTTCTATAAGTAACATAATCAAGGATATTGTCAGGTGAAAGTGTAAATTTCTAATGGCTCCGGTTCCAGTGAGCTGAACCAGGTACAGCATTTTTAGGTTAAACTACAATATAGGGGCTGCTTACTATTATGAATGCTTGTTAGCAGGAGCATTGCTCCTTGGTAGTAAATATGTCATATGTTAACAGACTTTTCTTATCAGGATTTTTGTGTGTGTTCTCTACAGGGTTTTAGCAGCCACCACTGCAAAGCTACCTTGACATAAGATTGTTCTGTCAGTCCTAACAAAATGGCTAAATATTGTACAAAAGTAAACTACATTTGATACTTAAGCATGAGTATTAAGAAATACTGTTTACCAACTGGGAAATAAAAATGGAGCACTGCAATGGGAGCATGAGATTTCTTGGGCAAAGGGACCAAGAAAAAAGGGAGAGCTCTTGCCCAGAGGCCAGTGCTGGATGCAGGACATTCCTTTCTACACTGAGCAGCCTTAGTCATAAGCAGTCATTTTATGTTGCCCTTCCTGCTGTTATTCCTCAGAACAGCTGTGCAGACACAAAGGAACTTATTTTTTCACTTTATTCCTTATTAATTTCACCCACCTCCCCTGCTTGAAATCCATTATTCCTGTTTACACAGAGGTAAGCTGAAGTGTTGCCTTCCACTGGGGTTCTGGGCACAGTAAAGCGCATCTCAAGCTAGAATGGTTTCAGATGGTAAAACAGAACACCAGAGTGACAATAACCAGGCTGCATGTTTGCACTAGTTCATACTAGCTCTAGCAGGAGTGAATGCATCCAGTCCAAGAATTAATCTATCCACACTTTAAGGGAATGTTTATTACTTGTACATCCAAAGTAACCATTTATCTGAGCCATAAATTGAAGCTGCAGAGAAAAAAAATATATATCTATATCTATATATAGATATATATATATACATACATACACACACACACACACACGTAAAAAAGGGGAGTATCTCTGAGGTTTTACCACCATGTTGTGTCTTATCTTCCTCTGTGTTACAGTGACAGCATTAGAGCTGCAATCATAGCTTCAGCCACATAGGCCCATTCTTAGCTATAATAATAACATTCACTGTTAGGCAAAGGTGGATTCCACACCCATGGAATAAAGCAGCATTTCTGGAGATGACAAAAGCAGTTTGGTACCTCATGACCTCCTCTCTTGCTGCTGTAGCCAGAGACAGGATCCTGGAAAGACTGGCTAGTGAGGAGAGGCTCAGTACTGGCACTGGAAAAGTCCTATGATCCTGGTCCAAATGGTCCAGCTTTTTCTGCTACCTCCAAAGCAAGTTTCAAGTTCTGATCAAACAGCTCACACCTGAAATATTCACAGAAATACAGGCATCAGAATTGGGTGACAAAATCTCCATCTACAACCCAAAACATACTGGTGTTTTTAATCGGAGAACAGTTAGCTCAAAGACAGCCCCATTCCTGCACCAGCTTCTCTTCCATTCCAAAAGACTGATTAACAAAGCAGCTTGCGTTCAGCTTTCCTATTTGACATGCCAAAATAGTTTCAAAAACAAAGCTTAATTGCCACTTTTATAGGAGTTAAAAGTGCAATAGGGGCCCTGCCAAGAGAGAGCACGTCACATTGCTCAAATGGAACAACTCCAGAGGAGGTTTCCTCCAGCCTTTTGTGGAGGACAGGAATCAGACTGGTGTCCTTGGAAGACCTTCTCCAAGAACTTGGCAGCGCTGAACCTCCTTATGGAATTTAGTTTAATCATGCAAAAAGTTAGATTTTGATTGACGCAGACACTAGTTTTGTTTGAGGCACAAAGTAGTCAGGTATGCTACCAGAACTCCAGTCAGCAGCCCAGGTCAAAAGAGAACCCAGCAATCGTAGGTTTATTTTTAGTGGATGGACTCAGGGAATGGGAGCTAAAGACATGGGGTCTGCTTCCAATTCTGTCACTGTCCAAGTAACCTCAGACAGTAAAATCACCTGTCTGCTTCCCCACTGTAAAATAAGTATGTCTTCTCTTCCACAAAGGGGGTCATATTAATGGTTGTACAGTGCTCTCAAAGTGGAGAGCTGAGCAAGTGCTAAGTACCTTGTTATTCTACACATCATCTGCCTACTCCCTACCTGATTGGCATCTCCAATGAGTAGAAAGGATTTTTCAGAGCAAAGTCAGAATAAATCTCATAGATCTTTCGCAGAAGGGACTCTATCCCAGCTTGCCGTGGATCAGCAAGCACCACAAATTTGATCCCTGGAGCCATAAAGAAAGAAGCATTAGAGTAGACTACACGCAAGCTGCAAAGGTAATAATACTATGAAATATATTCCCAAATATAATTGAAAAGGCCTCATTTACAGGAAGGACGGGAGAGCAGCTGACACCATCTGAAGAATATTTAAAACTTGCCTTGTTTTGTTTAAGTTATATAGAGAAAGATTAATGACCGAGTAGTGTATTTTAGCAAGCTAACATTCAGGATGTGATTTTACTTCTAGAGCACAGAGCATATTTTGTAACATTGCTACCGTGACTATACACTTGAGCACCTCTAGGGGAATCTTGCACTTCAAGCACAGGCTGGGTTTTATTTGCAATTCCTCAACTAGATTCCAGACTTTAAAGACATGTTGGCCAATTGAGGCATAGACAAGACAAGCTAGTTTCCCTTGCTGTAAAGGGGATAATTCCTGGGTGGTGAGTAAGCAGTTGCAGGTTAATTCATATTTGTGAGGTACTTTGCCATTTTAGGACGAAAGGCACTAGAAAAGGGCAAAAGACAATTATTTCAGTATCCAGTTAGAGAGCACCAGAAGTATACAAAAGGATTTACAAAGAGCTGATGGGCCTCTATCCAGAGGAACTGACAATCTAATTCAGAGAAATACCCTATGAATAAAGATCAAGCACAAAAGCAGTACTTTTGCAGCAATATACAAGTCTAATAAATACTCCTGAGGGCATTCTGCGCACAATATTTTGAAATTCTGCAAGTTTTGTCAAATAAATGCAGAGGCTCCAGCATGGCAGTGGGGAGCACGCTGCAGCCTCCCCACCCTGGGGACACGGACTCAGTGGTGAGGCTGCACCCGACCCTGACACAGCACAAGGCCTGGACCTGCCCCAGAAATACCCTAGGGCCCTGCCAGGCACACCAGGTGTGGGGCAGGCAGGCTCAACCAGCCAGGATCCAAGTCTGGGGTGAGAGGATTCTCTGTGGGACAATCTGGATGCAGGCAGCTCAGTGGGGGGTCTAGGTGTGGGGGGGATCTGGATGCACAGAGGCTCATTGGGAGGGTGGGTTTTTTTTTCCAGATGCAAGGGCAATGGGACTCTGCAGGGGCTTCCAGGTGAATGTGGTTGGGGCTCAGCGGAGGGGTCTGGGTGCTGTGTGAGTGGGGCTTGGTGGGGGTCTGGGTGCAGCTAATTGGGAGTCACTGGCGTGGGGGTCTGGATGTGGGGACTTAGGGTGGTGCAGGAGGGTGGGACTCATCAAGGTAGGGGTCTGAGTACAGGGAGCTCAGTGGAGGGTGGTCTGGGTGCAGGGGGCTCCAGATGCAGGGGTTGAGGTTCAATGG
Organism: Platysternon megacephalum; assembly: GCA_003942145.1. Lineage (NCBI taxonomy): Eukaryota > Metazoa > Chordata > Testudines > Platysternidae > Platysternon > Platysternon megacephalum. Next base: position 196,968 of record QXTE01000467.1, read on the forward strand.
GGTGGGGTTTGGGTATGGAGGGCTAGGGGGGTTCTGGGTGTATGGGGTGAGGCTTGGCAGGGGTGTCTAGATATGGGAGGTCGGGCTGCACAGGGGTTGGGTGGATGGGGGAGCAGCTCCCTGTACAGGGACCCCTCTCCCCTCAGCTGAGGAGTTATGGGGGCAGGAAGCAGGGGAGGATGCTGAGCTTCCTGCAGCTGGGGGTGGGTCTGACACAGCCCCAGCCACTCCTTGCCGGGGAAGAGGAAGTCCTGTCTTTTCCTGCCTCCAGCCCAGCCAGGACTAGCAGCTGATCCCGGCTCAGGGTAGGAGCCACTGGCTGGAGTGTCCCCAGCCCTGCGGTGATTTACCTCTCTGCTGGCTGCCTGAAACAATGTACCTGCACAGCCAGGGAGTGGTGTGTGACTGCTCTTGCAGCTTCCCTGTCAGGAAGTCATTTTTCTGCAGGGAAGCAAAGAAATCTACAGGTGTCATTAATTCTGCGCATGCACAGAATCCCCCCAGGAGTAAATAATGCAGTTTGTACTTGTCTTTTCAGAGTGAGGGAGAAACAGCCTCAAGACTGAACTAACAGGGATAACATGAGCAGTAAGTCTTACCTGTTAGGGTCTGAAAACAGTGTAGTTTAAATGTGTCTGTTTCTAACATCTCAATACCGGAACTCCCCAGCTCAGGAGACAACTGGGACCCAATTGCAAACAACCTTCACAAACAAAGGGAAATTATTTAAGTCTAACACAAAAGATTTCTCTTCAAGTTACTAGAGATATGATAGTGTATACTGGGTCCCTTCTCCACCCTCAATTTGTCTTTGGGAAGTGTACCTTCTTGGGGGCAAGGAATGTGTCTTCCTCTGGGTTTGGCCAGTGCCTCACAAATGATGGGCATTACTACATCAGTACCATGGTAGCCAGGGCACAGAGAGCTAGACTTCCCAGTGCAAACTCACGAGTGGAACATGGAGGCCAGCATGAGCTTCTCATTGGAGGAGAGGCGAGGCCGGCCAAAACGGATGGACACGGGGTAGTTGGTAGGGTTGCCAAGGTACTCCATCACCTCCTTCCCGTCAGCAGTGTATTTCCCATTCACATCAATGCCATTGATGGAAAGCACAGCATGTCCAACTGAAAGAAGCAAAGGGAAGAATCAGAGCTGAGGCTTATTTGCTTTCAAATGAATATCGGAACTAGGAACTCCAATAGCAGACCTGACCACTGGCCTCTCTAGACCCGTCTCTAGAAGGAATCACTGTTAGAGTATTTATGGTTTAGCACAGCCACTGTTAAAGTGTAAATAGTGTTATGACTACTTCCCACCCAGCAAGCACAACCAATGTGCCCCAGTATCTCCCAGAAGCACAAGCCCCCCCAACACCTCTCCAGTGAGCACAGCCCCCCGAACCTCCCCAGTGCCCTAACCCCCTAGTAGGCACCGTCCTCCCCCTCCAGCTGCCGGTACCGGCACCCAATCCCTCCAGTGCCCTCATCAGGCAGTACCAGCCCCCCAACCACTCCAGCGGGCAGTACCAGCCCCCTAACGGCCATAGCATCCCACCCCCCCCAGTGGGCGGTACCAGCCCCCTAACGGCCATAGCGCACACACACCCCAGTGGGTGGTACCAGCCCCCTAACGGCCATAGCGCACACACCCCTCAGTGGGCGGTACCAGCCCCCTAACGGCCATAGCACACACACACCCCTCAGTGGGCGGTACCCGCCCCCTAACGGCCATAGCCCACACACACCCCAGCGGGCGGTACCAGCCCCCTAACGTCCATAGCACACACACACCCCAGTGGGCGGTACCAGCCCCCCAACGGCCATAGCACACACACCCCCCCCAGTGGGCGGTACCAGCCCCCTAACGGCCATAGCGCACACACCCCCCAGTGGGCGGTACCAGCCCCCTAACGGCCATAACATACATCCCCCCCCTCAGTGGGCGGTACCCGCCCCCTAACGGCCATAGCCCACACACACCCCAGCGGGCGGTACCAGCCCCCTAACGTCCATAGCACACACACACCCCAGTGGGCGGTACCAGCCCCCCAACGGCCATAGCACACACACACCCCCCAGTGGGCGGTACCAGCCCCCTAACGGCCATAGCACACACACACCCCAGTGGGCGGTACTAGTACCACAGGCCTCGCTGGATCCCCAGTGTTTCCCAGCCTCCCTAGCGCCTCTGGTCGGACGCCCACCCCGGATGCTGTCCCGCTGCCCGAACGCCACCACCACGCGCTCGTCGTGCAGCTTAAGCACCAGGTCCAAGGGGAAGCTGAACGTTTTCTCGGTCTCGGAGCGCGGTGCGTAGTGATCCAGCTGGTAGATGAGGCCTCCGGCCTTGTTCACAACGTACACGCTGAAGATGGCCATGTCGGCTCCCGTCAGCTCAGGGTACTTTGGGAGATGTAGTACTACATGCCAGCGCAGTGCATTGTGGGAGAGGCAATTATTTCCGATTTTGGAGCGTTGTATTATGGGAATGGTATTTCTTTCCGGTTGACCCGGACGCGGTGTTGCTACATGCTCCGGAAGTGCAGTGAAAGCACGGGGTTTCCCAGACTCCCTAAGCAGGCTTTTTCCTTTCTCATCCGACATCTTGAAGTAGCAGCAGCAGCAGCAGCCGCCGCCATGGTGAGCCGGCCCCAGGGCCTAGCTCCTCGGCTTGGCCTAGGACAGGGGTCTCTGTGAGAGAGTCAGAGCAAGTGGGTGCCGCTTCCCTCGAGGAGGCCTAGCCCTGGACTCTTCCCCGTTGGCAGGCGCCCGGGATGGGGAAGGCTCATGTTAGGGCTGCGTGGCCCGACCCCACCTGTGCCGCGTGGAAGCTGGGGACGGGGGGCTCCGCCGTGGAAGCTTCTTCCCGCACACTCGACGGGCCTGCGCCTGGCGGTATCGGGTGGGGGCGGATTTTCCCAGGGCTGGAGCCTGCCTTCATCTCTTCTTCTCCCCCCCCCCTTCTTTCTCCAGCCCCCCAAGGACGATAAGAAGAAGAAGGATGCGGGGAAGTCCGCGAAGAAAGACAAGGACCCAGTGAACAAATCTGGGGGTAAAGCCAAAAAAAAGGTAGGAGTTTGCACTGCGGTGCGTGGGTCCACTGGGCTCTGGGGTGTGTGCTTAGCAGTAGAGTCTGTGTACTCAGCAGAGCACTTTTGTCACTAATTATTCTCTGCGTGCCCTCTGTAAGATGAGCCTGTATCGTCTCCCTTGGGGGCCTAGGGGGCAGAGAACAGTAGCTATGTGGTCAGTTTTCCTGTGTAGCTGAGCCCTAGGCTGTGCTTAAGGTCACACAGTGAAATAGTGTATTGTTCTATAATTAAATCTCTACTTTCTTTAATCATACTGGTAAATCGTATTTAAGAATTATATAGGAGGGTTTCTCCAGTCGATATTTAACAGTAGTTGTGACTGCAGACTAACTCCTTGGTGACTGGGAGGGAGGCTTTCAAACAGGTTTCCCTGTGTCATAGAGCTCTTTAACTGTTTTTTTTTTTTTAATGTTTGAAGCGCTTTAAAATAAATTATATTAATTGTTAATTGCCAACTGTATGTCTTGGACCCCACGTAGAAATAAGCTGATTAAAATGTTAGCAGGCTATTGTAAACCCTGTAGTCCCTTAGAGTTTAACTTGATATAATTATTTAAGAGGGAATGTCATGTGATTATTGAAATTAGGAGTATCTCTTCAACCCTTTATACTTTTGAGTTGCAAGGGGGCAAATTGCAGCCTCCTACCCCCATTAGTATAAAGGTGATCTAAAAGACTTTTCAACACCGAAGACAGTTTCACTTCCTTGGTAAGTATAACATCATAATCCTACTAATTTTGGGATGTCTCATACTGTTACAAGGTAGCTAATGCCTGAATTTCAAATGTGAAAATTGAGCTGGTTGGGTGGAAGTTTAGTCCTGCTTTATACATCACAAAGAAGCAAATGTTAGTTTCAAGTTACACTTTGCCACTTTTGGGGATGACTTACTGGTGCAGCATTGATAGTACTGAGCAGACCCTCAAGTGGCTTAACACAGTATGATTGAATAATAGTGGTAAAAGTGCCTGATTGCTGTCTGCTCTGGAATTTTCATTTTGTGGTAGTGTAGAAAAGGCCCTATTGTGCATGTTGGAGCGTGGTGCTAATGGGTCAGTGCTGATAACATAGTGAATAGGTGTGTCTATAATTGGTGCTCATCTGAGCAACAAGTTTGCATTAGGTGGTCATGGTGGAAATGCTAATCATGGCAACGCTTTCATTGAGAGGGTATTTGTGTTGCTTCTTTGATGGTGATGTTCCCCTTCTTTTTCTTGTAGAAGTGGTCCAAGGGGAAAGTAAGAGACAAGCTGAACAACCTTGTTTTGTTTGATAAGGCTACTTATGATAAACTGTGCAAAGAAGTGCCCAACTACAAGCTTATCACGCCAGCTGTAGTCTCTGAAAGGTTGAAGATTCGAGGATCTTTAGCAAGGGCTGCCCTCCAAGAACTGCTCAGCAAAGGTAAAAACACACTGAACTGTGGATTGGGAGACCTCAAACCAGATGTATTCTTTTATCTCCCTTATTTGTTGGTGATTGATACAGATCTATTTGCAGGTAGCTTGTATACAAAGGAGTTCAATAACGAGCATTTTAAGTTTTTTAAAATCTTAAGTCTCCTTTCTTTTCTTATCAGTCTAATATTTTACTTGGCATTTTAATCTCTCTATAAAACCACATCAATTCTGATGTGATCTGTTCCTACACAAGTTACTTGTGTTCATATTTTTAAATATAATGCAAAAAATTATGGATGCTTGATATGCATAGTGTGTCTGAACAGTAAGAACCTACCTAGTGTGGAAAATAGTGTCAGGAGATGACTATGTAGCCAGGTCTGCTGACAACCTAAGTTCCCTCTAAGCTGCACCGGCAGCCCAGCCTGCTATAAAGTGCTGCGCACTTCAGGTGCTCCTCCTGCCCTCTGCCTTGGAGCTGCTCCCCAGAGCCTTTGTGTCTACTGGCCTCACCTTAATAATTTGGTGCACATTGCTGACAACTGAAAACCTGGCTCAGTTTTGCAATGGTAACTGTTCCTGGATCATGCTGAAGTCCTGCTATCCTACAAAACATTGTGTTGGGACTACTGTGTTCTAGACAGGACCTTTGACTCTGGTTGCCAGGGGCCTCGATAGGAATTTATTTCAGTGTTCCCGGTGTAGAAGGCACAGTGGAACACTTATTTCAATCTACTTCTGTTATTGAAATGCTGTCTTAAGCTCTCAACCTTTGGAAGTGTGGGTCTCCCATGGTTGTGTTAACACTGTTTCTTAAAGATTCTGCACATTTTTTTCATAAATGTTTTCTGCTTCCTTTGTAGGTTTGATCAAACTTGTGTCCAAGCACCGAGCCCAAGTGATTTACACCAGAAACACAAAGGGTGGAGATGCACCTGCTGGTGGGGAGGATGCTTAAAAAAGTGAGGTGCTATTGAAATTCTAGAGTTGCAGGTATCCCTTCCCTTCTGATGTACACATGATTAATAGAACTGCTAGCCAAAATCCTAATGTGAATTCCTCATGGTGGACTCCTCCAGTGCCTTGTGGAATCCCTGATATTAGGAATCTACTTCTAAACAGAGTAAAAACAAAACAGCCATATAGTGCTGAAAGCACTAAACGTGAATTATTGCCTGCCCATGAGTGGAAGAAGGAAATTCTAATAAATTAAATAGGTTGTGCTGTTAAATAGTAATGGATATTTGAGAAGATGGGGTAGATTACTTCTGCTAGGCTCACTCCATGCTTCTTAGTCCCGTGGTTGCCTTTTTATTAAGGCCTCTCTGGAATTTGCTATGCAGCCAATAGCAACCAACCATCCAAACTCTTTTCTTCATAAAAAAGTGTCAGAGGAGGGGAGGACTTTTCTTTCACATTACAAGTGTTGCAGTAGGACGGATTTTATTAGATGAGTTCCACGCAACTGATTGACTAACTCACTACTTTTTGCTTTGCAGGTTTTCCAGTCACCTCTGCAATATTTCTTATGTAAATGTATACAATAAAATTGTTGAATTAATTTGTTTGCTTCTTCTTAAGGGGGAGAGATGGAGGGGAAAAATATCCTCATACACTTCTTAATGGTACAGTGCTGATAGCTCAGGCTAAAGAAGCCTTGGACTCCTTTTCATCTATGCTATAGGACAGCACACTGAAGTCCCACTTAGTTTTAATAAAGGTAGATAAGCAAAATTAGTTCGAGTTTGTTTTCTATACAGTTAGATTATACACTAGTAAATATAACAGCACTGACATGGTGTCAGAAATTACACACTTTGTACATGAAATACTAGGATGTGTGCGCTCTTTCATTGAAGTTCAGATTTTGGTCTTTTTCGGGTCTTCCTTTGACTGTCTCTTTCTTTGCCGGATTCAGCTTTGAACTGATGTCTTAAAAAAATGAAAGTCAGCTTGGAGAATGCAACATACTAGGAAACATACTATAGTCAGCAATACAGAACAGCAATTATCATAGATGCCCACCTATATGCACTTTCAGGTAGGGGCATTAGTTATCACAGTCTAAATATTTCATAAGGATGTTTCTTACTCTTCAGGTAGCTATGGCAAACAGCACCCCCTGTAATTCACAACTCTAAATCAGTACTTTACAGTGAGCTTCAGTCTACGATACCCCACTATACCTATAACTGTCAATTTATACAAAGTGCAGCCTCTTTTGAGAACAGGAGTCACACGCTATAAGGCAAAGTTTTACTTAATGTGCTGAACTCAGTGTTGCTGCAGTAGAGACATGACTTTGTTTAAAGGTGGTGTATGAGATTTCAGCAATAGAATTTCACAGATCCATGGCTTCACACATTGAGCATTAACTCCTACTACTTGCAGCAAGACATCTGTTTCAAATACATTACTACCCCTGTCAACAATCATTTGAGAAATCCCTTTCCTACAAATTGCCAACATTGTATACATACAAGGAACCCCCCTCTTGAATTTGTCAGCCCATCATAGGTAGATGCTTACCTGGATTGCCACCTCCTGCCATGATTCCAGACCCGTCCAAAGGAGGGAAGCCAGCCTTCACCTGTCTGAGAGGTGTGATCAAAGTTGGCACCAACACGATCTGCTGGAAGCTTTTTCAGCTTCTGCTTCTCCTCTAAATCATTAGTTCAGAGAGAGTGAAGAGGTTCTATCAAACATTTTAGGTAAAGCTATAGGAAAAAATGGTTGGGAGAATACCCGTCTCTTTCTGAAGAGGTAGGGTGTTTGTTTTGTTTTTCTTTCTTACTAGAGTCTGACTAACTGGAATTTATCTCCAGGATTATCAGAAAATCACCATTACCTAGCCTCGATGCAGAGTTTAATGTACCTCATCTACCCTGCACCACTGATGTCTTGTACACAAACTTGTCACACTGACTTTGTACTAGACACTTCATTCTATGTATAGTGATTTGCTTTTTAAATAAAACCAGAAATTAAAAACTAGACCTCACAATATATTCAAGTAGTAATATCCAAGGCCACTCACTTTCTTTGAGAAATTCCTCATATGAAGGTCCAATCTGCTGTTTACTTCCAAACTCCTCTTCATCCTGCATCAACCAGGGAGGTTTGGCGCCTAGGAGGTAATAGGGAATGTGCTTGGCTACTGAAATAACCCTAAATACAAACCTAGGGGGAGAGGATGGGAAAAGTACCCCAAAATTTCTGCATACTTTCCCTAGTAAATCAGTGGTGAAATGGCTTCTCCTGGAAGTACTATCCTTTGTGGAGAAAATAAAGGACTACGCATCTTAATTTTCACAGCTAAGAGCCATTACAGTTCATACTTTGCAACCATACAGTTAGTTTCAAAGGAGTTTCCATGATAAGCCTGATTTTGCTCCACCCAATTCTAATACCTAAAATCAGTCTGAAATAGTAAAATAGTTAACAATTCTCACTCCTGCCACAATTTTATGTTTTAAAGTTACTTTGCAGTCTTCTGCTGGGTTCAGCCCAGAAATGTTTGATAAGGTTGTAAATGTGAAACCATGGCAACAATTAAACATGTACCTGTGTGAACATTTCCCTTCCCTTCTGATTCCTGTTTTCAAAAAATTAAGAAAATCCCAATTAGAACTGGATGATTAAAAAAAGCAACTTTTATTGTAACTTTGTACTACCACAGCAGATAAACACTAAAAAACAGTAACAGTTAATAAACTATTGGATTGCACAGATCTTCAAGTATGGACAAATAGACAAGGGGAACCTGATAATTGAAAATAGCAGCTCATGGGAGTATGAATTCCATTTGAAATTCCCTTCCCCAATGAAACTTTGCAATAAAGATAAACAAAGAGGGTAAGGGTCTTTTTCTCTATCACCATCTAACAGATTAGCCTGTACTAGGGATCTATCATTTTCAGTGCATTTCTTTTAGGAAACATTCAGTTAGTGAAACAAAAGTCCCATGTTTCAGGGCTGAGAGTTTTTCACCCACTCAGTCGCTGAAATCCACTGGGTTGCTTTCTCAGTAGCTATGCCATTGGGGAAGCCTACAAACCATAAATCTGATTCTTACCAAATGCTAAAAGTATGAATTCCATTAGCTATGATCTGAAATGCCAGTACCCATGAAAAACGGAAAGTGACTCTGTAAGCCCCCCCCCCCCCCCAACTTTACCTGGTGGCCAATAAAAGTCAGAGCATGGTTTCCTTCCATCCAATCTAAATCAGGTGTTATCTGAATCGCACTTGGACCAAGTTGCTCTTCTGTGATGGTGGTGGTGTCACTAGAACACAGGAGCCAAAATAGCTTGTCAGATGAGGCATTTGGTATCCAGACAACAGCAAGAGAGCAAATGTTTTTCAGCCTACACCATGGAATTGTTAAATAAAAGATCTGGGACACAAGTGAGGCATAAATACTTCAATTAGTGTGTTCAAGTTTGGAGATTTTTAATGGGGAGGAGGAGAGGAAATTCAGCAGCAGCAGCGAACAATAATTAGCATTTATAAAGCACTCTGTCAGTCTAGCTCTTTGCAAAGTTTAGTCCTTAAAACACCCTTTTGGAGGCAGGACATTATCCACCTTTTCAGAAAGGGTAACATTAATTGTTTGTTCTACGATACTGAAGGAAAAATGAATTTGCTCACTAGGGGTTTGCAGATGGCTGAAGGTGCCTGCTGCTGCTCTTGAGAACTGTGTTAACTAGAAATGGTACAGGTAAGTAACAGATAGTACAGTGATAGCAATAGTCATCAATGCCCTAGCTATACTGGCCAGGGAAACAGTGTTAGTAACTGTCTAGATAATTGCTATTCAGCATTTCACCAAATTGAAAACTCCTAAGCATAGGGTACACACACGATGATATAAAAGGCAAATTTCTTACCTTTTATGCCCTCCAGGTGTACTGAAGGCAGATGATTCATCGCAAAATTCTGTCCCTGTTTGAGGCTGAGTTTGATTCAGGAAAAATAAACATTTTTTTCTGGTATTCAACAGTAAGGCCCTTCCTGTTTTATGAGACACCTCATATTGCAATCATACATTCATGTTTATATTCTGAAGGCAAGGAAAATGGGAATTTTCAGTGTAGATACTAAAGTTTTTTTTGTTTGCCCTGGCTCTGCAGTGCTAGCAAGAGAAAACAAATACGGAGAGTGAGCTGTCTTTTCAATGGCTTGTGAATCACCAATAGAATTGTAAGCTAGGTTCAAATTGCAGAATATTTATTACTGATGAGGATGGAGCCAGACTTACTTGAGGAGCCCAGGGTGCTTGCAGCACCCACAGTTATAAAGTGCAATCTTTTTTTTATCTGTAAATGGAGCAATTTGAACTGGAGTCATTGAGTGAATCTACAACACCACAATGCCCTTTCTATGGATTCAGACAAATTTTGCACTTTTTAAAAATATAAAAGGGCCAATAACTTTACCTGTTTTGTATGAGTATAGTCAAAAGGCCTAACAGATTCCATCCCCTGTAAGTGCAAGACTGAATTCCCAGCAAGAGGATATATCTGGTTCCAAGTGCTTCTTTAGAGAATGCAATGCATGAAGGTAATATACATACTAGTATCTTATAAACAAGGGTATTTAAGTGTCTAGTTTTCTACAAGTATCAGGGGGTAGCCGTGTTAGTCTGTATCCACAAAAACAACAAGGAGTCCGGTGGAACATTAAAGACTAAGGCATAAGCTTTTGTGGGTAAAAATGCATCTGAGGAAGTGAGGTTTTTTTACCCACGAAAGCTTATGCCCAAATAAATCTGTTAGTCTTTAAGGTGCAGGTATAATAGTACATTTTATTCCAGATTCCTTCTCTGTCACCCACGTCCAACCCTATCCTGGAAGAACTAGCAAGGATAAGAAGATTTCAGTCAGAGTGATCATTCAAACATAAGCACTGCACTATTTGTGAGACTGATAACCACACCTGAATTAAGCCAGAGATTTGCAATCACAGAGCAGCAGTCCTATCAATTGTCACATCAGAACCTCCCCACTGGTAGGTGAGAGAACAAGTTATTAGAAGTAAATTGTATGTAGTTTCAACATAAGAATCAATGCAGAAAATAGCCATCTATAAGAACTCAGAGGGCTTGTGGAAACAATCAATCATTTGCTGGATACTGCTCAGGTGCATCCTGGGAAACAAACCTCTAAGACAGCATGTACCATTTCCTGTCTGCTCTGCTCCACTTCTCGGATATGGGATGCCATCTGGAATCAAACAAAGCAAGAAATAGGATGAGGACAAAAGGCAAAGCAAACAGGTAAGTCAGGCACAGCACACCTAGGGCATCTCTGTTCACCTCTTTAATGACCTCATCCTCTTTTTCTTCGTAAGCATCCAGAGCTTTGACAAGTGATGATTTGAACCTGAAAGAATATTTGAGAGATCAGTCACTTTTGTGGCATGATTTAGTCTGACAGCTGAACTGCTGGGAGCTGGGAACACCTGAATTTCTACCTCAACCTCTGACACTGATTCTCTGTGCCTTAGTTTCCCTATTTGTAAGAGAGGGATAAAAGGCTTACATTTGCAGGGACCCTACAAGGATTAATGAGTTACTGGTTGTATAAAGCCCATGGAAGATAAGCCATGATGAATACTAAAATTTTGCAATGTATATATGACTGGAATAAACACAGGACTGGATAATCTTATGACTCATCTTTTTTTATAATTATGCTAATAGAGGGTGAGCTAATCTTATCCTCGACAACGTGAGGTGATCACTTGGGGAAGTCAGACAGGCATCCCTAGCACAATGTAACTAGCCAGGTGCAGGGGAAGATGGTATCAGATATTGGTTGCTGCTCGAAGCAGGAGTCTGAGCTAATTATTCATTTATACAACACCACAAATACACACACTAAAACATCTCTGTTCCAAAGAATTTTGAATCAATAGTTGGATCTAATGTAGCAAATTCTATACCCCTAAGCAAAGAAACAGACAAGGTGCCTACATACCGTTCATAGTCCTCAGGGGAAATCAGAAACTGCTGCTTTAATTTGGCTTCTGCTTTGTTCTCCCACCAGAACTTGTTGGCTTCTTTTTTATGCTCCAGGCTTTAAAAGAAAAAAAGAATAAAATCAAGTTTGATTAAATCACTTAAAGCCTGAGCTCCCAATCTAAACTAAGTAGAGAGCACATGATTAATAACTGGCATACATGTCTCGTTAACAGCTTATCTCAAACAGATAGATTTATTAACTTATACTGATAGAGCAGCTTTTTGGGTTGCCCATGGCTATGTGACAAAAACTAGAGAGGTAAGGATACCAAGATAAACGGATACTGGAAGCAGGTAAGATATGCTGTAGCACTACAGGTATTGGTTTTCATTGCTCATTAAAGCAACATGAAAAAGCAAAGTATAGAATAAACATTTTGTATTTTGTGCAACCCCAATTTTAGGGTTTAGCCTGTTTAAAAAGGTCAGTAACAAAGTCCATATTCAAAGGTCTGTTTGGGCATCACACACCACTAAAATCTGGTGTTTGGTTCATGCCCTTCTCCGATGTAGAATTTTGGCTGAGTCACAGAAGCCTTGAAAGACACACACAGCACATCTGTCTCCGGTGATAGCTGTATCATGATCATCACTGTAGCTGTAGAGTGTGAGCATTTCTTCTTCCTATATCTCACAAATTAGTCCATACAAAAGCTAATGAAAGCTGTCTCTGAGCAACCACACTTTAAGAAGGAAAGATTTATGGAACAGCAAAGTGTTATCTCACCACAGCTATACAGACCTTGCACCTCATTTTGGTAATTTTTTTTTTAGAAGTACAATATTATACAGACCTACCATTAAAATATTATTAGTGGATAATAATACTGGAAGAGTTAGGAGTCATTTAAATTACTAGTTTAAAGTTATGTTGTGTTAGGGTAACTAGATTTTAAGCAGTGGGTTTTCTTTAAGATCAACACTTCCATATCTGAATTGTCATCATGTGCCCCCCAAGAGGCACTTAATGTAGATTCTATATGTAAATAAGGTTGTGCGCATTTTAGAAATATACACTGAAGACCATCTTGGGTGTGTTTTCTTTAGTTATTCACTTCTGGAGTGGACAAATTAAGAAAGCTGCACACGTTAAGCAACTTGCATCAAACACTTTAGCATTAGTTCTCACAACCTCCACGTAAGATCATGGAGGTAAACAGAAGGGAAGTGACTTGCCCAAAATCACATAGCAAGTCAGTGGCAAGGGAGGAATAAAAACTAAGGGCTGTCAGAAACTTCAGTAGAACTGGAATTATGTTAACTTCTTGTCCTACACAAGCATATTTAATTGGTTACAGAAGGGATCTAGTTACTAACTCCTTGGTTTTATTCTCAGCTCTGCCACTGATTCACTATATGATTTGAAGCATGTCACTTCATCTCTGTGCCTCAGAGTTGAGGGGCTGTGCACATACAAAGTATTATTAAACAACATAACATCCCCCAGGATGCAGATAGGGCTGTGGACACCCTACCTGGCCATGTGCTGCAGAAGTCCCCCATGCAGCACTGTCAGGCTCCCATGGCTCAGGTGCCTTTTCACCTCCTGCTTGCAGCAGAGACACCAGAAGAGTTGTTCATGCTCCCCTGCCTCATACTTCACAACCACTGCATTTTTAAGCATCTTCCGAGCCAACTGCACCTGATTGAAGGAGGGAAGAGAGGTGAATTAGCTGCTGTTGACCAATTTTTTGAAAGCTGGGCCTCTTCACAAAAATGAAACTAATCATGGCCCCTACAATCCCATCATGTGCTTGAAAAGCGCTATGCCTCTTATTGTATACATCTTTGGTTCATGCTCCTCCACCCAGCTAGTCTTCTGAACTCTCACCTTCCCTTCCCACATACACTTTAGTAAACACCAATGCAGATTTTTGTAATATTAATTATCCTCTCCTTTCCCACATGCTTTCATGAGTAGTAAAATAGTTAATGTTGATGTTTAGGCTTTGTCTTCACTGTAGAAAAAGATGTTGTTTACATAGAGACAAGTATCTCACGTTAGCTATCTCTATGTAAACAAGTGGTGACAAGGCCCAAGTAGTTTTTACATCAATGTCAACCTTATATACTCCATGTTGGATTTACATCAACTAGCTACATCCAGATAAAAACTACTGATGACTCCAGTAGGCTTTTACATCGACATAGCTATCTCAGCGTAAAAACACACTTTTTTTCCCCAGTGAAGACTAAGGCGATGTCTACACTACACAGCTTTTAGCGACCTGGAGGGGTCGCTACAGCTGTGCCGCTAAAAGTCTCATGGTGTAGCCACTGTTTGTCAGCTTGCCGACAAAAAACTTCTACCCCCAACGAGCAGAGTTAGCTTTATTGGCAGGAGAGTGCTCCTGCCGACAAAGCGCTGTTCACACCGGCCCTGGTCATTGGCAAAACTTTTGTTCTTCGAGGGGGATGTGGTTTTTTTTAACACCTCAAAGACAAAAGTTTTGTTGTTCACTTGCCAGTGGCATAGCCTTAGCCGTCAATTGGCATTGGCATTAGTAGCCATTGAAATTAAGAGGGCTGGTCACACCTCAGAGCTAGTGGTTTGGATGGCAAAACTCCGTTGGACATCTCTGCAGCATTTACACTCGCTTCACATTTTGGATCTTTTCTTCACAATCAGAAAAGTTAGAAACTTACTTTAAAAAAAACCCCTCAGAAAGGTGGGCTAAGGGAGAATGGCAGTGTCTGGTTACACCCTTGTGGCGCGTCTCGCACCCCAGAGGCCCACAGGCCCATGCTCTGGGAAATGCTGACTTAGTTACCACCAAAGACGAGCTGTGTGAAGCCCAAACACCTCCATTATTTCGCATTTAGCGTGCTTGACAGATCGGCAATCTGTGAGCCTCATCTTTCCTGACGGGGAGGCGCGACTCACCCCAGGTCAAGCAGGGAGCTGGTGTCGGAGATGAGGATAGAACCCAGGCGTCCTGGCTCCCCGCCCCCTCCAGCTCGACGGCCCAGCTCCACACCCCGAGCTCCCTCCCAAGCGGGGGCAGCAGCTCTCTGCCCAGCTACTGGAGGGGCATCGGGAGTGCGGAGGCTCACGGCTCTCACCTTGGCCTGCAGCCGACCGAGCGCCTCCCGCAGCCGTTGCTGGTGGCTGCCGCTGTAGAGGTGACGCCGACCCGTGAAAGCGGTGAGGCGGCAAAGGGGGCAGTAAAACACCCCCATAGCGGCGCTAGGAGCCCGGCCTGGCGACCGCCGCCATCTTAAGGCGCCTGCCTCGACCGACGACTCTGTGCGTAGCGGTCGCAGAGGAGGGAGCAGCGAGCCCTAGCGGCCGCCCGCCAACTGCACGCGCGCCCGCCTCAGCGCCCCCCCCCCCAGGAGCTCCCTGCGCCACGGGCCGCAGTTCCCTCACCGCCCCCTCAGGGATGCCCAGGGCCCGGCCGGGCTCCAACCTTCCCGCCTCAGGGGGGCGGCGCTGAGGCTTGGAGCCTCTGGGCTGGGTGCCAGGATAGGAGCGTGTGAGGGAAATCCCACAGGTTACCCTTGATCGATTCAGGGAGCCTCTGATCAGAGGTAGGGTGACCAGGTAGCAACTGTGAAAAAACGGGACAGGGGGTGGGGGGTAATAGGCGCCTAGATAAGAAAAAGTCCAAAAAAACGGGACTGTCCCTATAAAAATGGTGTCAAGTATCAGGGGGTAGCCCTGTTAGTCTGCATCCACAAAAACAACGAGGAGACCAGTGGCACCTTAAAGACTAACAGATTTATTTGGGCATAAATTTTAGTGGGTAAAAAACCCACTTTTTCAGATGCATATAAAAACGGGACATCTGGTCACCCTAGTCAGAGGGGATCATCAGATAATCGAGGCTGAGTTCATGTGGAATTTCACCCAGTAATTCCCACCTCCAGCCTATACAAATTCTGCTTGAACTAGAACATATTTTTTAAAGAGACATCAGCCTCGATTTAAAGACTTCAAGTGAAGTAGAATCCACATCTCTTGGTAAGTTGATTCCTGAGAACTTCTCCCTTGGTCAAATCACTTCTCTCTGCACTACACTGTAGAATGGATAATGCTATTCCCCTACCGCTCATGGAGGTTGGGATGCTTCATTCAGTGATGTGACTAAAGCCTCACCTTTCACACAGAAGTTAGTTGCATAGATTCAAACTGATTTACTCACATCAGTCCAAACCCGAGGTGGACCCTCCTAAGCTCATATAAGAGTGGCATATTTTGGATTAGTTCAAACCTATTATAGTTGACTGAAGCTAACTCGAACTACGCCTGGTAAAATGAATCCACACAGCCTTTTGCAGTTGTTTAACTAAACTGGTCTAAAAATCACACCTTTAGTTAAACCAGTGCCACTTTCTCATGCAGACATTTTTTAAACTCTTGGACAGAAGGCACTGCAGGGGGGCAAAGCATTATTTTATTTATTCATTTCCACCAAATGTGCTCTCAGCACTTGCACACACTTTATTAGTTTACTAGAAAACCCAAAGAAAAAAATATGTATTTTCCTTTTAAAAATACGTTTGTTTCTAGATAGCTTACTTTCCTCAGCGTGCTTTGACTGTGCAGCACTGTTGTATTCATTGTTCTTGTTGATAGTGTTTTTCTACCCTTTGTAAAGCAAAGTGGTTTATATTTCAGGCCCAGATCCTGCAAATTATCCTGCATGAGAAGACACTGACACCCACACAAAGCCCCGTTGAAGTCAGTGGGGCTCTGCGTGATGTAACCTGCAGGATCCCAGCCTTAGTCAGGAAATCAATATAAAACAGCACTCCTGACATCCTGAGTCAAATTTTCAAACATGCATAAGTGATATAGGCTCATAGGAGCCTAAGTCCCATTGACTTGAAAGTCAGTTTTGAAAATTGGACATAGGCCGAGTCTACAGTAGAAAAGTTTTGCTGGTATAGCTACACTGGCAAAACCCTCCTAGGGTAGATGCAGTTATACCACCAGAAAAGTGCTTTTGCTGGTATAGTTTATCTTAACTAGGTGAGCAAATTAAGGACTTGTCTACATTATAGAAGGATTGCCAGAATAGCTATATCAGTATAGTTCATAATACCAGCAAACCCTCCTAGTTTACGCACAGCTTATACCAGTTTCCCAAACAAAATAAGCTATACCAGGGTTCAAAAATGAACTAGATAAGTTCATGGAGGATAGGTCCATCAATGGCTATTAGCCAGGATAGTCAGGGATGCAACCCCATGCTCTGAGTGTCCCTAGCCTCTGAGTGCCAGAATCTGGGAATGGATTACTTGATGATTGTCTGTTCTGTTAATTTCCTCTGAAGCACCTGGCATTGGCAGGATACTGGTCTACATGGACCATTGGTCTGACCCAATATACACCTCTACCCCGATATAACGCGACCTGATATAACACGAATTCTGATATAACGCGGTAAACAGTGCTCCGTGGGGGCGGGACGGGGCTGCGCCCTCTGGCGGATCAAAGCAAGTTCGATATAACGCGGTTTCACCTATAACGCGGTACGATTTTTTGGCTCCCGAGGACAGCGTTATATCGAGGTAGAAGTGTAGCTGTTCTTAAACTGGCAAAAGCAGCACTGTTTTCTGATATAAGTGCATCTACTCTAGGGTTTATATCGGCATAGCTATGTCAGTAAAAAAATCACACCGCTATCACTTTGTCAGGAAAAGTTTGTAGTGTAGACCTCGCATAAGCTGTACTGGCAAAAGCACTTTTTTGCTGGTATACCAATGTCTACACAAGGGACAAGTCTATACTACAAACTTTTGCCAACATAGCTGTGTTGGTTAAGGGTGTGATGATGTGTGGTCTACAATTGATATAGTTGTGCCAACAAAAGCCACTAGTGAAGATGCTTTTTCTGGTATTTTGGGGTGTGGGGGTGGGACAATGAAGAGGAGGCTGACATGGCTATACTGACAAAAGCACAGTTTTGCCAGTAAAACTAGCTGGAATTTTCAATGAATCAAGAAGTTGGAAAAAAAAATAATTTCAGGTCTAACAATATGTTTAGTTTGGAGGCATTTTTACACACACACACACACACACCCTTTTTTTTTTTTTTTAATAAAAGCAAAGGAAATGAAATTTGGAACAAAGGGCTAGATTCACAAGCGGACTTCCATTCACAAAACCCCAGAAGAAAAGGTAGTAGTAGTGGTGGTGGTGGTGTACCATTTATACCCAATGGGTAAGCTACTCACCTGGATAGGAGAGACCCAAGTTTGATTCTCTGGTCTGAGCGAGGACTTAAACCTAGGTCTTTCCCCATTCCAGGTGAGTGTCCTAACCACCAGGCTTTTGAGTATTCGGGGGGACCTCTGATTTTCTCCTGTTGAAGCTGTTCCACTTTGTATTAAATAATTAAATATTCATTGAGCCTGTGAAAGTAAAATAAATTACATTGTAAAAATAGAATGGATTAAAGAAATGCTGTATGTTTCTTTAAGCAGGAATAAGGAATGTTAAAATATAGTTGTCAGGAAGAGAAACATTAAAATATAGAACAATGACTCGCACCTAAGCTAATGGTGGGACATTAGCAGAAAATTGCTAAAAGTTAATAAGAAAATAAAATGTGTGTCTGGCCCCAGGAAAACTTATCAGCTTTGCTTCCTTTGTTTTCTTGTTAAGTTCACCCCCCTTTTTATCTGTATAAATAAGACAGTCTGAGTCTTATATGGTGCTCACATTATCTGAATGTATTAGCACAGCGCTGCGTTAATAAAACAAAGTGGTCTATAACTAAAAACTGTGAGTCTTAATTCTAACTTTAACAAGCCAGAGAGAGAAAAGGCAGGAGAATGACTCTAGCCTCCTGGCTAGGGCACTCACGGGGTGTGGGTGAGGGACACTGGTTCCAGTCCCTGCTTCAGTGAATATTTAATTATTTATATCAGGTGGAATGGGTTCAGTAAGGGAGATTGAGAGAACCTCTGCCCTAGAATAGCTCTTGGGGACTAGGTCACCTCCCTTTCCCTGAGAGGGGGGAGACCTGGGTTCAAGTCTCTGCTCCAGCACAGGGATTCAAATAGAGATATTCTGCATCACTAGTGAATGCCCTGATCACTGGGCGAATGTGTGTGGGGGCCACTATAATAGTTTTGTGAATGTCACCTAAATGTTGCAGTTAGGTGTCCAAGTCCCCTTGCGAATTTAGTACGAAAAACCAACATTTCATTGTGAAAATATCAAAATGAACCATTTTGACATTTCTGGGGAAGGAAATCTTATTATTTTTACCAAAACAATTAGCCAAAATCAACACAAATTTGCAAAGTGTTTTGATCTTCCTGAATCTGCATTCTTTGATGAAAAAAGTATTGGCCAAAAGATTTTACCCAGCTCTAATCACATCTCTTCACACCCCTGACCAACGTAGCTATGCCGGCTTAACCTGTCATGTAGAAATGGAGTATGTCTACACTACAGCTGCTACAGCAGGACAGATATGGGGCTGCAGTTGTGCTGCTATGGCATAGATGCTTTCTACATCAACAGAAGGGGTTCTTCTGTCACTGTAAGTAATCTACTTCTCCAAGAGGCAGTAGCTAGCCTCTGTACCTGGGGTTAGGTCGACCTGTGGTTGTCAGGGTGCAAATTTTTTTACAGCTGTGAGCAACATAGCTAGCTTGCCCTAAGTTTTAGGTGTAAACTAGACCCTTGCCTTAGTCACTGAGATCCAGATGCTCAGAGATAGTTAGGCACATAACTCCCATTGAAATTGATGGAAGTTAAGCACTTAAATACCTTTGATGGTCTGGGCCCTATCTTTAATTGTCTTAAAAGGAATTTCCCCGTGTTCAGTAGCATTTTGGTCAGTGCTGATGTTTAGCTTTTTCTCTCCAAAATATAACACATGGAACAGCCACAGTTTTCACATGTGGCAGCAAAGTATATTGTAATATTCTGTATGGTTACTGCTTTGTATAAAATAATGTTTGTGATTAAAATAATTAAATAAGTTCTTGATCCTGCACACACTGAAGTGGGTGAGTAAATTTACACATGTGAATAGTCCCAATGAACTTATGGGGAGTGACTACTCATCTGTGTAAAGGTTTCAGAGTAGCAGCCGTGTTAGTCTGTATCAGCAAAAAGAACAATAGTACTTGTGGCACCTTAGAAACTAACACATTTATTTGAGCATAAGCTTTCGTGGGCTACAGTCCACTTCTTCGGATGCATAGAATGGAACATACAGTAAGAAATCTTCTTACTGTATGTTCCATTCTATGCATCCGAAGAAGTGGACTGTAGCCCACGAAAGCTTATGCTCAAATAAATGTGTTAGTCTCTAAGGTGCCACAAGTACTACTGTTCTTTCATCTGTGTAAAGTTACTCACGTACTTAAGTACTTGCAGGCTTGGGACCTAAGGCTTGGGCTACACTAGGAAATTAGGCTGGTATAATAGAAAAATCCACACACCTGAGCAATGCAGTTAAGGCAACCTAGCCCCCCAGTGTAGTTAGCACAAGGTTGATGGGGGAGTTTTCATGTCAACTAAGCTACCACCTCTCAGGGAGGTGGTTTATCTACGCCAACAGGAGAACCCCTCCCATCTAGGTAGCATCTTCACTGAGGCGGTGCAGCTGTAGTGGTTTATATGTAGACAAGTCTCACAAACAGTCTGTGAGATAGGTAAGTAGTTTTGGACCCAGATTCTCAAAGGCCTAATTTCTAGAAATTAGGCACCTAAATACCTTTGAGGATCTGGACCAGAGAGCTTGTATATTTACTACATAGTTACTTGCACCTGCCAAGTAGAGGTTTACATATACTAATAAATGTGGAGGCTTAATTAATTTGATACTTCTGTAACTCTTTGAAACCTCTAGGTGTGACACTAGAAAGAGCAAAGATTATTATAACATATTTATATAGTCAACAATCCAATGCTAACTTTCTCTATTAATTCCTTTTACATATCTTTACAATTTCTAGATCAGTGAAAACAAGTGAACATTTCAAATCTGAGGGGTTCTCAGCCTTGGAAAAAATGGGAATCCCTGCTGTAAGTAGCCATTTTTCAAAGTAACTTTAACAAGCCTGCTAATTGGTATTTAAAGGTGCCAATGAGAGGTGAGTCAATCACTGCCTTACTAGCTACTTTCCTATATAAAAAGGATCAAAATGATGATGTTAGAAGGAGAGAATTCAGGATAACAGCCCTTCCTTTGTCTGCAGTCATGTGCTTTTTACTTTTGAAAAGCTGTTGATTTTATTTGTTCCCTTGATGAAAAATGTATTTAATCTTCAAAAACAAAAAGGGCTGGGAAAACCTTCATTTAAAAAGTGGCCTTGAGAATTGGGATATGGCTCAGGAACTTGAACTGGCTACTACTACTGATCAAGTTGCTGAAGGTAGGAAACAAATGCTCAGCATCTCATTTATGTAAATATGATCTCTTGCATTTTTCTATATGATGTTTCTTATACTCAAAGAATAAGATAACTAGCTATTGTTACTTCAGTGACTATGTAAGCCAGTACATGTAGCTGTTACATGAGTCGAGTAGTTTGGACTTCCTCAATAGAACTCATTATATGAGATGCTGGGCATCTGTGAATTATTGGGGATGATAGGTGCAGTTTGTTTTCTTTACTTGGCTGGAGTAATCCATGAAAGTGTTGTTGTTTTTTTGTTTTTAAATAAAAAAAGTTGCTGGAAATAAAGTTATTTGAATGAATTTCATGTTAATTATTAACTGTATTTTAAGGAAGATCATTAGATACTATAGCTTAGGCCAAACAGTTTTTTTCATTTGCATTTTGTAAAATCTCTTGTTGTCTCATGATTCTCTTCATATTAATATATAAATAACTATGAACCTTCCTATGTAACTTGTGTAGGACAATCAATAAGAAAACTGGTTACCCTATCTTTATTATCCCATTTGTACAGAGATATATGTAACCAAGCAACATATAGCCTATAGAGGAAATGTGACATTACATACTTCCAGGTAGCAACAAATTTAATTCCTTGAACTTGGATGGATAAGAAAATTAAAAACAAAATACTTAACAGGACAACAATTCTCTAAATCCATTAGCTAAGTGAAGTTCCTGCAGACTGAGGAGAAACCTCAGGACTAAATATTATTACCATAGGAGCTGGGACTTCCAAGTCCTTTCTCAACACTCTCTGACTTGCTGTATCGCCTTGGGCAGATCACCTCACTGTCCTGTGCCTCGGTTTCCCCACTGTGAAGCAGAGATGATACTTCATTCTCACAACCCATATGAAAGATATCTAATGTTTGTACAGAGTTTTCATGATTTAAAACAACATAAGCAGTAAGCTACAAAATCCTCTCTAGAATTAATCTTATCTGAACAGAAACTCTACTGCAGCCTTAACTATGGAGTAGCGTCTGCTCTCCATAAAGCTGACTCCCACAGCTAAAGTCTAGTCCGTTATCTATCACTGTAACAATGACCTTTAGAACACAGCTTAACTTCACTAGACTTTGGGAATCTCTACCAGTTGCACTGCTGTGGATATAGCTCCTTTGGTGGGAGCATTAGCATAGATATGGCATAAGCAGCTGCTGGCACTTTACCACCATGTATTGTGTTGGCCTCCTTGCAGCAGGATTAGACAACAAGACACTGGTGTGGGTCTTTGTTTATTTGGGTGGGGGTATGGGTGGTTTGTTTTTTGGGTTTTAAACATTTTACTCCAGCATGTATCTAAACAGGTGTTTCCACCATTGCTACTAATAGTGGAGCTGTTGCCCAAAAAGTCTGGTGTAAGCATTTTTCATAAGCTTCTTTTCCATTTTGCCCACATGCACCCCCTGAAAAAATATCTGCTAATCTGATGGCCTATCTTAATTTGACTTTGTCTTGTGAGGTAAAAGGCTTTTCACTATCTAAGCTTGGTAGCACACCCTAGAGTATGTGCGCACGCATGCACAATGCAGCATGTTAATGCCAGGAGGGGTCCATGAGCTCCTTACATCACTGAATGGGGTGTAGTGAGGAATAACACATGGCTCGTAAACTACATGGAAATCGAGTGAAAATGTATATTCCTTGTCTGATATTGCTGTGTTCAGAGCTCCCTAATCTATGGAGAGTGGGTCTTGTAGGTATACTTTCCAAGTGCTGTAGGGAACGTCATCTTTCAGGATACTTTATTTGTAGCTGCATGGGAGCTGGGGTCTTCTAAAACTAACTAAATTGAGGAAGTGACAATTATGCTCAAGTATCCAAAGAGATGTAAATACCATGGAGAAAAGGAATTTCTTCAGGATGCTTCAAGGAAGAAGGTAGGAGGAAATAATATGAAATTAAGGAAAGGATAAAACTTGGCTGAATACCAACAAACCTTTCTTTGAGGTGAAGCGTTTTTAGGAGCTTGTTGGAGCTTAGTTCCCTTCAGAGACTAGTAGGTACTCCTTGAGCTCTGATACTTAATGTTGATAAGTTGCTTGTAAGCATTGACCTGTCTGTCTGGCTCTGAGGTACAGCAGGGTGTCTGCAAAGTATAATAATCCCCAAGAAGCATATTACAGTAGCAATAACAGATGAGCACTGTCTAACCAGTGGCAACCTAGAATTCTCTGTCATCATTGGTAGGATGACTCCAGGTGGTGCTTCAGCAGAGCTAGTGAGGCTAAGGCATTAGGCAGGTGCAAGTTTGATTGATGGGTGTGATATGTTCTTGATTTTAGGTGGTGTGTTGTTTTATGTTTTTGTCTTTGCCTGTGGACCAGGTATGGAAAAGGATCTCAGCAAATACTTTCTACATGAGCCATACAAGCATTGCTGGAGCAACTCTGTCACAAGAGAAGCAGTCCAGACCCCTCTACCCAAGGAGCAAGATGGCAAGTGATGACTATGGGTTGTGTAGACTAGGAATGTGGACCGGGTTTCCTACACAGCATGGCTCATGTGATTGGGTTGGCAAAGTTAATGAGGGTGGGCAGGATAGAAGGATACTGTGGAGTGATGCACTAGCTAGTGCCATGATACTCAGACTGAGGCTTGGGAGCTGCAAGTGTCTCTTTAATGTGTCTCCTGGAGTTCTTTGCAGCACATATTAAAACACTGATTTAATTATTAACCAATCAGGATGCTTTTACTGTGTTATTAACCAGTTGTAGAATACTTATATATTTTCTCACAGCAAAATGACTATTAAAAATAGTAAAGAAACAATGAAATCACACTACTGTGACTCTTTTCGGTTATGTTGATTGCTAATTTGGCTCCTGAACCACTGAAATCTGAGTATCACGGAGCTAGTGCATATGTACACCATGCTCCCTCGTGCATGGAATGTCAGATTTGATTAAGTGTGTGACAGTTGCCTTCTGGTGGCTGCACCCTATTGAGTCAAAGTCCCAGTACTCTAGCTCACAGGGAGTCTCCTCTAGTTTGTGATAGGACTATAGTTTTGAAGTTGGAGATACTGTTGCCTAATGAGCTGTCCAAAGGAGCTAAGCAGCTTACAAAGGGGAGGAGGGAGGAACCCCACGCAACTAACTTCAACAAGCACAGCTTTGCTGGAGTGATCTATCACCTTTGTTTCCACAGAATCTGATGTGCAGCCACACTTGTGGATGTGGGTGAACCCCAACCTGGTTTGCCCCATAGCAGGATACCCCAATAAGGGAGTCCCAGGAAAACCAGTGCATTTGGTAGCTCCTGCACCCAAGGCAGCTGTTAGAAAACCTACTTCAGTAAAACCAAGGCCCCCAGTAGCTGTTGCCCTACAAACTTACTCCGGACAATGTGTTTCAGTGCCCCTAGTAACTGCTGCACCCAAGGTCTCAACTAGAAAATATAGTTCAGGAAAGGCAGTGGCTCTTGTCACTGCCCTGCAGACTTCTCCTGTAGCCTCTGTTTCCATACCCCCGTTGGCTGCTTCTGGTGCTGTGACCCTGCAGGCTTCCACAGTCAAGAATGTTCCCAGAAAACCAGTGTTCCCTGTATTATTGGCAGCTGTTGCACCCAAGGCTTCTACTCCAGTAAAACCTGTACCTCCAGTAGCTGCTGCATCCAAGGCTTCTAATAGAAAACATGCTTCAGTAAAGACAGTGCCCCCAGTAGCTGACACCATGCAGGTTTGCACACACACATCAGGAAAAACCATGTCCCTGGAAGCTGCAGCATTTGTGGACTCCTATCAAAAGCCAGTCTTAATTGACTCCAAGCAACTCTGTCCCAAGGAGGAGGTACTACTGTGCTCCAGCAAAGCCAAGGTATGTTAGATGGGCTTCATGTGCACTGAATTTCTATGTGGCTTACTGTTATTTTGGAGGCTGCTGGCTCCTGATCTTCTCACTAGCAGCAGCATCAGAGGAGCTAGTGGTAGCATAGCTGTACAATTGAGGGAGTGAACAATAGGAGACCAAGCTCCTGCAGTAAGAATCTCTTGCTCTTCAAGGTCAGTCTTTTATTCCAGTGTTGTGACAGGCTCTGTCTTGACTGATTTGTGTCACTGTAGGTGTTGAGTGAGGAGGAGGTCTCTTCCACTTGTAACTATTTCTGAAACTTGTCAGAGTGCTGAGAGCAGAAGATAGGTCATCTCTTCTGTGGTGCAGATGTATCAATAGATAAAGGTGCAAATGGAACTCAAGCACTAGACCTTGTGATCAAACGCCCAGCCAGCCCTCTACCTGTGAATTGAAGGAGTATGCCAAGAACTGTACAAAGCTCCTAACTCGCTGGTCTCCTATCTCATAGACCTAGGACTCGCTATAGTGAATTCATCCTTTGGGTTTAGTTTGACTCTGACAGCCCCCTGCTTTAACAAAGCTGACTAGCAGTGCAGTACCTTTTTTTTTTTTTTTGGAGGGTAAGGGGACTAGAGGAAATTCCTTCCTGATCCCTTTAGCAATCTTATCTCCTGAAACGGGTGTTGGTTACATCTGTCTCATGATTATTTGAAAGGCACTTACTGACTTCATAGGGCCCAGAGTTGGATGGATGCTGAAGTATGGGCAAGAAATCAGGGAGGTCTCTGCACTTCCTGCAGCTTTCAGAAGGGAGAGGGCAAATGATGGGTAGACTCAGATTCTGATACTTTATCCCAAGCTGTGCATGTTTTTGACCTCCACCATTTCATTACTGAGGAATCTCAAATTTAAATGTTCATGTAGAAACTGAGGGAAGGGAAGGGACACATGAGGAACTCTGTTAGTAGTTCAAGGGACACAAGCAGCCAATGTCTCTCCCTACTGTAGCTGCAGGGTGACATCACTGATCAACTGTAGGAGTCTCTGGTTGGTGAGCTCCTGCCACCCAACAAGCAATGTCTAGCTGTCAGTCAGAACACAGTATCAGCAACTTACGATCGGAGTATTCATTTTTGTTATCTTATCCTTCAAGTTGCAGCCAAGGTACAGCCATTAGATTCTTGGCCAAAGGCTGCATTGGAAACTTGCCTTGTCTACACTGGTCTCTTCTCCTCTTGCACCCCCACATCCCATTAAAACTTCCCACTTGCTAACAAGTGCGGATGCTAGAGTTGCAGCCCTCGGGTGCCCCATCTTACAGGGAAGCTAGCCAGCTTGGTGTCTTTATATTCTTGATACTTCCATACTGGCTATGATGGACAATAAAACCTGATCATCTTGGGTTCAGTCTTCACCACAAAACTACCCACTCTTCCTCTTACCTTTGCAGTGCTGAGATTGGTATGACCTGTGACTCCCACAGCCCCTGTGACCTGGATGACTTGACACCTGCCCTTCATCTCTTCTTTTCGCTAAATGATGCTGACTTCAAAATGGCCTTTGCCAGCAAGAGGCTAGTGAAGATGGGTTTTGTGTGGAAAGCAACCCAACTTTCTTTTCACTCTCATATGGTGAACAAGTCAAATGCCACTTGAATGCAGCCATATTATGTCTTAAACACATCAGGCTTCTGTGGCCTGACTTACCTTCCCCTCTGTGTACGTGCCCCCCCACACACACACACATCCTGCCCCCTTTTCCACAGAAATACTGGGCTCCTGCTGACTTCAATGGGTGTGAGTGGTGCTGGACACCTGTTCCAGACTGTATTTCAGGGCAGGTCTGAATAGTTTTGGTTTTGTTAAATCTGTGCCAACGTAGTTAAAAGGATTCGACACCCTAATGTGTACACGTCTAAAAATCTATTTGTTTTGACTTAGCTTGCAGTAGTAAAACTTCTAAATTGTGCTGTCCACACTAGCATGTTGAACTGATTTAACCTGTTTCTTTTTTTTCCCCAAGGTGATCTAGTTAAATTGGTGCCAAAACTGATGTAAACAGTCCTTCTACCTGTCCTCTCTTAGGGAGGGAAGCTGCCACTGTACTGGCTGGCACTACAGGCCTGAGCCTACAGTAGGGATCAAATAAAACTTTTTTTTTAAACGTCACTTTAAAATAAAGCTTAAGTCTGCATCAGCTATGAACTTGCCAGGCATCTATTAAAACTTCAGTTTCCTTTTAATGCTGTATTTCTAATTCTTTAAGTGTTCCTTTCTGCAGACTCTATTCTTGTATCCCTCTCTGGCTCCTTCCAACCAAACTCAAAGTGCTTTTGTCACAAATGTCAAGTCTTTCACCTCTGGCATAAGAAAACAGTCACCTCTGTGCCTTATCTGTATGCTGGAGTAAAAGTGACTTGTCTGACATCACACATGAAGTCTCTGGCAGAGCTAGAAATAGAACCCAAGTGTCCAGATATTTAGTCCTGTGCTTAGCCAACAGGTCCTTGCTCTACCTCTTGAAGGGTAGTTGCTTGTGAGGTTGTCAGGCATTAGATCCAATCTAGGCCTGCAGTGACATGACTAGCTAAACAAATCAAACCTCTAGCATCAGCAAATATTGTCACTGCCAAGGACATGAAGTAGTCTCTAACCCCCACCCCAGGTAAAGCATTGTACAACTACCAGTGGCATGATCAGAATAGGGGAGTTTGCCTTCATTGGCTCCTGCTGGAATAGATGGTATATTGGTTTATTTTAATAGTAAATTCTAAGTTTTCCCCATTGGAAAGAGGATCAACCTCTACCTGCTGGCACTCAAAGTAACATTAGCCACTTTCTGCTAAGCAAGCATTTTTGTGAGAGAAGGGTGCTAAAGGAAGGGAAGAGCATCTCAACATACCCTCCCCTCTGACTTCTGCTCTTCCTCTTGCATGGATCTTTGCTGACTACCCTTAATCAGGAATATGTGCAATAGCTCCCTCTGTATCTGACTGGAGTAGAAACCACCCCTCCTGTAGTGACTGCTTGCTAAGTGTGCCTGCAACTCTTGTGCAGATTTAAGAGGCAAAACTTTACTGTGTGGGCTTTCAAGGTCCTGCTGTTCTAGAGCATTGGTCAAGCTCATTCTTATGGCTCAGTCAACTGAAAATCAGCTTCCTGCTGACAAGTGTGACAGTGTGAGCGCTCTCCCTTGTGGCATGAGTGTGAATTGCTCATGTTCCTCTCTCTAGTTTGTGAGGGCTGCCTGCCTGTTGAAACAGTCACTTGTTAATGTAACATCCAGTTTCAGCTGTACCAGTAAACATCTTGCTTGCAAGACCCTACAGCAGGGAATAAGAGGGAACCTATCCTAGACTAACAGTTCACCTTTGCTGTCACGTGCTCACTGAGGACTGAAAGCATGATCCTCTCTAGTAAATGGCAATTAAGTGCTCACTAGACTCCTAAAAGATGAGTGGTGGCAGTGGGAGAACAGAAATCATTGTCAGATTATACATGGAGGGGATTAAGCCTACCGTGGAAGTGCTTCTGTTGGAAAGGATTTCATCTGTGGGGCACTAGGAAGTGCAAGTGTCTTAGGAGGCCTTAGTCCTGATACCTTAAACCTCTCTAAAAAGCAGGCTCTGTGCAGTACCTCTCCCTATCACTCACACCAAATTTATTTATATAGTTTAATCACATTTTAAGGTTCCATTTACAACTCACTGACTACAAATTTTAGCATGGTACAAATAGGGGTAGCATCTGATGTTAGCCTATTAGTAGGTATTACAGGTAAACAACCTAGGCACCTGTTGGACTCTGAACCATTTATTAAAATGTTATAAATGAAATCTTCAAATAAGTGACATTTTCTCTAGTTTAAGTGGCTGCTGTCTGATTTAAAAAATAGTTCCTGCTGTGTTACTAACAGCTGAGATCAAACTAACCCAGTCTTCTTCCTGTCTTGTTTGCTTTCTGCCTTTCTTAGTGCAGGCATTTAGCACCAGCTCTTTCTAATCTAGGAAGTGCCACTATGTAGACTGGATATATGGCAGAGGGCTGAGGTTTTATGATCCATTCTGCCCTAGTTAGAGGAAGCAGCAGTTTTCATGTTAAATAAGTGGAAAGAATCAGAGCTGCCAGAGGTGTTTAGTTTAAATAAAAAAACAACAACAACCTTTAGAAATACCAGGCATGAAATGTCTGGTCCCTGCTGGAAGTAAGGGTGTGTGGCAGGCGATCTGTGTTAGAGCTATCACCTTGTCGAGCAGGGGAGAGACTTTAGTAAAGACATAATTTCTCCCCAGCATTCATTAGGCTTTGGCATTAAATAGCTAAACAAGGGACAAACTCCCTTTCCCCTCTCTTGCTAGAGCTTTTTTGCTCGTGTCACATCATTGGTTCCCTATGAGAGACAGGATCTGTTTCTCTGTTTAAATAGAGGCAGAATTCTGTTAAAGAGGCAGGAGAACAACCCAGTTTTCATCTTATCCCCTCCCACTCCATTTAGTGTCATCTTTGTGTCTCCTAGCACTGGCATTGAAGAGCAGTTTTGTTTGTTGTGGTCTGGTTTTGTTTTGTGTGCATATCTTTAAAAAAAAACAAACACTGAGGGGCTAATCAGCTGGAACTTCATCAAAATAAAATGACAATATCTTTGGGATCTTTAAGTGGCTGCAGTGGAATGTCTAAACTCTGCTCTAGATCTTACTGTCTGCTTCATGTTTCATGGGTTTTGTTTTTTTAAAATAGTTCAGCAGCCCTTAGTGCTTTTTACCTTCAGCATACTTTACACAACATTAAGTGCAGAATGAGAATAAGGAATTTAAAAGATACAAAAATTAAATTGACTTTCCCCCAGTCTTCTTGTACAGGGGAAAGGGAACACTTTGCACAGAAGCAGCTGAGAAATTGCTGTTAGAGTAAAGGCCCTCAGATTCCCAAGATTATGCTAAAGCTTCCTGTAATCTTCCCTCAAACAAAACCAACTCTGACTATTGGCAGACAGTGGATCATGGACAGGCTAGCCACTCAAACTGCTGAAAGGGGGAAAAGTTAGAAATCAAGGGGACCAGATTTTCCTACTACCCCATACTCTAGAGTGAAAATCCTTTAGCTGAGACTCCCTCTTGAAGTATGTATGAGACAAAGCCTGCCCAGAGCAAGCCATTGAGGGGGGAGGTAGGTCTGACCCAGCTCCCTCTGATTAGTGGTCTGAGTCCCTAGAGTTTCCATTCACTTCTGGGGCTCCCTTCTGCAATTGTTTAGAAGCTGACTGTAGTAGAAGGGGAGGAAATAAGCCTCCTTGGGAGCCATGTGGTCCTTATCTCAGAGGCAACAGGGCAGCAGGGATCAGAGACTGAACAAAGATTGCATCTGTTCTGCAACGAGAAAGAAAGAGAAGGTAGTTTGATGGCTGAGCCTGGGCCATGATCCAGGCTCTGGGTACTGGCTCTGCAGCCTCAAAGGGTTAATCAGCATTCCACCACCATTGCTATCAGTGTCCTGCTCTCAGGATCACTCAGCCACCAATGAGCGCTTGTCCCAAAAATGTAATACTTCCATTCTGATTTTCATTGGCCAAGTGTGTTATTCAGTATCAGCTAGAGGATACATTTCTTAAGCAGCCAGGAGAATAATCCTGCTCATAGTTGAATTTCTCTCAAGTATCTTCAAAAGGGGTTCAAAAGGGAGCTAGATTCATGGGGGATAGGTCCATCAATGGCTATTAGCCAGGATGGGCAGAAATGGTGTCCCTAGCTTCTGTTTGCCAAAAGCTGGGATTGGGGGACGGCATGGATCACTTGATGATAACCTGTCTGTTCATTCCCTTTGGGGCACCTGCCATTGGCCACTGTCAGAGGACAGGATACTGGGCTTGATGGACCTTTGGTCGGACCCAGTATGGCCATTCTTATGTTGTTTTTAATGTGCCTCCAGGCTCCTAATCTTGTCCCCCCACAGCCATGTGCAGATCTTAGGCATCCATGTTAAAATTGGCTGGCCAGAGCTATAAGGACAGCACCACTTAAGGCTGTCTGGGTCTCTTGTTCTAAGGCATGGGAATGGTCCCTGGCACTGTTCTACAGTGATTCCTTTCACTGACCTAGGCAACTGCAGTCCTGGACTCCAAAGTGCAACCCACCCAGTCATCCTCAGCAACCAGTAACACCCTCAGCAGCTTGTGAAGTAACTCACTCAGTGCTGGAAATAACAGATGTAAGGTTACTAATTTTTCCGTGCATGAAGTTTCAATGGGTGGGGAGGGGGAGGAATAATTTTCAGAGAGGAGTGACCAGGAGCATTTCTATAATTCAAAAGGGGAAGAAAAAAAAATCTCCCCCCCCCCCTCTCCTCTGGCCTAGGTTACAGCTAAATGAGGCACAGAGCCACCCTTACTTGTAAGGGCACCACCCTAGAAGACCCATCTTCTTCAGCCATCCAGTCTAGCCCTCTGTATTTTCTCCTTCCCCTGGTCTGTCCACACACTTATTACCTCTACAGCTTTCTTACTAGTATAACCTCGCAACAAAGTCTTGGGAGACCCTGCTTTCCAGCACCACTCATCCTAGCTCCAAAGCCTCAGCGCGGGCTACTGTCTCTTGGTATGTACCTGGTTTGCTCAAGCTCTGGCTCACTAAGTCGAGGGCCTCCTCAGATAGAGCCTGTACCTCTTCCTGGAACTTTCTGCACCCTTCTGGTGTCAGCTTCCACAGGCGTGACTTGCGGTTGCCCTCGTTGCACACAAAGTGGGAGGTTTTTTCAAAGCTGCTACTGAAGCACAGATTGTGACGAATGGTGTTTTTCCAGCCATCTGGGGCTGTCTGAAAAAAGGGAAAGTGCTGCCTGCAGAGAGAGATGAAGGGCGCAGAGCTGGGTTCACAAGCAGGGCAAGCCCAGACACAGGATTGGCTACACTGGCCACTCTAGTCATGAGGTCAATGTTTCTTGTCACAACCAGAGTGCACCTGGTCATTTGTGGAACATATATGGATGTAAGAAGATGAGAGATTCCTCCCAAGCCCCTGTACCATTAGGTTTGGCTGGACCAGTTGAACAGAGTAACGTTAAGTGGCAACAGGCCAGAACTAAAACTCCAAGTCTGAATACTCCTGAACTTGGGCATTTAAATAAAATCCATGTAATCTCTAATGGGAACAGAAGGGGAGTGACTTGCCCAGTGTCTCATGGTGAGTCAGTAGTAGAGCTGAGAATAGAACCCAGGAGTCCTGACTTCCAGTCCCCTGCCCTAGCCATACTTCCTCCCCTAGTAAAAGCTAGGGCAGTTTTGTACCCGTGCCCCTTTAAACGCCCCTATCCCAGCATGGGGGAGTTAGGAGGGCTGTGGGTACCGTGTGAATTGGTAGATCTGCTGCACAGTCAGGCTGCCTTCTGCACTGTTACGCAGGGCCAGGGTGATGAGGATGCAGTAATTAAGGGGGGGGCGGGGCCATCCCCCTTTGATTTTGGTGCTCGCCTGCAGGATGTACTTGAGCTTCTTGCTCTGAGATCTGGAGACCTTTGGTTTCCGGAGTGCCAGAACAGCCTTAGATTTGGGAGTCCCCATTTTCTGAGGGAGTGAGATGTCCACCGATGAGGCATCTTCATCCTCTGTGAACTAGGGAGAAGAGGGGTGGAAGAGATGGGTTAGGCCTGCATGGAGTCAGTGAGTAAACATGATGCGTGTGGGAAGATGCACATCAGCGGCCTGTGTGTAAGGAGTTTGGGCCTCAGTCCAGTTCCCAGTGGTGATGTGTGCCCATCACAAATGAGTGCTAACTGACCCATTTCTATCTGTTTCAGCAGAAGGGTCACGTACTGAATGGGCAATGGTAAATGAGCTCCTCCCCACATGTCAGGCCTGAGGTACATACTGCTACCTGGGCTATCCCTGTTCTGTGGATAGGAAGGACTCCAGTTTCCAGTCCAGCATCTTGTACCTTCTGCCAGCCATAATTTGGGCTAAATCTATGCATTCACTTCTGCTGCTCATAAAACAGGGCACGAGCAAGTTTAGTGCTATCTTGGAATGCATCAATCACAGAGACTCAAAGCATGTAATGCCCAGCACTGTCCACATAGCTTTCCCTCTGCCACATACCTTCTCTGCCTCACTGGATGACAGCAGATCCTCCTCAGAACAGTCAAGGTTGGAGTAATTCAAGGAAGGGCTTGGAGAAGAAAACCCTGGAGCAGCAGCAGCTACTGAGAATGCTGGGCTACTGGGTCCTGGCATGTCCACACTGGGACAGCTGGCAATGGGGCAAACCAGATTGGGGTTCACCCACATCCACAGATGGGGCTGCACATAAGATTCTGCTGAGAAAGAAGAAGCCAAATCACTCTAGTGACACCATCTGAGGGCCTCTGCAACAGACAGGACTCCTGCCTCCTGGGAACAGGG
This sequence comes from Platysternon megacephalum, assembly GCA_003942145.1. Lineage (NCBI taxonomy): Eukaryota > Metazoa > Chordata > Testudines > Platysternidae > Platysternon > Platysternon megacephalum. The sequence goes on from QXTE01000467.1 coordinate 230,044, forward strand.
CTGGGCTAAGGCTAAATAGGATGTAGATCCAAAATCTCAGGGCTCTCCTAGCCTTAAGACTCCATGCTGTCCACCCCACCCACCCCCCATAGCATTTATCTCCATATCTCACAAAAAATGGATTGTTTTTTCCCTCCTGTCCTGTGGCCCCTCACACCACTAGGCCTTGTCCCTCGCTCACCCTGCAAATTTTAACCTCCCTTCACCTGCCAGCAGCACCAGAGTTGCCTGCACTCCCACTACCCAGGAATCACCCTGAGCTACTGGTCTGGCAGCATCCAATGGAGAAAGGAGTACATAATACTGCCCTCAGAGCTGACCTAAGCACCTCTGACCCTTGGAGAAGATCAGACCCAGATGTGCTCTCCGTTGCTGGTCCATCTCTCTGTAACAGGATGAACGAATGCCCCTTTACCTACGCATCTGCTTATGGCACTATCCCTTTCCCCCCGGACAATACCCTGCTCATGGCTCACCACCAGGCTGTGTGGACGAGAGGGTCTTGGACAGTTCCTTGGGGAGTGAATTCCTGTGCACCTGTCGCTCACACTGCCACTTCACCATGTGATGGTTCAGTTTTTCATCTGCAGCTGGTGGGAAATGGAAGTTCAGAGAATGTGGTGAATTGACAGCACTGACACCCATCTCCCCCCTCTTCTCCACCCCCTTTTTCTTCTGAGCATCAGGGCTTTGGGACACATCCTCAGTCTAATTTGGGTTGGGAAAAAGGCCCTTTTCTGCATCATGATGGGTCACCCAGTTTGGGCTACACAAGTTGCTCTCAACCTTTCCAGACTACTGTACCACTTTCAGAAGTTTGATTTGTCTTGCGTATCCCCCCCCCCCCCCCCCCCCCCCCCCCCCCCCCCCCCCCCCCCCCCCNGACACGAGAATACACAAGTGTCACAGTACACTATTACTGAACAATTGCTTACTTTCTCATTTTTACCACATAATTGTAAATCAATTGGAATATAAACATTGTACTTAATTTCAGTGTATAGTATATAGAGCAGTATAAACAAGTCATTGTCTGTATGAAATTTTAGTTTGTACTGACTTCACTAGTGCTTAAACCAAAACACCTGGTCAAAAAGGGACCCTCCCCAGCCCGGTGAAAATGAGTGAGTGAGGGTGGGGGACAGCGAGTGACAGAGCAGAGGGGGAATGGAGAGAGCGAGGTAGGGCCTCGGAGAACGGGTGGGGCAAGGGTGTTCAGTTTTGTGCGATTAGAAAGTTGGCAACCCTATAGCCTGTTGTAAAATTAGGGAAATAGCTAAATGAGTTCATGTACCCCCTGGAAGATCTTTGCATATTCCCAGGAGTACCCCTGGTTGAGAACCACTGGGCTACACACATCAAAACCCTCATCCTGCAGTTGGACTCCTGCAGAATGGGGACCCATGTGGGCCTAAAGGTCAGATTCCAGGCCTAGAGCCTAAGATTGTGACTATAAGGTTTTTAGGGAGATGCCAGTCCCAGCATTTCCCTAGTATAGTCCAAAGCCCTACAATCCATGTACTAAAGTATCATAAGAATTCTTTGAGACTGGAACATCACTGGAGAGATTTAGAATTAGACGCGCTAAAGCAGCAAATCATAGCAACAATGGTGGAGCTGAATATGAACTAGACAGGACATAATAGAAATGTTCTGTTTTTTTCCATTCATAGAGTCGAAGGCCAGAGGGGGCACTGTAATCATCTAGTCTCACCTCCTGCATAACTCAGGCCATTGAACTTCCCCCAAATTATTCCTGTTTTATCAAAACATTTTCTGTGATAGTTTCACAATGTTGAACTAGAATCATGAACAATCACATGTATCCAGCACTGGCATCTGCTCTAGCCCAGTCAGTGCTGCTAGTTCTATCACATGCCAATATGTTTTCTGGAGTGCTCTCTGGAGATTTTTATTTAATTGAGCCAGTCTTGCCAGCTCTCTTTAGGATCCCCCCCAATATCAGAGTACCTGTCAGTTATTTACAGTTTAATCTCCAGGTTCTCCTAAATTTGCATACATTTTGAAGTTCATAGAAGAGAAAATTCTAATTTAGCAGCATTTAAACTCTGATAGCAAGACAAGATATGGTTTTTAATGAATTTCCAGGCTAGATCAGATTTCTATCTCCAGCCATCAGAGAGTCTTCTTTTCACCTGGAAGTTTCACAGCCAAGTACATACACATAACCAAACCATCCAGAACCCAAGCCTCTCAGCACTCCTTACCTTGAGGAAACTGATCAGTGGTGGTGGTTAGCTTGAGCTTCTCCTCCATATCCCAGTCCTCAAGGCCACTTTTTAGATGCAGGCTTTCCCAAAATGTTTTGTTTTGAAAATTCAAATACATTTTATTATAATCTGCAAAATAACCCACAACTGCTTCATACTCTGAATATTGGAGGGAGAACAGCGAGTTAACCACTGCTAACTTTTAACTCTCCAGTTCTGCTCCATGTAATTTGATCTCACTTTAAAAAAAAAAAAAAAGAGAGAGAGAGAGCACATGTGAGAGATTTGACCAGGTGAATTAAAGGCCTCTGTTTCACACTTTTAAATACCCATTAAAGACCTTTCTAGGGACTGGATGATTAGTATCAATGAAGCAAGCAATCTACTTGAGAATAAAAGAGCTATCACCTGAGGGGCTTCTTTGTCTGTCCATTTAATCTAAATTCTTGATAATGCTTAGCTCCTTAGTTAGGTTAGCAGAGCTTTATCCTAACATTTCTGGAAAAATAAGTGTAAAGGAATAGCTTTGCAACTGTTCGTAATATAGGATCATCTATAGGTTTGTGGCCTTTATGGTCTGAGAAACTCAAATACTTTTTGGAGGACATATAGGGACTTTGAGGTTAGTTTGCTCAGCAGACACAGAAAAGCTCTGCCTCTCCTCCTTTTTGGACAGTTTAATTTCTTCTCTTCTTCTCCCACCTCTTGTTCTTTTTCATTCTCTTCTTCTTCTCTTCAGTCCCAATTTCTTCTCCTTTCCATTTCCCTCCCAGTCTCTTAATCTTTTAATTCTTAATCCAGCTCCTTCCCTGCCAACAACTTGCTGCTCAGCTTCCCCACTCTGCCCTCACCCTTCTCTCCACAGCTCCAAGATAAGCTCAACAGACTTCCTTGTAACCTCATTTTGCTGCCAGCCCACCAGCAGATGGAGCACAGCTGGGGAATGAAACTGAGCAGGCTCTTGTCCTGTTCACTTTGCTGCTCTGCTGCATGCCTGAGCTAGGCAAGAGCTGTGGTACACATCAATGTGTGGAAGATTCTCCTATTGGCCTCACTTTGCTACAAACGTCTTTCTAGTTGAGCAGAGCAAGGCATAAGCAGACCAAGCAATTGCTTAGGGTGCCAAGCAGCTCAAGGGAGGCCCCCTGTTAATTATTAGTATGTGTTGTGTGGGCAGGGGCAAAAATATTCCTGCTTAGGGGGCCCCCAATGGGCAGCACCAGCACTGAATTGAGGAGGGTGAGCGAGGAATAATAATGCTTGATATTTATATATACCTCTACATCTTCAAAGCTCTGCACAAGAGTTAAGGTTTGGATCCTCAAAAGTATTTAGATACCTAACTCTAATTGAAATTCTGGAACTTTTGAGAATCTGTGCCTAACACACTAATTTCCATCAGATCCTATCGTCACCGAATGGGGTCACTACAGAGTGAGGGGAGTCTTTGTACCCTGTTTATTGTAGGGTTGCTCCTGGGCTCTGCATCCTGTTTGCTGTTGTAGGGTTGCTCTTGGTCCTCCAGGGCAGCACTACAAGAGCAGGAGATGTAAAATTACAATCTAGCTTCACTAATGCAGAATTACACAGACTCTCATTGGGCACATGGGGACCCTTTCTAGTGTCTCTTTGACGGAGTTTGGATAATATTTTTTTAAAATCTCCCTAATTGGTCATGTGATGCGATGGTGCTGTGTGCCAGCAGAGGCCAGTGGACAGAGGTGGGAACTGGTTCTGGTGGATACATTGGAAATGTTGAAATGTTATCTGCTAGGAGGGATCAGCATAACCAAATTATCAAGGGAGTCCCAGAAAGTAACAACATCAGCACAAAAGGTCCTGCTAAAGAAGATGTGGATGTGCGTGTATTGTGTATCTTTTCCAAACTGCCACCGAAAAGTGAAGGATACACTTGTCGCTTCATTCACTCCTTTTGTTCCTTGTAATTGTATCACATACACCTGGCTCCTCACCCAATCTGTGGTATAAACTATGCAATTCAGATGTTCAGCGTGGTTTAACTTAATCCTCCCCACACACTCACACCCACAGTGGCCTCCATGATCAGGAAGGGAGAGATTTATCTCACGATGAAGACCCAACAGGGGAAAGTCCAGCATGCAGTTAGTTTCCAGGCACGCTACACATGTTGACGGTGTTGTAAGCAATTGCCCTGACTCAGGCTTGTCTGCAATGGCACTTTACAGCGCTGTAACTTTCTCACTCAGGGGTGTGAAAAAACACACTCACACCCCGAGCACTGCAAGTTTCAACGCTGTAAAGTGCCAGTGTAGACAGTGCACCAGCGCTAGGAGCTATTCCCCTTGTGGAAGTGATTTTTTTTATAGCTATGCCACGACTACCCAAGCCACGTTAAAGCCATGGCAGCGCTTTAACGTTGCAAGTGAAGACGTGCCCTTAGTTACAGCTGCAGTTTGGAGGGAGGCTCACAGCCAGCCCGCAGCTAAGTGATGTAACTAAATTGATTATTTTTGGCAATTACAAAAAAAAATGGTGCCCTGGTATTGGGACACTCTCAGATTGAAAGCAAGTCTCCAACCAAACTTTTGTGAAGCACAACAGATACTCCACTCATGTTCAGGCTTTCCTTTGTGGTGGAGGTTTGGTATGTGTTTTACAGGTATATACCATTTAAAGCAAGGTCCATAGGTCAAACACCCCTGTGATGTGTGTCAAGGCAACACGTTCCCCACTGGGGAGCATTTGAATCTTTTGAAACAAAATGCTGCAGCATGAGGCAGAAACCAAAGCAGACCAACTGAGGAGTTCTTTTAAGGAGAAACTCACATTTTATTGACATGATATTGTCAACCTTGCAGGATAAAGGAAAGAGAAGCCCCTTGCAGAGGATGAAGTCTTTGGGTTATACAAAAATGATCTATTGATGCCCATGGGAGAGCATTTAAACAGAGAAAATTATGGAGAAGAGGAAAAGCCCCCCAAAACCCAATCTACAAACAAAGTCCACTCACATGCACAAAAAGGAGCAGTGAAAGGCCTCCTGGCTCCTCCAGGACCCCATTATAAGAGCAGGAGATGTAACGTTACAATTTAGCTTCCTATATGGTAGCCCATCACTAGTATCTGAGCATCATACAGACAAAAGGCACCAACATAAACTGGGGCATGTAAATTAATAACAAGCCTTGAAGGCACTGGAGGGAACAGGCAGCTCCAAACCCACCAGAAGTAAACTCAGAAGATCCACTCCATCCTGGATCCTGAACCAACAGGAGCTTTAGCTTCTAGCACAACCACCTACCCCCCTTATCACACTCAATGTGAGACTGTGGCAAGAATCCTTGTAGAATGGGAAATGCAAGAAGTGGGTGGGGCATCCATCACCACCAATCTCCTTGTGAGTGTTTTACCCCCCTGACTGCACATGGCAGTCTATGTTCTTGAAAACTAAATGGATTCTGAGTTCTGAGACTAAGTGCACACCAGAATCCAAGCCAGTTCACTGCAGCTACACTGGCATCTGGCAGGGAGAGGACTCCCTTAATCTGCTAGGAATAAAGTAGAGGAGATCTTGAACATGAGGGGAAGGTGAGGAGAAAGTAGATACAGCCCATGGCATCTACATTTCATTGTTATGCTCAATAAGATGAGGACAGAACACATGTTCTTCAGGGAGTGAATGATACAAGGGAAATCCCATACATCCTGTGGCTTCAGGCACCACAAGGGTTAACTTTGGGAGTTGCAGAGGATGAATAACATTTATAACTGGGAATTAAACTGCCTCCAGCCGGCACACCAGATCAAACCTATCTGGCCTGGAGTCCTGGCCAGTGACAATAGCTTCAGAGGAAAGAATTCCCCTTAATGTGTCTGACAACGAAGAAGCTAGTTATCATGCAGTGCTATCCAGTGATGTCTGGGGAGAGGGAATTTCTTTTACATCTTAGCTGGTTAGAATGTCATGCCTGGAAGTGCATGGACAGATCACTCTTGTAACTTTGGTAGCAAAATATAACGCGAAGCAAATTAAACTGGCGTCTCAGACAGGGCCTGGGAAAAGTTCAGGAGGAGCAAAGCCATTAATTAAATGGAGTTACCATATTAAAGTGATCTGCAAGGAGGGAGGGGGAAGAAAAGTGGATTTGTGCCCTTGGTTTTGATTCTTTAAGCTTCATAAAGTAGGCTTGAAAGTTTGTAGGGTTTTTATTTTTAATTCTGCTTGGTTTCGTTGTTAGGAATCTCAGGAATGTCAAGCTGGTTTTTGCTGGATATCTCTTTGGAAGAGTCAGAGGTGTGGCCTGACAGCTATCTCCGCCTTTCACCGAAGGGTTAGGGTTAGGGTTTCTCCCAAGTGTCTGAGTCTAAACAGGTATTAAGAAAAACAAAAACTGGAGTTTGAATGAGTCTGAATTGAATCCCTTCCCCCCAAATTGAAATCCCTTGACATGTGACTGGTTAAGGCCTTGTCTACACACAAAAGTTGTGTTGCTTTGAACATATCAGGATAGTTAAAGTTACACAAGGCTTCTTCCAAGTTTCATCAGCTGGGGTCCAGCTGGGACGCATTTATACCAGTATAAGTGCTTATACCATTACAGGTTATTCTTATACGGGAGGGGGAATAAGTTATACCAGTATAAGGCACCTTTATACTGGTAAAACTTCATCCATCTGGGGGCTTGTACCAGTATAACTATTTTAGTTAAAATCTGTAACTGAATAGTTATACCATGACAAGGTGTAGACAAGGTATCACAATCCTTCTTGATCTGCAGTCATTCACAGAGTCCTCCAGGACAAACAGGGCAGCCAAGACCTGAGTTTCTAATGTAAAAGGAAGAAGGAAAACCTATGTAGGGGAAACTGTCCAGACCTTTTCTTTCCATCAGAAAGAAGCAAAAAAACAATAAAAAATGGGCCCAGCCTTTTGTGTTCATTTGCATGTCACTGACAGTGTGGTACTGTCTCCACAGGGGAAGTGACTGTCTCTGAGTTTCTGGTCACCATCCGGCTTCACTTGCACCCTGTGATTGCCAGCACAGCAATGAAGCCTGCGGAGAGCAGAACCGTGATCACCACCATGACCCCATTGAACGAGATGTCCACAGCTGTGTTCCTGTAATCCATTCCTGAGGAGGAGAAAACATCAGACACCCATGAGTCAAAGGGAAATAGAGCAGACCTTTCCCCACCACCTTCCCCCTTATTCAGTATGGACCCAGAACACTGGCCCACCTCTTTTACTGGAGCTCCAGCCCTGGAGAGTGTGAAACTGTGGAATAGACAATGGAGCGATGTAGTCTGAGGCTGTGCCATGGCTCATGTATATACACGTACAAATGAAGACACTTGTATCTGAGTAGGAGAAGGCCTATGGCTTTGCTCTGGACGTGCTGGGATCCATTACCACATTCTTCCCTTTGATGCAAGGCAACTGCCTGTCCATCCCTTTCTTAGTAACTCAGGCAGATAAAGGCAGGGGTCTTTAGTGTGCTAGACAAAGTGGCATCACTTATGCTCCAGAGTGACCATGGTGACAGTGTTGCTTGTGGATCTAGAAGAGTCCTTTTTGGGGATGGAGTAAGAAATGCTGCAGAAGAAGAAAATGCAGTTGACAGACCCAGGATCATGCCACACCTGCAAACACCACTTCAGTTGGCTTCCTGGATTTTTTCCTAAGAGCCACGGAGCCAGTGAGGACCAGGTTTGTGACCTGATAAGCATCCAGTCTTGTCAGTGTGAACCCTCCATTGCTGTCCATTAGGTTGACCTGGTCATGCCTGCCACAGCATGGGGGCACAGTGAAGTGCCTGAAATCTGGTGTGGGGAGGGAAGGAGTGTTTAGAACCCAGGGATTTCCTTGTGGGCTTGGGAGGAGGCCAAACCCCTATAGAGCTGGTGTGCAGACTTTTGCACAGATTCAGAGTGGCCTGGCTTCCTGGTCCTCTGGAGCTCACCAAAGCTGCTCAGTGGGTATCTGTGTAGGACCTGGTTCCCTACCCATGTCAAAGCTCCTCAGCAGCCCTTTGAGAAGGTCTTTCCCCTCATAGGGAGAAGGATCCAGGGGTTGCCCAGAAATGGAAATCCTATGGCAGACAGCAGAAAAGCCACAAGATCACACTGGAGCCAGGCCTGCTGCAAATGTTGTGGGATTCAAATCTGTAGCCTCTGGGCTCAGAGTAATGACACTCCCATCACAGAGTCACTTCCTCTACCTTTGGCTACCCTTCATTCTCTCACCTTGCTTTGGGATGTTCTGCAGTCAGGCCTGCTTGGGCTGTGAGATCTCATATGCTAAGCAGGGATGCAGTTGAGCAGTACTTGGATGGGAGACCACCATTGAAAACCCCCAGGGCTCCACTGAAAGTGCATCTACAAATTCAATAGGCGGTATCAGCAGTTCTTATGAAATTTTCACCATCTTGGGCAGAAGTCTCATGAGTTCATCCCCATCAAAACCAGAAAATAGGCACCACCCAGTTTGGATCCAACTCCAAATAGGGTGACCAGACAGCAAATGTGAAAAATCGGGATGGGGGGGTAATAGGAGCCTATATAAGAAAAAGACTAAAAAATCGGGACTGTCCCTATAAAATTGGGACATCTGGTCACCCTATCTCCCAGCCCATTACAGTTTTGCCCAGCCAGGTCAGGATCCTCAACTGTCATGTACACATGAGGACATTGAGGCACCAGAGGGGCTGGGACTTGGCCAAGGTCACACAGTTAGTCCGTGACCGTGTTAGTCCTGATTCCCAGTGTAAACCACAAGTTTATCCTTCCTCCCTGCAGCCATGCGTTTCCTTCTGGCCACCCTGTAGTTCCAGTGTCAGAAACTTCAAGGAACCAAGCAGCAGCAACAAAGGCTATGGACATCATATTTCAGAGAAAACAGGGAGGGAGAGAGAACCTGCTGCTTTGGTCCTCCTGAAGAACATACAGACAGTCAGAAAGGTCAGCAGTTGCACTGTGAGTGAAGATGAGAGCATACAGAGGTGACGGTGATGATCTGGAGGCTGCCTAGTATCAGAATGGCTGGAATCTTCACAGCCAGGTGAGTTTTACCTGCTCAGGAGACAACCAATGGGAGCAGCCCTGCTGAAAACTCTGACCAGATGCCCTTCCCTCACCACACCCGCCCTGACATTGAGTCACCCATGTAACCCACACCCTGGGAATCCAGAGAGGCTTTATCAGGCTGCAGTTCAGAGGGATGGGGGCTTCTCCCCCAGCAAGTGCACTTCCCCCTGTTTTGCCCCTTGCAGGCAGCAGGGATATGGGCTTTCAGTACAGCTGGGAAGGGATCCCTAGATTTGACAGTGAAACTCTAATTTCTGGGCAACTGCAGGTCTTTGCAAAGGCTTCCAGGCGCTTGCAGGCAGAGGCAGTGTTTGCATGCAGGAGGAGAAGAGGGAGATGGGCAGCAGCAATTGTTGATCCAAGGTATGTCACAGATGCTGGATTTTGCCAGGTTGTGGGGAGGAGATGAGATGGAATTCTGCCTGCACTGCAGTTCAGCTGGTAGTGAGAGAATGGGAGGGAGGCACTGTGCTTTCTCCATGTGGTAGGTGACTCGTGACTGTAAGATGAATCCTGCTGAGAGTTGAACACCAAGATTCAGGGTGCAAAGGAACTTGTCTCATATCTTAGAGCACCAAGGGAAACACTTAATCCCCTTATTTTCTCTCTCTCCTCCTCTCTCTGAGATCCCTGTTGTTCGTCTGAAAGAGGGCTGGATTTTTCTGACATAGAAACTAAGGGGTCAAGTCCATCCCTGGAGTAGGTGGGTGCAGGTCCCAGGGCTGAGTTTGGTCCAAGGACTCCTCTGGGCATGATTCCCCACAATCCCAGAGCCCCAGAGGGATAGCTCAAAACTAGCTGATCTCCTGCTCCCTCCACTCCTGGTTCTATGAGACAGAGAAAACTTGACATAGCAGCAGAGGATATTGTTAAATCATAGCATTTGTTACTGCAAATTCATCCAAACATAGATCCAGACACAGTCCCTTCCCCAGAGAACTCACAATCTCAGTTGGGCAGTGGGTGCCCCTTGAGGGGGCATAGCCCAGCAGCTTGTCCTTCTCTCAAAGGCAGCCTTCTGGACGTTTTAGACTCTGTGACCCATCCCTCCCCCCTTTCCTCATCTTATGGTGCGTTAGACAAAGTAAAACTTCTGGGATGCAAAAAATTCAACAACAAAATACACCTCTACCCCGACATAACACTGTCCTCGGGAGCCAAAAAAATCTTACCGCGTTATAGGTGAAACCGCATTATATCGAACTTGCTTTGATCCGCCGGAGTGCGCAGCCCCGCACCCCGGGAGCGCTGCTTTACCGTGTTATATCCGAATTTGTGCTATATCAGGTCGTGTTATATCGGGGTAGAGGTGTATAGATTCCAAGCATTACTTCTGTGTGATTGACTGAGATGGCAGGGCAGTAGAGTTCAAACTGATAGCCAGAGAGGTGAGAACAGGCATTGTGGGACACTTCCCAGAGGCCAATCGCAGCGCTGTAATCACCACGGTGTCTACACTGGCACCGCAGTGCTGTAGCCCCGGCGCAGAAAGCTCTACACCTCTCATTGGGGTGGTTTTTTGGGGCGCTGCATCTATGCAGTTTCTGCGCACTAAGTGGTTTGGCAGTGTGTACACCTCAGGAGTTACAGCGCTCAAAGCTGCTTTACTGCGCACAAACTTGCCAGTGTAGACGGGGCCTCAGATGTTTGGAGACATTAGGGGAAGGCAGGAGGCCCCTCATTATACACTCCTCCTCAAAACCCCCCCATGTATCCAGGACTCCAGTCTCCATGCTGATTGTGCTACCTCATAATTTCAAACAAAGAGGATGTGACATGCTGTGGAGGGAAGGGCAGGAAAAACAAATCTGCGTGCTGCAGGAAGGAGACCCACTCAATAAATCACAGATGTACCCTGTCAGGACTAGAGCCCAACTCCCAAAACATAGGCCTCTGCCACCTAAGCTAAACAGGATATTCCTTAGCTGGCACTAACAGTAGGGCCCTTACCTAGAGGGTGCCGCAGTCATGCACATGAAGCTAAGAGCCTCATTCTGGCTGCGGCTTTTTGTGGTTTGAGGCAGAACTGCTGTCTATGCTGCATTACAACTGAATTTTGGTTCAGTTATGCTCCTCTCCAGACCTGGTTCTGTTTTGTACGGGATGACCTAGCTGTGTTCTGTAACCAGTCTTGGACAGACCCAGTTAAGGTCCTGCCTACATGTTGGGATGTGGTTATCACTGGCTCTCTTGACTCTTGTCACTGTAATGTGGTCAGCCTCAAAGACTACTGTGGTCTGCAGAGAAGCAGTCTGAAAAGTGGTGCTCCTGGGCCTGTGGATTCCTACTGGGCCTGCTTTGGTTATTGCTTGTGTTAGAGCCCCCCAAAAAGCAGTCTACTTCCTTGGCAAAGAAGGGAGTTGTCTTGCCCACATTGTTCTTGTGCGTGTTGTACCCAGGGGCGGATTAATAATTTTGCCGCCCCTAGGCCCGGAAATAATTGCCGCCCCTGGCCCCGCCCTGACTCCACCCCTTCCCCCTAAGTCCCGCCCTAACTCCGCCCCCTCCGTGCCCCTATTGGATCCCTTCCCCAAATCCCCGCCCCAGCCCCGCCTCTTCCCCAGCACGCCGCGTTCCCCCTCCTCCCCCCTCCCTCTCTGACCAGCGAAACAGCTGCGGAGAAGTTCCCCTGGTCCAGCTCGCCTCCTCCGCAAGCGCGCCGCCGCTTCCTGTTTCTCTCCCCTCCCTCCCTGCCCAGCGAAACAGCTGTTTCGCAGCGCAAGCGCTGGGCGGGAGGGGAGAGAAACAGGAAGCGGCGGCGCGCTCGCGGAGGAGGCAGCTGGAGCAGGGGAACTTCTCCGGGGGTGCTCAAATTTGCCGCCCCTGCAAATTTGCCGCCCTAGGCCTAGGCCTTGTCGGCCTAGGCGATAATACGCCGCTGCCTGTACCACAGCTGACTGGCCTGGTTGCAGGGTCATCTCCTGGTTGCCAACAGTCCCTTATTACACGGGATGTCCCTTATTTTTTCATCTCTGTACAAGATCTGGAGTTCTTGAGTGCTGTAAAAAGCAGCAAGAGATACTCCTGGTGAATGTAATGAGTACTGCTTATTATTATTATTATTATTATTATTATTGATGATCATGATGATAATATTGGGAGGAGGGGTGGAGCGGAGGTGCTAAGAAAACAGTCCCTTATCTTTGAAATACAATGTTGGCAACTCTACCTCCTGCTCTCATTGGCACTCCCTGAGACACTCTGCGTTGCAGCAGGTGTCTGAGGCTGTGGCTCAGATGCAGAGCTAGCTCCCAGGATTTGTGTCCTGAAGGCAGGATCCATGATCTGTTTGACAGTTAAGAACAGCTCTGGTGGTTAGGTTACTCAGAAATGGCTCCCTCTTCCTGATTAAACAGAGGGAGAGGGAGTGTTCAGAGGAGCGGAGGCAAACTGAGAAAGAAAGAGACCGTGAGGCAGAGAGGAAACCAAGAAATCTGAGAGATGCTGTGGCCCTGTAAGCACCACAACTGCAGCTGTGTCGAGCACCTGGTTAAACCTGTCTGTGCCTGGGTGTGGCTGACACAGAGCTTCATTTGCAGTGCAGATAGGTTCTAATCATTGTAACTATCTAGGGCTTTACCATGACTTGGGGACACAATGAAAACCTGGATAATGTCAAATTCATTGACCTTCTCCATTTGTAAAGTGGAGGTTAATGACCTTGCCTTAGAGCAAGGCTGGCAGCAGATCTAGGAATAGAATGCCTGAGACCTAACTCCAGACCATAATGCTTAAGGTCCTGTTTCTAATGGAAATTGAAACCATGCTTTCAGTGGAACATGAGGATAGCCCTGTTTAAGTAGGTCCCTTGACAGGAGTTATTGTTGCAGCATAGGTAGGACCTGTGTGCGCAAGTCCATGCCTATATGAACAGCTCTGCAGAAGCGCAGCTGTACCGATATAGGTGCACCACTGCAGCACATCTGGTGAAGATGTTCTATGCCGACAGGAGAGAGCTCTCCCGTTGGCATAAGAAAACCACCTCCATGAGCGGCATAAGCTATGTTGGCGGGAGAAGCTCTCCCGCTGACAGCGCTATGCACACAAGCGCTTATGTCTGTGTAACTTACGTCACTCAGGTGGTGGAATATTCACACCCCTGACTGACGTAAGTTTTGCCGACATAGGTTAAGTCCACTCTATAGCCAGACAGTGTGTAAGGGAATGGGTGGGAGGGTGAGTGAAACACACACACATTGTGTGTGTGATAGAGAGTCAAGCAGTAGCCAGTTCATTGCACAATAGCTGCACAAACTCCCAGAATAATTAGTTTTCCTCAGCTTTGTGTCCTGACTTTGAGGTGTCTCGTATACAGAAACTTTATTTTTCAGGTGGGGGAAAGAGCAAATTTGCACCCCCTATGTCCTTAAACTCTGTGAACTTGCAGCAGAAGAGCTGATCTCAGATCTCTGCCCCTCCTCCAAGATTTTCAAAACTACTTCAAAGTCAAGTTTGCAAGAGTATTTGGTGGTTCTGGGTTTGCTGCTCACCTTTTGCGCTGCTACCCCACTGAACAAAGCATGGCGTTTCCCTTTGATTTCCATGTTTGATAGCAATAGGAGAAAGAGTTTGAAATGTTCTGCAATCTTTATAAGAAAAAGAAAAAGAAGAAAGAAATGTGCTCTGATACCTTCCCAGAGTCCTGGTCTCTGATGAGAGAGGCTGACTGACTATAGGACGGTGGTTTGAGGAAGCCAGGGAAAAGACCTTAATCACAGGGAAATTAGCTCAGTGACAGCTGATATTTGGGCAGAGGCTTCAAACAGCAGAGATGGCAAATATCTTAACATTTTATCTCTCCTCTTATAAGGGGGAATAGCAAGTGGACTGCTGAGCAGGACTATGGGACTTTGGCAGAGCTGCAAGGGGAGCCCATGACTGAACTAGCATTGGGTCTGCAGGTTGGGACTGAGGGTCATTAGCAGCCTGAGGATAAGTGGAGTGCAGGAGTAGAAGGGGAGTTCAGTCCACATGGAAATAGAGCAGGGTTGAGTGGAATACAAGGAAGCAAGATGCACCTGCACTATCTCTAGCTGTGCCTGGCACATGCAGAATTAAAGTCCTAAAAAAGGGATAACATTCTGTTCCCATGACGGGGAAGTTGTGCTATTGTTTTTAAATTTCCTTGTTCCAATAATTCTGATAATCTTTGAGCCACGTCATCTCTGGATGCTGCAGCAAGCCTCCCTCCTCACCTTTGCTGCCACTAATGTTTTTTTTGTGTCACTGAGGAAGAAAATTGCATTTTACTAAGAATACCACAAGCAAAGCAGGTGGTGGGGAAACTGAGAGTTCCCCCTACCCTGGCCTAGCTGGGACACACTGGAAAAGCATATCCCCTCCTGCTCTGAGTCCCTGTTGCCAATGCCCCTCAGTCCTGACCCACAGCATGCCTTGCTATCCCACTCGGAGTCATTCCCCCACAGTTGTGCTAATGCCCTTCATGACCCCAAAGATAGTGCCTGCTGCTGCATTTCCCTTCGAATACAAACTTGCCAGGTGAGATCTGCAAAGAGAAGGGCGCAGTCCTCTGCCTAGGTGAGAAACGCAGACTTTCCTTTCACTGGTGCGCCTGGGATCCGGGAGGGGAATGACTTCGCGACTGGCGTTGCCTGCCCACCAGAGGGCGCTGCCGGTTGCCTATTGGGAGCCAAGGGGAGCCCAGCCAGCTCGATCTGGTTATGTACAGTATGTAAATGTTCAGGAGAAGAGCTGGGCCGTTCGCAGCAGTGTCTCACGCTCGCCCAATTAGGCCTCAGTTGTGTGGAGCACTGCACTATAGTAACCACTAATTAAATATGATTAGCCAATGTGAATGGCTGGGGGGACAGGCAGCCAGTGCTGGTGAGTATTTAAAGTGACAGCGCCTCCCACATGGCGTAAGTGTGCCTGTTTTTGTCACAGAAGAATTACACTAAACTTAGTGCTGGTTGATGCTCCCTGGGGTTCTCTGATACCCCCTGAGCCAGGGACAGTCTGAGCAACAGCAGGGCAAGCTTTCCCAGCCTGCCTGGCAAGAGAGGACCCCTCTTTGGGGAAGAGGGACAATCCAACTGCATGCACACCAAGCCCAGTACTTGTTTAAATGACATCACTGCTTCTGGCCGTTCAGCCTTTGTGCTCACTGCTGAGGCTGCCAGAGAAGGGGGCCAACTAGTGCCAGTTGTGCTGGTGGCTTTTGTGATGTGGGCACCTGTCCTGGACCAAGACCAAATCATGTGAATGAAGATGTGAGACTGTGACTCAAACAATTCTCTGGAGAGGGACATATATAGAGGGACTGTAAACTTCCCTCCATAACCAGGTAGTTGGGTGGGATGGATTCTAATCTCTGTGGGATGAATCCATTCTAGTAAATCTACTATAGTAAATCCACCGGAGAAACTGCCATATATTCCCTAGCCATTGCCCCTCTGCTCCGCTTTGTTCTGCAGAAATAATAGGGTGAGCACTGAGGTGGATTCAGACAGCCTTGCATAAAGGGGTGACTCTTGGGCCCCAGAGTATGACCTAGTGCACTGCATGGTGTCCCTACAAGACAGGGAATGATAAATGCTGATCCTGTCAACTAAGCCTTGTAGCTTGCATCCAGCGCCATGTGGATTTATTATGAAGGCAAATTATCGCAATAAGCATGAAAATACATTCTCCAGAATTTTCAAGAATTCATGGCTTTGACCAGCCCAAGTGTTACAGATGGGGCTTTCCGGGACCCAGACCAGTCTGACTGCTCCATGCCAAAGTGCACTCTTGCACTATGCCCTTAGTTGACAACACCTATCTGTGGGAAAAGCCTATTCTGTAATCAGACTGTCCTCTGTTTTGGATCCCTTTTGTCAAGAAGATGGAGCACATCCGTGCCATCAGCCTTCTCTCAGAGGGGAAAGGGAAAAGCTGGATGATAATTCTCTGTGCTGCAGCAAATGCCAAGGCACTACAGCATGTTGCCATGTAGTCTAGGATGGACAGTCCTCCTGTGGCAAGTGGAAGGGATGGATGAGGTGAGGGCGATGTTGAGAGCTGGCCATGGCTATGTGATTTAAGTTTATGTAGAGCTTAGCATGCCAGTGAAGCCTGAGATATTTAAAAAGCTTTATGTGCAGGGATGACCTCACTCTCCACTGAAATGCAGCTACTTCTGAGGTGAAACAAATCAGCGGTTGACCTTGAAAATCCTTGACATCGCTACACAAGAGTTTAGGGCAGGAATTGAAGAAAAATTCCATATCCAAGTGAAACTTCATAGGGAATTTAGGGAGGCAGAATAGAATCATCAGAATTGGAATTGGGCCAGAACATTGGGGTTAAACACCCCATGTCTTACAGAAGTATACCTTACATGCCTTAATGACCACAAGTGGCCAGGATCTCAGTTTTACAATACAGTGCCTTCAACACCATAGTGGGAAATTGGGTCAGTGAGAAGACCCATCTACTGAATCATCACTGCTTCCTGCAGAACCCTAGAGGTCTCGTATCTAAGTATTGACCAGGCCTGGCTTTGCTTTAACTTATGGGAGATGACAAGATCACAGCCTGAAGTGATACAGCTGCACTCTCAGCTTATAGAGTATTGTGAGGGAGGAGATATGCAGGCCATGGCTGTAATACAGTGTGAAGACATCTGGGACTGGCATAGTACAGGGCGCAGTCAGAAACTGGCACTGGTAGTGATGCAGTAGGAGTGTGGGGTGTTAAACAAGTGCTACCTTTATTTGCCATTATTATCATGAAGGATTTAGGCATAGATTCTAAGGCCAGAAGGGACCATTGTGATCATCGTAAATATATTCCGTCAACAGTATTACCTTTATCAACCAAACTTGTAATCTCATCCAAAAAATAAATCTGAACTCAGCTTTCACTGATACAGAATTGGTGGCACTTTTGTATATGTTACAGAGCTAGAGGATCTGGATGAAATCACCTCTTGTCCTTTGTTTCAGCAGCACTGAGCTGGATGCCTCTTATTCAGATCCCTAAGAGGCAACATTCAACATCTAGATTTATAGCTTCTGAGGCCAGAAGGGACCATTGTGATCATCTAGTCCAACCTCTTGTATAACCAGCATTTCTCAAATGCAGCCACCATGGCTGCATGTGGCCACCAGGGACTTTTCTTGAAGCCACAGCCTCCTGGGCCGTGAGTGTGAAGGGCGGGGGGGAACAGCGGTCCCCTCCCCCAGGGCAGCCAGCAGTGATTGAGCCCTGCCCACCTCTGGAAACACAAAAGCTGAAGGAGCAGGCAGCCAGTGAGTTCCCCACCTTCCCTGGGCCAGTAGGGTCAAGCTTCAGACCTTGAGTGGTGGGTGGAAGGCTCCAGCCATGGGGCTTCAGGCTCCGTTCCCTGGTTGTACGGTGGCATGCTCTGGCCCCAAGGTCACCACCACCCCCATACCCCTGGCTCTCGCTGCCTACTCCAGTGTCCCTGGCCCCTGCTGCTTCCATATCCACCTCCCCATCCAGGGCCTAATTTGTCTTCCGGCTTGCCAGGGCTGAGTAAGTTTGCTGTGAAAAGTGATATTTGTATGTTTGTTAATATCACTTTTCACAGCAGACTTAGTAACTAGCAAGTCTAAAAAAAAAGGGGGGGGAAACAAAAAAAAAAAAGCAAAAGACATGACAAGAATCTGCAAAGCACCTTATTTGTGTTTCTATTCTGTTTAGGTCAGGGGTGGGCAAACTACAGCCCAGGGGCTGAATCTGGCCCTTCAAACGTTTTAATCCGGCCCTCAAGCTCCTGCCGGGGAGTGGGGTCCTGGGCTTGCCCCGCTCCACGTGTGCTGTGGTTCCCAGAAACAGCAGCATGTCCCCCCTCTGGCTCCTATGCGTGGGGCAACCAGGGGGCTCTGCATGCTGCCCCCACAGCTCCCATTGGCCAGCAACCACAGCCAATGGGAGCTGCAGGGGCAGTGCCTGCAGACGGGGCAGTGCACAGCCACCTGGCCATGCATCTGCGTAGGAGCCGGAGAGGGGACATGCCGCTGCTTCCAGGAGCTGCTTGAGGTAAGCGCCCCCCAGAGCCTGCACCCCTGACCCCCTTGAGCGCTTCAACCCCCTGCTCCAGCCCTGATCCCCCTCCCACCCTCCGAACCCCTCGGTCTCACCTTCCTGCACCCCAGAGCCTGCACCCCCAGCTGGAGCCCTCACCCCCTCCTGCACCCCAACCCCCAATTTTGTGAGCATTCATGGCCCGCCATACAATTTCCATACCCAGATGTGGCTCTCAGGCCAAAAAGTTTGCCCATCCCGGTTTAGGTCCAGTAAAGAATAGAGACAACTATACATTATTTTGATTATTGAGACCTGCAAAAAAAATCCTACATAAATAAATTACAATGATTTGGACATGTATGTGCATATTTATTTGTTTTTCCTAAAGTTAATTAAGTATTTTAGGAAAAAATTGTCAGAGTGGCCACCAGCAAGAGTTGGTGGCTGCACTCTGAGGCCACCAAAAAATTTGTTGTGAGAACCCCTGCCCTAGAACTTCCCCAGAATAATTCTAAGTGCATATGTTTTAGAAAAACATCCATTCTTGATTTTAAAATTCTCAGTGGTGGAGAATCCACCACAACCCTTGGCAGATTGTTCCAATGGTTAATTACTGTCTGACTTTGTCTAGTTTCAACTTCCAGCCATTGGATCATGTTAGACCTCTCTCTGCTAGATTGAAGAGCCCATTATTAAATATTTGTTCCCCATGTAGATACTTATAGACTGTAATCAAGTCACCCCTTAAACTTCTCTTTGTTAAGCAAAACAGATTGAGTTATTTGGGTCTATCATCATAAGGTATGTTTTCCAATCCTTTAATCATTTGCATGGCTTTTCTCTGAACCCCTTCCAATTTATCAACATCTTTCTTGAATTGTGGGCACCATAACTGGACACAGTATTCCAGCAGTGGTTGCATCAGTCGTAAATAGAGAAGTAAAATAATATCTCTCTACTCCCACTCGAGTTCCTCTGTTTATGCATCCAGGATCTCATTAGCTCTTTTGGTCACAGCATCACACTAGGAGCTCATGTTCAGCTGATAATCCACCACAACCTCCAAGTGTTTTTTCAGAGTTACTGCTTCCCAGGCTAGAGTCCACCATCCTATAAATATGGCCTATATTCTTTGTTCTTAGTTTTTTTCTATACATTTACATTTAGCTGTATTAAAATGCATATTGTTTGATTGGGCTCAGTCTACCAAGTGATCCAGATTGCTCTGAATCAATGACGTGTCCTCTCAATTATTTACCACTCCCCCAATTGTTATGTCATCTGCAAACTTTATTAGTGATTATTTTATGTTTTCTTTCAGGTCATTGATAAAAATGTTAAATAGTGTAGGGCCAAGAACTGATCCCTACAGGACCCCACTGGAAACACACCCGCTTAATGACTATTCCCTGTTTACAATTACATTTTGAGATCTGTCTGTTTAGTAATCCATTTAATGTGTGCTATGTTAATTTTATATCATTCAAGATTTTTAATCAAAATGTTGTGTGACACCAAGTCAAACACCTTACAGAAGTCTTAAGGATATTACGCTAACAGTGTTACCTTTAGCAACCAAACTTGTAATATCATCAAAAAAGATATCAAGTTAGTTTGACAGGATCTATTTTCCAAAATCCCATGTTGATTTGCATTAATTAGATTACCCTCCTTTAATTCTTTATTAATTGAGTCCCATATCAGCCGCTCCATTATCTTGCCCAGGATCGATGTCAGGCTGACAAGCCTATAATTACCCAGGTCATCCTGTTTACCCTTTTTAAAAACTGGCACAACATTAGCTTTCTTCCGGTCTTCTGGAACTTTCCCAGATTTACTGAAAATCAACATTAATGGTCCAGCGAGCTCCTCCTCTTAGATTCAAGTTAACTGGACCTGCTGATTTAAAAATGTCTGATTTTAGTAGCTTCTGTTGAACATCCTCCAGAGATACTAGTAAAATGGAAAAAGTGTTATCACCATATGATGAAATTGTAGCTGTTTTTTTCGCCTAATACAGAATAGAAAAATTTATTGAATAGTTCTGCCTTTTCTGCATTATTACTGTTGATAATTCTACCATGTCTATCTAGTAATGGACCAAAACCATTGTCAGGATTCTTTTTGCTCCTAATATCTTTAAAAATACTCCTTATTGTCTTTAACTCTGTTGGCCATAGAGTGGCTCCCCTTTAGCAATTTTCTATAATCCTAACTTCTGATTTATATCCATTCCTATTAACTTACCCTTTCTTCCATTTGTTATATATATTATTTTTCATAGCTTCCTTCACTTTCCCCTAAATCAGGTCAGTTTTTTAACCAGTATGGCCTTCTTCCTTGATTGGGGCTTTTGGGGCATCTAGTAAGATATTTTTAAGTGATTCATGATCATCATTCACATTTTTTCTGATTTAATTCTTCCTCTCAACTGATTTGGCTTGTAATTGTTCTGAGCTTTATGAAATTGGTCCTATTAAAGTACCAAGTATATATATATTACAGGTCTGAACTTCATTCCTCACCTAAATGTATTAGTTCGGGATTCACGTCCCAAGCCCTGTATCCAAGCAGTGGAGCTGGAATTCACACTCTGAGCCTTCGAGTACAGTAGGATCCACACATCAGGGCACTAGTGTCAGGATTCAAAGCCTTCGGGTGAGGTAGACAGGATCGCACAGATGCACAGCTACTGCTCCAAGATGAGCGCTGTCATTCAATGGGGAGTCACTGAGACGGTGTGGAATGTGTCATTTAAAGCATCACTTGAAAAATCACATTCCTTTTTATGAAAGAGACAAGGTGGGTGAAGTAATATTTTTTTATTGGACCAACTTTTGTTGATGAAAAAGACAAACTCTTGAGCTACACAGACCTGAAGAAGAGCTCTGTGTAGCTCGAAAGCTTGTCTTTCACCAACAGAAGTTGGTCGAATAAAAGATATTACATCGCCCCCCGTCCTTGTCTTTCTAATGTCCTAGGACCAACATGGCTGCAACAACACTGCAAACAATGACAGAAGATATTCCTTTTTACTATAACTTGAAACAGGGATATTGTGTCTTTAAGGCACCCCCTTCCCATTCTCCCTAATACCTCAAGGCCTCTGAGTGTTTCTGGAGGAGCGGATCAGTGCGAGAGTTTAAGGCATCTCTCCCAGCCCTGCTGCACTGCTCACTTACTGCTCTGAAGGCTGTGCTTTGCCATTTCCATGGAAACCATTAGTTGCTAAGCAACTGGAGCATCATCTGAGCTGAGCCCTCGCATCTAATTATCCCATCACTGTAGCTGAGAGGGGTTTGGCGGGGAATGGGGGGATTAACTCTTCTAACATGGCAGATCCATTGACAACATTTAAAGGTACAGTGTCTGCCTTTCACAGTGTGTATTGATAGGCCCCTGATCAGGTGTGATTGCTTGGTTATCATGCATAATCTCAGCATGAGAAACTGGACAGGCTTAGGCGAGCTGCAGATACACCCTCAGCTCACAGCATGCTCTTTACCCCTGCTGGGAGCCCTGTTAGGAGCCCTCAGTATCTCTTGTCTAGTTGAGTTGTCTGTGCTGTGCTTAGATGTGTGTGGACATTTGTATGTTGTGGACTCTGTGCCACATTTCTCATGTAGCGGCTTTCATAGAAATGTAGGGCTGGAAGAGACCTCAGGAAGTCATCTAGTCCATCCCCCTGTGCTGAAACATTAAGTAAACCTAGACCATGCTTGACATATGTTTGTCAAACCTGTTTTTACAAACCTCCAAGGATGAGGATTTCACAACTTCTCTAGGTGAGCTGCTCCATTACATGCCTTCTTGCTGTCTGTGTTGTGGTCTGCTTGACATTGGGGCACAGACACTGACATGGAAACAAAGTCCCCATGATGTAATCTCCGCCAGGTAGAGTATTGTTAATTCTGCAGTCTTCAGGCATCCTCATCCTGTTTGCTTTTAGAGATAGATGGAGCAAAGCTGGAACAAAACACTACAGGAAAACCATTTTATGGAGCCACTGTGAACCAGCCCAACTGAACTTCTGACCCACAGACTCTGGTCATTCAAATAAAACAGGACCTGGATGGAACCTGTCTGTGTTCTGGTGTGTGCAAATCTAGAGCCAGATTGAGGTTTTACAAAACTAATTTTAGTCCTCAGTATTGCCAGCCTGCATTTGCTTCCCATTACCATGCTCTGAGCCAGTGGCAGGATGGTGTTGCTGCCAGGCTGACCTACCCCCGGACTGATGGGTTCCACCACCTTGATTGATGGCCTTCCTGAAAGTCCTGCTGCACCAAGTGCTTGTGTAAATTACATCACTTCTTCCAGCCACACTGACTGTCAGCCAGAGTGACATCAGTGTGAAGAATGTTACCTTTCAGAGCCATGGGAACAAGGGGACCTGCCACGTTGGCAGCAGTCATGTATGTGCATGTGCAGAAACAGTCCTTACCAATCTGAACTCTCCAGATGGTTTTTCTATCCCCCTACTTCTTTTCCCCCCCCGCCCGCCAATCAAACTCCTCTAGCAGCTTTTGTCTGTATATGGAGTGTCTTTCAAAGTCTGTAATAAACACTAGCCTAGAGAAAATGGGAACCTCATGCTCATTAGCACAAGAACAAAGATCATAGAGCAGCACAGAATCAAAACAGTCACAGGGGACGGGGTAGGGGAGGCAATGAAGGGGTTGACCAGAGTCTTCAGCTATCAGTGATGTCAGCAAGCAGCCCATAACAATATATTCCATTACATTCCGTAATGAATGCAGAACATGCCTTGTAGCAAGTGCTTCTGCTCAGCTTCTTCTCTGTCTCTGCTGTTCAGCCCCACCTGTCTGTGCATAGTGTCTGTGCAAGAAGATGGCACTTTTCAGTGTACTTTCCTGCTCTCCTGGTTGGCCAGATACTGAGGAATTGCTGCTACTTCTCCTGAGAGAAGAGCACTTCTTGGGCTGCTGCTTGTTGGCTGGATCCTTGGGGACCTGGAGGTCTGCAAGGGAGCCTCCCAGCTGCTAGCATTGTTGCATGGAGACCATGACCAGCTCAATGTTACCACAGAGTCTTTGGGGGGTGGTGGGTGCAGTATCTCAGGATGAAGGTGCCTGTGGATGGGACGTTTTCCTTAGGCGAGCAACATGGTATAGTGGGAAACTTTTTGGGAGTCCCCATAATCCTTCCACTGAATAGAGGGGAATCCCACCATATTCGCTGTCATTCACTGCACCTTTGCCCATCCCTGAACCCAGATTTCTGTCATGACTATGGCCTGCAGGCTCCATCAAGCCCAAGCAATATGCTGTGCCAACCTGTTACCTGTGTTTTCCCTCCCCTTTCCCTGGCATGATTCCAGGCCTTTTTCTTATCTGAGGAATGAGTGATTGGGGACTAGGTGGGAAGCAGCTGCTTGGGAAGATAGATCAGATACTCTCCCCCCTTGCCCTCAGGATGGGGAGGTTGTTATTAGAGCTCTATAATGATTGTGTGGAGGGGGCAGACAGAGGAGAGAGAGAGAAATATTTTGTCATGAAAACAGTAAATGTAATTAAAGCCTACGTCTTAATTAAGAGCTGAGGATAAGGGGGTAGTTGGATTTCTGGCTGGAATCTCAATGGCATTGGTAATTAGGCACTTTGCGTAATGCTAATAAATAAGGAAGAATAACTGGAGGGGAGGAGGGCATGGAGTGAGCCTTCAGCAGAGGAGGGAACAGGAGTCAAGAAGTTCCTGGAGTTTGAGGGAAGAATGTTTAATGTAATGGAAGGTTCTGCTCTTATGGCTGAGGTTGGGAGAAGGGACTAGGAATGTGGTGCCCAGCTTTTCTTCTCCAGGCCTTTGGTCTAACTCAGCCAGATCAATAACAACGGGAAGCTGTTCCTGTCCAATGTCCTTGTCTCGCAAACCTGCAGCACAATTAACTCCCTTGCTCCAGACTCAGCAGAGGGGCAAGGGCTGAATGAGCCATGGAGAATGAGCTACCTTCTTGCCCTGAGCCCCACCAGCTTGCAGCAATGCTGCCAGTGCATTTGCTGTCCTGTGGGTAGAGGGTTTAATTCTCCACAGCTTTAGGCTGGTAGCTTCTTACACTTTAAAAAAAATTGGATAAAACTTCTAAACTCCCCTCAACTCATTGTATCCATGCAGGGGAGATCTTGGCTAGCTGCAGTCCTCAGAAGACAATGGGCAGGGCAGCTGCTACCATAGCTCATTGCTGATCAGGGCACCTGAAATCCTGCTAATCTCCCTCTTTTGGAAATGCGTGAAATTGCTTCAGGCCTGCAGTGTCTGCAGCTGCCTTTAATAAGGAATTTAACACTTAGGACTCGTCTACACTACCACTTTTGTTGGTATAATTTATGTCCTCAAGGGGTGTGAAAAAACACCCCACCCCCCCGCCGCCCCGAGTGACATAAGTTACATCAAGAGAAGCGTCGATGTGGACAGCACTCTGTTAGCGGGAGAGCTCTTCCCACTGACATAGCTTCCGTGGCTCGTGGAGGTAGGGTGACCAGATGTCCCGATTTTATAGGGACAGTCCCGATTTTTGGGTCTTTTTCTTATATAGGCTCCTATTACCCCCCACCCCCTGTCCCGATTTTTCACACTTGTTGTCTGGTCACCCTACGTGGAGGTGACTTTATTATGTCAATGGGAGAGCTCTCTCCCGTCGGCATAGAGCAGCTACACAAGGGATTTTACAGCGACACAGCTGCATTGGTACAGCTGACTAACAAACATGACTGTAATTAGCAATGATGACACACTCATGTGTGCAGGAGAATGAGGTGAAGTGAATGTGCAAGGGAGAAGGGGCTGCTGGGGGGGGTGCAAAGGAAAATTGGGGGCACTGAGGGAGTGGGGGCAGCCCTATGGGGGTGTGCGTGAAGGAGAATTGGGTGAGGTGAATATGCAAGGGAGGAGAGGCTGCCCTGTGTACACTGGAAGAGTGGGTGAAGTAGGACAGACTGCCCCATGGGTTGTGTGCTCCTGTGTGCCCTTGTACATGTGACTGGTACATGAGGGCCCTGAGTCGGGAAGTGGGTAATTTAGAAGGCTGCTTTTGCTGTGTGTTGAATGCTAATGAGGCTGCACAGCTTTCAGACAGAGGTGCTGCAGCTCCAGCTCCTGTCACTGAGTTTTACTGCTAGCGAGGTTGAGTCCCTGAGGGATGGGGATGGCAGAATGTGCCTGATGCCGGCATTCCTCAGGTCAGGATTGCTGGACAGGATCACTAGCCAGCCCTTCCACATTAGGGAGGCTGTACAAAAATCTCCCCATTGCTGCTCTGGATTTCTGAGTGCGGGAAGCCCTCATGCAGATCACCAACAGGGCTCCCCGTGTTGCCATGGCTGTTGATGTTGGACCAGAGTTAACCTGTAGGGGAACTGTTGGTACTATTTCCCTTGTGTTAACAAAGCTTCTACACCTTAGGCTACGTCTACACTACCCGCCCAGATCGGCGGGTAGAAATCGATATAGCGGGGATCGATGTATCGCGTCTCGTCTGGACGTGATACATCGATCCCCGAACGCGCTCCCATCGAGTCCGTAACTCCAGCAGGGCGAGCGGAGTTAGCGGAGTCGACGGGGGAGCTGCGGCCGTCGATCCCGCGCTGCGAGGACGCGAGGTAAGCGCGGGTAATTCGAAATAGGATACTTCGACTTCAGCTACGCTATTCTCGTAGCTGAAGTCGCGTATCTTATTTCGATCCCCGCCCCTAGTGTGGACCAGCCCTTATAGGCGGGGAGCACTTGTGTGACAGACATTACTGCAGAAATGTGCAAAACCTGAGCATGCTTATTATAGTTCTTTTCATCCAAGGGTCCCAAAGAGCTCCACAAGCTTCACTTACAGAGTTGTTTTCACCTACCCCTTAAATACAGCTACCTCTGAGGTAGCACACTGCAACCGCTTACACACAGAAACTGCAGGGGGAATTTAGGGAGGCAGAATGTAGTTACTCAAGTTGGAATTTGGCCAAGATGCTAGGGATAATAGCCTGACTCTTGCAAAAAATGTCATGGGAGTTGTAGTTGTAGTTGTCCAGTACCTTGGTTATAGTCTTATGTGAAAGATGTGAGGTGGGCCTTCAGAGTACCTCGTACACCACTGATTCAGTGGCAGACTTGTTAGCAATCGAATTGCCAGCATTACTTTTCATAGCACCTATATGAACCCCCATCCAATTACTAACTAAAGCCAAAACTGCTTAGCTTGTGAAATCTCACAGCTTCCCAGGCCCTGATGGCATGGCTGTAGGGAGCAGTGCTCAGCTGAGAACATGTCTGACAACACACATTCACTCCTCCTTTAGCTATAGAAATGACAGGACGGTTACTCTCAGCAGACAAAACACTGTCCAACTATTAACCAGGTCTCCCAACACTTCATGAGGCTGGTGATTGTCATCATCCCCATTTCCCAGAGGGAAGTGACTTACCCAGGGGGTCTCAGAGCTGGGACTAGAACCCAGGAGTTCCTGGCGCCTGTGCCATGTTGCATCCAACAGACCACACTGTCTCTCTGTTTTTTCTTTTTGGCATGTTGGTGCTTAAAAAAGTCTTTCTGTAAGGAACCAATGTCAGGAGAGCAGCAGTCAATGGAACATTGCCAAATTCTCTCTTTCTCTCTTGGTTTGACAGTGCTGCATGAAAGCAGATGGTCACTAATTAAAGAGAGTCAAGTGAGTAGTTTGCGTTGGCCTCTGCATTCTTATTCCAAAGAAGAAAAACTCTAGTAGCCTTGGAGGAACATCCTCTCCTCCTCCCTTGTGTCTGCAGTGTGCAGTGATCTCAGTGGTGTCTGCTGGGGATCATTGTGGGGAATCCATCCTGCTCTGGAAATGGAATCTCTAAAAAAGCAGACTCAGAATGTTTGCTAAGAGCCCAGTCTTGCTGCCATTGAAGCCAGAGGCAAACATCTCATTAGGACTAGCCCTAGACTTGTGATGTGAGCATACAGGACATTAACATAAGGATCTTCCAGCTGCAAAGTTGGATGGAAGTGAAATAATTTGCTGGAGAGGGGCTTGAAAAACCATGAGGAGCCTTCATCCCCCACAGAAGCTAAAACTAAGAGCTTCTCCTTCCAGTGGGGAGAACAGAAATAAGCCTTTGGGGCACTTTATGTCCCGCTGATCTGTAGATTCAAGCTGAGCCATCCCCTGCTTGGCACTCAGAACCCTTTTGTGTTCATCATCACGTTACATCTTCCTTACAGGAGTGTACTTCAATCACAGCCATCATCGGACTTTCTGTATACTGTCTGGGTTACTTCTCCAAACCCATGTGGTTTTTTCTAATGGCACTGAGAGCTAGATGGCTGGGGTAGCAAAGGGCAAGCATAGTGTGTTTCTCTCTCTTTACTGTCAAGAATACTTGATTCCTAGAGCCAGTCGTAACAGATACTGTCAGTACTTAATGATCCCACCTCATGTGGAAAAGATGCATATGGGGGGAAAAGTATCGGCAGCAGTATATACCTTCTTCTCAACATCCAAGAAATATGTAGTAGCTGTACCTCAATTAACATTTAGGATCTCTGTGGGTTCCCTTTGTTGAAGTCCTGATCATTCTTCCTATCAATGCTATTGCTGAAGGGCTGGATTTCCTGGGGTTTGGACCAGCCCCCAGGGCAGGGAAGCTGACCTTCAGGAACAGCATATTGCCCTTTTGGGTCAATGGTGCGCTGCTGAATTCTTCCGCTCCCACTGCAGTGGGTCTTTGTCATTCCCCACAAAAGTCCAGCTTAGGCAGGCCACAGGGAGATTGTTCCAGCTCTGCTGTAGTCTCTCAGTGTGATCCTTTCCCAAGTGCTGACACCAGCTGTAGTGCTGCATGAGCAACAAACATGGCAACTGCCCAAAAGAGATTTATGTGCCCCTCTGAATTGTAGAGTGATTTTACATTTGTATAGCGCCTTTCACCCACATGGAACTCAAAGCACCTTATTAACTGGGCAAATTTTATAGACAGCACAGGGGCCAACTCATCTGCTGCTGAAATGCAGCTGTCTTTGAGGGGGAGTACAACAGCTGTTGATAGTGCACTTTAGCAGTGCAAGGTGCCTTTGCTCCAGCCAGATTGCATCCTGCCATGAAGCATACTGCTCATAAGGGTTTTTCTCTCTGCCCTCCCATCACCCCACAGTGCTCTCTTCTGGGTAAGCATAAAAGAACAGGCCTCTACTTTGTCCCCATCTCTCTGAACTTTTGTATCCTCACTTGTAGACCTGGCTCTCAACTGCAGGAGGGAGAGGTGTTTCCTCTGAGCGCCTCACATATACCAAAGCAATGACCCCAAAGGCTGAAGCTATGGGATGCTGGCCTACCCTCCACCCCCTTTTCTGCTAGGTCTCTGCTTGATATGCAGCTCAGATGCCTTTCCAAATCTGGTATTTGTAGAGGGGAGGGGCAGGATCACCTCTGCTGCTTGCTTCATGATAATGGGCTGTTCCAGCTCATCTGTGAAATACTGACAGACAGATCTCCACATTAGGAAATACCAATGTGCTGCACACTCACATCTACCCATGCATGCACGCTCACATGCCTCTCATGCACGTGGCAAGTTGCTGTTGAATCCTTCACATTTTGAAGAAAAAGAGACTTGGGACCAAATTCAGCCCTTGTGTCCATTGCTCTGCTCACACCAATGCCCTCCCACATGCCCATTGTGCTGCTGTTTATTCTCCCCAGCTCCCTGGATGGATACTAGTGGCCCCCATGCTGCCCTTGCCAGCTTTTTGGGGACTCCTGGATGGGGAAAGTGTATGAAAAATAGACAAGGACCAAAACTCAAATCCAACTCCCCTTTTGAATTTGAGAGATTGAGTTGAATCCCTGGATCTTAGCCTGCCTGCACAATTTGGGCCTAGGTCAGATCCAGTACCATCAGGGACCTATTGTCCGGTTCCACTTTGGTTCTCATGGATTTCCACTATTTCAGACCTAATCAGATGTGATTTTGGTGCTATCTAGCCTGACGTAGCCCTGATTTGGCCCCTGGTTTAGCACTGAACCTGGAGCACCTAATCCTAAATTAGTTTGAATCCTGACATCCTCAGCCTCTAAAGGAAAATTATTAGCTGGCACTGCTGTGGCCACATTAGGCACACCTCCTGTCCCCTCTTTTGTAATGGAATCAGAGGACTGCAAGTTTGAGAGTGATAATTGTTTCTGTTTTCATGTTCTATCTTGGGGCCAATTAAATTTGCTGGCAGGTGGCTATCAGCTGTATGGGACTGTACTGCACCCTGGGTTTTTTTGTGGGTTTTTTTGCTGTGACACGTCACAAGTTGCAGGGTAAAATACTGGTAGATTTTGTCAGGAGTGACTCTAGGCACCTGTGAATCCGCCTAGTGCAGGAGCTTGGAGCAGATGCAGGTGGGTGTAGCTCTGTTCACCTTATATAGGGCCCCTGCATTAGGTGTTTTCAGGGCTCTTTATATAGGCCCAAGGAGACTGGTTTGAGGTCTACTGTGGCGAGAGCGGGAAACCCCAGTCCCTGTGTGTTCCTGACACACACAGATCCATGTCTGCTTGGCCTCACTGAAGAATCAATCTCCCTGTCATGAAATATTCATGACTGTTTCCGAATGGGCTCCAGCAAAGCAAATCTACATGTTCCTCCCCTCCCCCTCCCCTCATGTGCATACCACCCCCTCTGCACACAGACACAGAGGCACAGCGTCTGCTGCAGTGAGGGCGGCTGCAGGCTCTGCTGTGAGGTCAAACCGGATTCAGGCAGCTGATCTCTATGTCTTTGAGGAAATAAAATAGAAAGAGCAGAAAAAAAGCAGCGAAAGCCCCAGGAGATGGTTGAGAGACTTAACCCTTTCGAGGTCAGGGAGCATCAAGGGAAAATCCAGAGTGCACCAGGCAGTCTGAATGGGGAAAGGGAGAATGAGATCTGGGGAATGGAACAGATTATGCAGGACTCGCTTAGGCTGGAGGGTGACTCCCAATTTTGAGAATCCTGCTGAGGTGCAGATCTGGCTGCACTGGGGCTAGGAATGCATCTCTTCACACCTGTGCCCTGGATCGTGTATCCCGCTGCACTCAGAAGCACTGGGCCACAAGAATGGCCATACTGGGTCAGATGAATGGTCCTTCTAGCCCAGTATTCTCTTTCAATAGATGCTTCAGAGGAAGTACATAGAGCAGGGCAATTTATCAACTGGCTCTTGTGTGATGTGAAGGGGTAAATAACACTTCCTTATTCACTTTCTCCACCCCATTCATGATTTTATAGGCCTCTATCATATCCCCCCATCAGTCGTCTCTTTTCCAATGCTGAATAGTTCCAATCTTTTTTAATCTCTCCTCATATGGAAACTATTCCATACCCATTATTATTTTTGTTACCTTTTTCTGTACTTTTTCCAATTCTATTTTTTTCCCCCAATGGCGTGACCAGAACTGCATGTAGTATTCAAGGTGTGGGCGTACCATGGATTTATACTGTGGCATTATGATATTTTATCTCATCTAATTATGTATCATAAGAACATAAGAACGGCCGTACTGGGTCAGACCAAAGGTCCATCTAGCCCAGTATCCTGTCTACCGACAGTGGCCAATGCCAGGTGCAGAGGGAGTGAACCTAACAGGTAATGATCAAGTGATCTCTCTCCTGCCATCCATCTCCACCCTCTGACAGAGTCTAGGGACACCATTCCTTACCCATCCTGGCTAATAGCCATTAATGGACTTAACCTCTATGAATTTATCCAGTTCTCTTTTAAACCCTGTTATAGTCCTAGCCTTCACAACCTCCTCAGGCAAGGAGTTCCACAAGTTGACTGTGTGCTGTGTGAAGAAGAACTTCCTTTTATTTGTTTTAAACCTGCTGCCTATTAATTTCATTTGGTGACCCCTAGTTCTTGTATTATGGGAATAAGTAAATAACTTTTCCTTATCTACTTTCTCCACATCACTCATGATTTTATATACCTCTATCATATCCCCCCTTAGTCTCCTCTTTTCCAAGCTGAAAAGTCCTAGCCTCTTTAATCTCTCCTCATATGGGACCCGTTCCAAACCCCTAATCATTTTAGTTGCCCTTCTCTGAACCTTTTCTAGTGCCAGTATATCTTTTTTGAGATGAGGAGACCACATCTGTACGCAGTATTCAAGATGTGGGCGTACCATCGATTTATATAAGGGCAGTAATATATTCTCCTTCTTATTCTCTATCCCCTTTTTAATGATTCCTAACATCCTGTTTGCTTTTTTGACCGCCTCTGCACACTGCGTGGACGTCTTCAGAGAACTATCCACGATGACTCCAAGATCTTTTCCTGATTCATTGTAGCTAAATTAGCCCCCATCATATTGTATGTATAGCTGGGGTTATTTTTTCCAATGAGAATTACTTTACATTTATCCACATTAAATTTCATTTGCCATTTTGTTGCTCAATCGCTTAGTTTTGTGAGATCTTTTTGAAGTTCTTCACAGTCTGCTTTGGTCTTAACTATCTTGAGCAGTTTAGTATCATCTGCAAACTTTGCCACCTCACTTTTTACCCCTTTCTCCAGATCATTTATGAATAAGTTGAATAGGATTGGTCTTAGGACTGACCCTTGGGGAACATCACTAGTTACCCCTCTCCATTCTGAGAATTTACCATTCATTCCTACCCTTTGTTCCCTGTCTTTTAACCAGTTCTCAATCCACGAAAGGACCTTCCCTTTTATCCCATGACAACTTAATTTACGTAAGAGCCTTTGGTGAGGGACCTTGTCAAAGGCTTTCTGGAAATCTAAGTACACTATGTCCACTGGATCCCCCTTGTCCACCTGTTTGTTGACCCCTTCAAAGAACTCTAATAGATTAGTAAGACACGATTTCCCTTTAGAGAAACAATGTTGACTTTTGCCCAACAATTTATGTTCTTCTATGTGTCTGACAATTTTATTCTTTACTATTGTTTCGACTAATTTGTCTGGTACCGACGTTAGACTTACCGGTCTGTAATTGCCGGGATCACCTCTAGAGCCCTTTCTAAATATTGGCGTTATATTAGCTATCTTCCAGTCTTTGGGTACAGAAGTCGATTTAAAGGACAGGTTACAAACCCTAGTTAATAGTTCCGCAACTTCACATTTGAGTTATTTCAGAACTCTTGGGTGAATGCCATCTGGTCCTGGTGACTTGTTAATGTTAAGTTTATCAATAGGGGTTCTCAACCTATTTATCATTGTGGGCTGCATATGCACAATATATGTACTACTTGTATGGCCCTGAAGATGTCACATGGGCTGCTGCTCTGTGCTGTATGGGCCACAAGCAGCCCGTGGGTTGAGAACCACTGATCTATCCCTTTCTTAATGGTTCCTAGCATTCAGTTAGGTTTTTTTGACTGCCTCTGCACATTGAGCAGGTGTTTTCAGAGAACTAGCCACGACTCTAAGATCTCTTTCTTGAATGGTAACAGCCAATTTAGACCCCATAATTTTGTGTGTATAGCTGGGATAATGTTTTCCAATGTACATTACTTTGCATTTATCAACATTAAATTTCATCTGCCATTTTGTTGCCTAGTCACCCAGTTTTGTGAGATCCCTTTGTAATTGTAACTCTTTGCAGTCAGCTTTGGACTTAACTATCTTGAGTAATTTGTACCATCTGCAAACTTTGCCACCTCACTGTTTACTCCTTTTTATAGATTATTTATGAATGTGCTGAACAGCACAGGTCCCAGTACACATCTTTGGGGAACCCGCTATTTACCTCTCTCCATTGTGAAAACTGACGGTTTATTCATATGCTTTGTTTCCTGTCTTTTAACCAATTACTGATCCATGAGAAAACTTTCCCTCTTATCCCAAGTCTGCTCACTTTGCTTAAGAGCCTTTGGTGAGGGACCTAGTCAAAGGCTTTCTGAAAGTCCAACTACACTGTATCGACTGGATCTCCCTTGTCCATAGATTGGTGAGGCATGATTTCTCTTTACAAAAGCCATCTATAGATTCTTTCCCAATATATTGTGTTCATCTAGGTGTCCGATAATTCTGTTGTTTACTATAGTTTCACCCAGTTTACGTGGTACTGAAGTTAGGCTTACCGGCCTGTAATTGCCAAGATCACCTCTGGAACCTTTTTAAAAAAATCCACCTCAGATTAGCTATTCTCCAATCATCTGATACAGAAGCTGATAAAAGCAATAGTTTACATTCCACTGTTGTTAGTTCTGCAATTTCATATTTGAGTTATTTCAGAACTTTTGGGTGAATACCGTCTTGTCCTGGTGAGTTATTACTGTTTAATTTATCAATTCGTTCCACATCCTCCTCTGTTGACACCTCAATCTGGGACAGTTCCTCAGATTTGTCACCTAAAAAGAATGGCTCAGGTGTGGGAATCTCCCTCACATTCTCTGCAGTGAAGACCGTGCAAATAATTCATTTAGCTTCTCTGCAACAGCCTTATCTTTCTTGAGTGCTCCTTTAGCACCTCAATCGTCCAGTGGTCCCACTGATTGTTTGACAGGCTTCCTGCTTCTGATGTACTTAAAGTATTTTTGCTGCTAGTTTTTGTGTCTTTTGCTAGTTTCTCTTCAAATTCATTTTTGGCCTGCCTACTTATTCTTTTGTACTACATTTGCCAGAGGTTATGTTCCTTTCCATTTTTCTCAGTAGGATTTGACTTCCAATTTTTAAAGGATGTCTTTTTGTCTCTAACTGCTTTATTTACTCTGCTGTTTAGCCATAGAGGTGTTTCTTTATCCTCTTATTATTATTTTTATTTGGGATATGCATCTAGTTTGAGCCTCTATTATGGTGTTTTTAAAAAGTTTCCATGCAGCTTGCAGGCATTTTACTTTTGTGACTGTTCCTTTTAATTTCCGTTTAACTAGCTTCCTCATTTTTGTGTAGTTCCCCTTTTGAAGTTAAACGCTACTGCAGTGGGCTTCTTTGGTATTTCCCCCCTACAAGGATGTTAAATTTAATTATATTATGGTCGCTATTACTGAGTGGTTCAGCTGTATTCACCTCTTGGTCCACATCCTTTGCTCCGCCTAGGACTAAATCAAGACTTGCCTCTCCCCTTGTGGGTGCCAGGACTCTGATCTATGAAACATCCTATCCTGAGGTGACATGTACCCAATCAATATGGGGATAGTTAACATTTTCCATTATTATTGGGTTATCTGTTTTTGTAGCCTCTCTAATCTCCCTGAGCATTTCACAATCACAATCCTGATTGCGTTGTCAGTAGTATATTCTTACTGCTATACTCTTATTATTCAAGCATGACATTTCTATCCATACAGATTCTATGGTACAGATTGCTTCATTTAAAGTTTTGACTATATTTGACTCAATGTTTTCACATATAGTGCCACTCCACCAGCACGACCTATTCTGTCATTCCTGTATATTTTGTACCCTGGTATTATAGTGTCCCATTAATTATCATCGTTCCATCAAGTTTTTGTGATGCCTATTATATCAATATGCTTATTTAATGCCAGGCACTCAAGTTCACCCTTTAGACTTCTTGCATTTGTATACAAGCACTCATAAAGTTTGTCAGTATTTAGTTGTCTGCCTTCATATGATGTAATTGAATGGGACTCTTTTTCCTTTGACTTTTTCTCTTCAGTTCCTGCCTGTACTTTATCAACTTCTGTCCTCTCCTCTTTACTAGGATATAGAGTATCCCCTTTAATAAGTCCTCCCGTAAAGGATGTCTGTGTCCCAATCATGTGCTCCTGCACACCTTCGGCTTTCCCCCAACCCTAAGTTTAAAAACTCCTCTTATGGCCTTTTTCATTTTACATGCCAGCAATCTGGCTCCATTTCGGTTTAGGTGGAGCCCATCCTTCCTGTATAGGATCCTCCTTTCCCAAAAGGTTCCCCAGTTTCTAATAAACCTAAAACCCTCCTCCAAACACCATCATCTCATCCATGAATTGAGACCCTGCAGTTCTGCCTTTCTAACTGGCCCTGCGCATGAAACTGGAAGCATTTCAGAAAATGCTACCATGGAGGTCCTGGACTTTAATCTCTTTCCTAGAAGCCTAAATTTGGTCTCCAGGACCTCTCTCCTACCTTTCCCACTGTCATTGGTACCTACATGTACCATAACTACCAGCTCCTCCCCAGCACTGCATATAAATCTATTTAAATGTCTTGAGAGGTCCACAACCTTTGT
The DNA here is from genome assembly GCA_003942145.1 of Platysternon megacephalum. Taxonomy (NCBI): domain Eukaryota; kingdom Metazoa; phylum Chordata; order Testudines; family Platysternidae; genus Platysternon; species Platysternon megacephalum. The sequence continues at coordinate 265,484 of QXTE01000467.1, forward strand.
ACTTGGCAAGCAATTCACCATGCTGTTCTCCCAGTCATCACAAACCCAACTACTATTTATATTTCTAATAAGTGAATCCCCCCATTACTATTACCTGTCTTTTCCTAATAACTGGGGTTCCCAAATTCATCTATTGTGTAAATGCGGCCATCTCCCATTGGCTTTGAGGGGAGCTCTGCTTGCTTACACTGGGCTGCATTTGGTCTGCAGAGTGAGAGTCCTGGTTCTAATACAGTGAGGTTTGGATGCTGCTCACTTGGGTGGGAGTGTATGAATTCTGGCTCTAATGTTTTGTTACTTCCCTGGGATTTTTTAAGTTCAAGATGTTTTCAAACCTCCCTCTGGATTATAATTAATAATGCCAGGCAGCAAGGATTATATGTTGCCCCAATTAAATAGAAATCACTCCAGTCAAAGAGAGGAAGGATAGTTTTATATCAGGACTCCCAGGGTTCTTTCCCATGCTCTGCCAAAGACTCCCTGTGTGACCTTGGACAAGTCCCGTCCCTTCTCTGTGCCTCAGTTTCCCCTATGTACAGTGGGTACAGTGATATTTGCCTCAGTGGGAGATGTAGGGCTAAATGAATTGATGTGTGTAAAGGACTCTGAGCTTTGGCTGGCAGGCACCAGGGATGGGCAGGGGGCAGTTCCGTGGTGGGATTCCACTTGTTTGTAGCGCAGGTGGGCCATTGTGCAAGTGGGCTGGTGTGGCTGCTGGGTGCAGGTGGCTCATCCCTCCCCATTTGTCCCCTTGATAATCCGATTTACATTCCCCTTTTCTTCCCCTGGATCCTGCTGTTACCATGGGAACTATGTTCTCAGTTGCATTTCATTGGCTTCCCAGAGAAACCCTTTTCTTTTCTTAACTTAATTTCAAGGCTTAGAGATGGGGCTGTGGCTATGTGTTTGTTGCAGGGAGAGGGAGCTCTTGGCCACATGTGGGGGCTCTGGGGAACTGGGGGGAAATCAGGGATGCCATGGGGTCCTCTGGCCCTGGGAGCAAGGCAAATGGCTGATGTCCCCATTGAGTGGCCAGCTGTAGTTCAAGTACCATTGTCAGGAGAAAGTGCAGGCTGGTGATGAGTCCCATAGGTGCATGGCGCGGAGGCAGGGACTCCTAGGCAGGAATTTTCCTGCTTCATTCTGCGGCTTCCAGGTGAGAAATGGGGTTCTGGGTGGTCAGTGTCCTAAGAGCTGCCTCTTTGCCCCAAGGCATGTCCTGGCCTCATGATGATTCCCACTCTGAACTGCAACTAGAGAGTCGGGGCCAGGCCTCTGCAGCATGTACCATGACCCACCCCGCCCTGGCTGTGGCTTTCTCAGCCCTGACCCTGCCAATGTCAGGCTGGTGCCCTGGCTGCTGGTGTTATGAGAGTGAGGGTAGGACAGGCAGCTCCAGGGCCCTGCACTGTCACTGTCTGCTTCCCTCGGCCCAGGTGAAGGAGAGATGTTGGGGTTTGGGGATTAACAAACATATTAACTTGATGTAATTTATATTTCTCAAGTTGCCAGAGAGAAATCGGGGATGGGGAGGGGTAGATGGGCCTGAGTTGAGAGGGAGTTTGTTCCTCTGCTGCGTGAACAGGGGGCTACTCCTTCCCTTACCTCTTTCTGTCTCATTTATGGGGGAGGAGAAGGGGGCCTCGAGGTAAGACTATGGCACCCTCTCTCTATCCAGCCCTGACTCCTGCACTCTTACTCCCCTCACTTCTATTCACAATGGTGCTGACAAGATCATCTTCTCAGCTCATCCACATAGACCACATCAGCCCCTTTAGTCCCTCTGCTATCTCCCACTTCATCTACATATCAAATAAAAGCTTCTTGTCTTTACCCTTGAGGACCTTCATAATGTAGCCCCGCCCCACCTGGTGGCTTAGGTACTGATCGCAATGTCGACCCCTGTGTTCGCTCTGCCAGAGTTCCCAGCTTTCACTGCCCATCAGGCAGCTTCTCCCTCAGACACCTCCATACTGCCCTCATGGCTTAGGAAAATTCCCACTGCCACTGCCTTGTCTTCTTCAGGACACCAATCTGCTGTGAAGCCTGCAGAACCAGCCAGAAGGCATGGCCAACCAAGTGACTATCTGACCCTGTTTCTTGTCTCCTTCTTTGCTTTCCCTCTACTTGAAACTAGCCATCCACCATCTGTGCAACTGACCCAGCCGGGTCCAATTCCTTACCAGGTTAATTAGTTTCTCTGTGTTTTTGCAATCCCCTGCACCATGGGGCCACAATCCTGACTGGAGCCTTTGGATGCTACCAGAATATAAATATTTAATAGGAGCATGGGACAGGGAGTCAAGACTTCTAAGTTCCATTCTCAGCTCTGCCACTGACTTGCTGCATGGCCTTGGGGAAGTCACTCCTCTTCAGTGCCCCACTTGTAAAGTGGGGATAATACCTACCTAGTAGGGAGTTCTGAAGTGCTTTGAGATCCCTGTACTATAGATGCTGGAGAAGGGCAATGCCTTACATTTTCCTGTCTTAGGATGTCTGTGCCAGAGGGGATGGTTTAATGGTCTAAGCACCAGCTTTAAAGCATTTGCACTTTCTAGAACTGATGGTTCAAACTCTAGCAGGGTCAGCACAGTCCTCTGCCTCCTGATGTAGGAAAATGGAGTGAGGATCTATCAGATCCCTCTGAGATCCAGCTCATCTCTTCACTGCCTGGACATTAATGTTCAGATGAGGCATTTTCCCAGAGAGCCAAGATTTCTCTTGTTACCCCTGGCTAGAACATCAGTTCCTGTTGAGCAGTGTGCTGTGCTGTGCCCTGGCTGCCATGCTTTGCCTCAAAGGTAGCTGCATCTCCATCATTCTGCCTGGGATGGAAGGGTGTGTGGGGTAGGGATGGGGATTATTATATCTCTGGTTCTTTCCTTTCTCTAGCTCTGCTATTGTTTCTCTGTTTACATCCCTATTAATCCACCTCTGCAAAAAGAAAGTGCTCCTGTGTTATTGATGGATATGTCAGGGAAGGAGCTGTGTGACTCAGCAAGGAGGAGGTAAGGTACAGCAATAAACCTGCTGCTCCTTGATGAGGCCAGGGTTGACCAGCAGCGGAAGGATGGGGCTGGTTTGGTACAACAGGCTGATGCAGCAACTAGAGGGTCTTTGTCAGGTTTGACACCTGGGAAGAGCTCACTGCAGGGGACTAAACCTCATTCCCCCCTGGGTATGTCCTGGAACTGGGGTGCTGCAGAGGAGTAAGTGGTATCAGGGCAGTGAAGTGTATGTGTATGAGTGACCCCAACCCTCTACACTCCTCCTGTATTGGACTCTGCTCGCTTTGTGTCACTTTGCAATGCTGAGACCTGTTGGCATCAAGGAGGGGCCAATTGACTCATCTGGATACGTAGGGATGAAGGATCTGAACTGCACAAAGTAGCACTGGGGGGCTGAACTAGCCCCCCAGCTCCATGTGCCCTGTGTCCCATGGCTTCAGTCGGCCCTTGAATCAAAGTGTCACTGGGAGGTGAATCCCACCCAGCCCTGTGTGGGCAGGACTTTGCAGAGCAGCTTGGGGCCTCCCCTCCTGGTCCCACACCCTAGTTTCCAAAGGCTGCTAGTTTTATTTCCTGGGAGTAATCTCTGCCCCTGGGTTCCCCTGCTGCCCCACCCCAGTTGGGAAGGCCATCCCTGCCCCCTTCTGCTCCACATTGGGGAAGACGGGAGCTATATCTGCCTCTCCTGACCTTTACATCCCACCCTGAAATGGCTGCCTCATCTCTCGGACCCCCCAGTCCTGTGCTGCCAGTGCTGTCTTTGCCCCGTTAAGTGAAACATTCCATCTTGGATGCCTCAGTGGATTCTTTCCATCCCACATGAGCCACCACTTTTCAGAGATGATGCCAGCAGGCCTTGTGGCAGCTCCAGCGGGGGATAAACACATATTGCATTTTGCTTTCATAGGGATGGACTTCAAGCCCCCAGGCTGTCTGTACCAGGGACAGGGATGCCTCCCAGTTTGCTGCATGAGCTTTGGTGGTGGGCCAGGGCCTGCTGTGGGGGGAAGCCTTTTTCTCTGCAGATGGGATGATGGATCCTTTACCAAATATGACTGTCCTTGGAGTCACGCACCTTTCTGCTATCTGGAGTCTGAGTCCTCTGTCTCTTCCTCTGACTGGTAATGACTCAAGGGCCCTCTCCCTTCACAGCTGCCAGTCTGAATCCAGATCAGGCTGCCAGAGACCCATTTGATGGCTATGCAGTGGCACCCTGGATGAGATTACTTTGGTATGTCTTATTTCAGTTCTCAGGGAACCAATGCCCACATCAAAAAAGCCATTGATACTAACCTCCACCTGGTCGGGGGAGAGACCAAGAACTGAAATGGCTGTGGTGCCAGTACTCCCGTCTCACTCCTAAGTTCTGCATCCGCGGCAGGGCTGAGGCACATTGATGGGGGAAACCATTCTGTCCCTGCTCTGCAGAAGCAGAAGGGCATCTCTCTCCAGGGCTTCATGGTTATTAGACAGTAAAATAACCAGGATGCAGGATTCTGGTAGTTGGAAGGAAATGACAGCAACAGAGAGAACTTGCTCCTCTCCACTCACCAAAGAGAGCAGTGCCCAGTGTGTGCCTTGCCAAGGGAACCTTAGGAGCAGAGATATCATCCCCATCTGGGGAGCAGAGCAGCCCCCTCCCACCTAGTAATTGCCTCCAACCTTAGGGTAGCACCTGAGTGAGTGTTTACACTGGAAACAGGACTGAGCCACAGAGTTTGGATCCAGAGAAGTCTCTGTGCACCCCAAAGGTTGTCTCCTTGCAGAGATGAGGCTGGGCCACTGAGGTCAGACCTGGATCCATGTGTGTCCCTGAGGATGACTCTAATTCGCATATTTTAGCTACAGAAGTTCTCAAAACAAAATAGGACAGAAATCAAAGTCCTTAATTCCCAGGCCTGGTGCCCCCTCTCCCAGGGTGCCAGGAGCTGGCAGAAGGGCAAAAATGCTCAGTCCTTAGGGAGGTGCAGGGTAGGGGAAAGTGCCTTACATTGCTTTCCTTTGCCTCCTTGGCTAATTAAAACAATTCATTAAGGGGCTCTGATGAAAACTTGACATGGATGGAGAGATGGTGCCTGTCTTGGGAATGGGGAATGAATGGACAGCCCCTCCAGCTTGGCTGCAGGTGTGAGTCTGTATGTCTGTAGGCTGGTGCAGGGTGATGTGATTTAGCCAGGGCCTGCTCGTAGTTTTCAGCAATGGGGATCCAGGCCTGTCTTTAACAGGATTAGGAGTGGCTTTGTGGCAGGATTAACCTCCTTGACAAGCTGATTCCAGCATCTCCCCCTCCCAATTCTCTGACCTGGAAGCTCACTGGAGCATCCCATTCCCTCAGCCTGCAATATGGGAATGTCCGGAGTTGCTCTTCTGGCAGAATGGGGTATCCAGCATGGTGTGACCCCTGCACTGACCACCATGGCGCAATTTGTACTACAAATCATTCGCCTTCCCATCCTATCTCTGACCCTTGCCTTTCCTACAGCCAGGGGACTAGAGATGTGACCAGAGGTCTTGACAGGTGACATTGCTGCTAATCCATTCTAGGCCACCAGGTGGCACCCCCTTTTCTCCTGTACAACCTTGCAGCTCTCTTGTACCACACTTAGTGCATGTCTACACTGGGGGGGGATGTCGATGTAAGATACGCAACTTCAGCTACAGGAATAGCGTAGCTGAAGTCGACGTATCTTATTTCGACTTACCTCCCGTCCTCGCGGCGCGGGATTGACGGCCGCAGCTCCCCCGTCGACTCCGCTTCCGCCGCTCGCCCTGGTGGAGTTCCGGAATCGATGGGAGCGCGTTCGGGGATCGATATATCGCGTCTAGACGAGATGTGATATATCGATCCCCGATATATCGATTGCTACCCGTCGATCCGGCGGGTAATGTAGACGTGGCCCTTGTTCACATCAAACACTAGTCTCCTCAGGGGAATCCAGGTGATTCTCCTATAGCAGCCAGATGGCAGCCTGTGAAGTCCCAGCTCCTGCAGAGAAGTCAAGCTGGGAAGGCCCACAGGCTCCATTCTCCACACTTGACCTCATTTAACAATCCTCCCATCTTCAACTCCTGGGCCAAATCCAGCCTCAGAGCTGTAACTCCTACTAAAGCCAATGGCCCCAAATACCTTTGGCAGGAGGCCAGGCAGGCAGCACCCTGCATGACATGGAGGACACTTTGGCCAAAGACATAGGAACAAGCCCCCCTTTGCTTCCCACTTGCCTCAAGGGAATCTATTGCAAGGTTTGGGAAAGTTTAACAAACTCATAGATGCTGCCTGATTTTTGTGGGCTGGGCCTATAAGCCAAAGGTTAAAACTCCTGTGTGAGGAGCTGTTTTGGGGCAGCCCCAGTCTGAGTAGAAGCAGGAAATACCAGAAATTACCTGGGTGAGCCAGAACTTTGAAGGCTTCAAGGCCAGCTCTGCAAACCTAAGAGGTTCAGAGAGTTCAGTACTGGGCAATTGTGCAAGCCCATCATGTGTAGATCCAAGGTCAATGGGAGTTCTCGCAGGGGGCAGTTCTCCAAATTATTTGTTCCAACTTGACAAAGAGGTGCAGGAGAGAGATCAGCTTCTTCCACCCACCATGGACTGAGAACCCCGGGGCTGAAACACACCAACGTACTAGTGACCCAGTGCATCTCTGCAGAGAGAGGGTAGAACAGAAGTATGTGAGGGAGCAGTCTTCCCGGCCTTTCCCTAAAGGCTTCACAGATGCAGAGATGCTGAGTTTGAACAGGGCAGGGGCCAAAGAAAAGGTGAAAGCTGAGTGCATGGGGCAGGGCTGAGAACTACAGAAAGGAAGCATGGTCCTTTGCTAGCTCCAAATGTCTCCAAGTGCTTCTCTGATGGTAATGAATTTGGCTGCTCAGCACCCTCCTGAGGCAAGAAAGTCTCGTTATTCCCAGTGTACAGATGGGGAAGCTAAGGCACAGAGTGGGAGAGGGACTTACCTAAAGCCACAGTGGCAGAACTGGGAATAGAGCCCAGAATCCCTGATGTCCAGTCCCCTGCTCTAATCACGAGTCAGACAAGCCTTCCTCAGAGCATGCAGGGGAGCTGGCACCATCTCGGCAGCAGGGCCAGTTTGGGACCCCCTTTAGCTTCAGGGAAGTGCTGTATTCCTTGCTTTGTCTTAGAGTCCCTGCCTGGCGCAGAGAACTAGTCACATGCAGGGCCAGGACCTTCTCGCAGCTGGTGACTGTGGCCACATTATTAAGATATTGTATATAGTCGAGTAAATGACTACCTTGGAACCTGGGCCGGATAAGTCCATTGGGCCCTGGGCACAAGCAGCACTCAGAGCTTAGACCATCAGTCATGGGTGGCCTAGCAATGCCTGAGAGAGTGAGAGTAGGAAGTCAATTGCCTGCAATGTTCAAGCCTCAGAACTCCACTAATGGTGAGGAAACAGGGACTGTGAGTGTGTGTTATGGAGAAGGGGATTTGGAGTCAGGCCTTCTGGGTGCAGTTACCAGCTCTGTGACTTTGGGCAAGTTCCATCACTTGACTGTTGGCACAACACTGTGTGTCGTGTATGTCTGAGTACACAGGATGCATGTCTTCATCCATGCCGTGTGTGTGTATTATACTTTGTGTGTGCAGTAGTACATGTGTATGTATGTAGAATGTCTATGTACTGTTTGTGTCTATTACGCCCTGTGTGTTTAATTACATGTTCAGGGTGTGTATTTACCTACATACCCTGTGTGTGTTTGGGGTACTCTCCCTATCAGGTTTGTTGTCAGAGGAGCTTCAGAGGTGCAGAGTGCCTGTAGGAGCAGAGCCAGGTGCTTGTGCGGGAGGGGGAGCTCAGGAATGCAATAGCAGCCAGCCAGCAGCAGAGCCAACCACCTATCTGTGTGTACTAACCTGAAATCCCCTGCAGCCTGTGCAAGGTCTGTTCACGCCTGCGCAACCAACCAGGAATGTCATAGGAAAATCTCACTCCTGGGGGGTGGAATGGTGTCTTTCTCCCCCCACCCCAAGATCTGTCTGTCTCATCCCAACCCCCAAATGTACACATCCCTTGCCCCATGGCCTGTAGCATCCACTGAAGCTAGCAGGGTGCATGGGTGTAAGCAAGGCAGGATGCATGTCTGCCTGTCCCTGGCCCACACCAGCCCCTAACTCTCCTTTATTTCAGAGGGGAGATCTGGCTGGCTTTGTGTCACTGAGGCGCTGTGATTTCAGAGCCAGCCCTGCCTGCTCAGTTTTTCCAAACCCTCACTTGGAAGGAAGGAGCCGTATCAGGATAAGAGTCCTCCCAACCCACCCCTTTCACTGCCATCTTCCCTGCTCCCCAGCCAGCCCTAGCCCTAGGTGGCGGTGGGAGGGCTGTCTCTGCTGATTGCTACATTTATCACACTGGTGGCCTTGCTAAATGGTTTAACCCTTTGGTCCCTGCCATCCTCATTGCATTGTGTGGCTGTCTGTGCTGACAGCAGACCAGGAGGTTAGTTCTGCTGGTGGCTGCCCAGCAGCCTTCCTTGCTGCACTAGGATCCAGGTCTTACTCCTCAGGCTGGGCTTTTAGTCTCCGGCTCCCAATGGTGCATTTGCTGTCTGCCTAGGATGGGAGATGTTGTAGCTGTGTTTGACCCCGGATATTAGAGAGACAAGCTGGGTGAGGCAATATCTGTTAATGGACCAACTTCTTTTGGTGAGAGACAAACTTTCGAGCTACACAGAGTTCTTCTTAAGATCTGGGCAGCCCTGAAGCTCTGTGTGGCTCGAAAGCGTGTCTCTTTTACCAACAGAAGCTAGTCCAATAAAAGATGTTAGCTCACCCACCTTGTCTCTGTGATGGGACAGACAGCTTCCACCCTCAGCTGGCTCCAGGGCTACACTAGCTCTCTCCTGACTTGGAGCACAGGGATCCCAAGATGCCAGATGGCTGGTTTGTGTTTGCCCATGTCTTGGGCTGCCAACCAGACACCACATCTATTGGCAGCAAAGCAGAGGTCTGTGTGGGTCTCAGTGCAACAAAAACACCAGCCCTGGGACCAACAGAATAGGAACCTTTCACCACTTGCCCCACCCCTCTTTGACAGCAGGATCAGAGCGAGAGGCAGCTGATAGCCTGATTTCCAAACTAATTCTCTCCTTCCAGAATTTGGCTGCTCCAGGACAGGCCTAAATTGCTGCATGAGTCCTGCATGTTACCACAGTCAAAGCACATAGCAAGGGCCTTGGCCTCAGATTTGCCAAGGAACCTCCCCTTGGCCAGTCCAGTAGGAGCTGTGCTGATCTCCCTGGCCAGGGGATGTCCAGGTTCACAACAGTGCCAGGGCTTTGCATACACCATGATGGATCTGGGTTTAGGGCATCCTTTGAGATGCAGTAGGCATGTAAGATTGCAACAACACTGGTACTGTGCAGGCATACAGTGGGCATGGGAATGACAGTGCTGGGGCAGTGCAGGTAGGATTGTGGCAGCACTGGGACTGCACAGGTATGCAGGGTACATCTGGCATTGCAGGGATACTAAGGCTACACAAGCATCCAGAATCATGGCAACCCAGTAATGCTTCTGGAATTTTGGCAGCTCTAGATCTCTGCAGGAAAGTGGTGCAGTAGCTGCACTGTGACTGCTTAGCTGAATGGGGCTCTCCTCTCTGCCACCCCAAACCAGGCCCAGATCTGTGCCTTTAGAACTGCAGTATACATGAAACTCTCAAGAACCCAGGCTTGGCAGTTAGAGCAGGAGGCTGGGAGTCAGGACTCCTGAGATTTATGCCCAGCTTTGGGAGGCAAACGTTGAGCAAGAGCCTGGAATTCCCAAGCGCCATTCCTAGCTCTTACATTAAGTCACTAGATGGTCTTCGCCAGGACACTGCTCTGTGCCTCAGTTTCCCCTCAGTGCAGTGGGGCAATGATCCTGTGCTGATGGGGCTGTGATGGTTAATGAGTTAGGGTTTGTGAAGCAGGCTGAGGTCCTACCATAAAAGTTGCTATAAAAGCAAAGAGGAGATCCTCATCATGGCCCTCTTCAGATCCATCCGACCAATGAGCACATGCTACCCAGGCAGCTGCAGAGGTGGGATAGGTGGTGCTGCTGCCTCGCTGCTCAGACTCTAATGAGCTTGTAATGAGGGAACCCATTCTTCCCTAGCCAGCCTGGAGACTTCTGTGCTGGGCACAGACCTACCTTTATTTGGAGCCCATGTTGTTGGGTGGTTTTTTGTGCGTGTGTTTTTGACACAGCAGCTTGTGGTACCATAAAAAACAAACAGAAATGAGACTGAGACCCCAAAGAGCTGGGGAGCATGGGAGGCTGGCAGGATCTGAGGGGAGAGTCAGGAGGAGCTGGCAGGCAAAACAGCTTAATGGCAGTAATGGCATCATCTGCCCTTCCCAGCATGGGTGCAGCCTTCATCCCTTCTCCCTTTCTGGCTTATGCCTTCTGTGCAGCAGTTTCCAGTGAGGGTAGGATATGGATGAGTCCAGCCCCATCTGTACCAAAGTGTAGCCCAAATGCCAGAGCCATGTGTGCTGCATCTGTGGGAGCAGGAGGATCCAGCACTTGAGCACACAAAGCCACCCTGGGCTGGATCCTCGCAGCTGATGTCCTCACTGCAGAGCAAAGGGCCTTGCCTTTCCAGCTTGACCCTAGGGTAGTCTGTGGAGCTGATTTCCACAGGGACTGGTGGGGCAATGCCCTGCACTCTGTGTCCTCATGTACGCAGTGCGAGTGAGTGCAGAGTAGTGCCAAGTCAGAATGGGCACATTTCACAGCACTTGCCTGCAGGGGCTGCAGCACAAGGCAGGTACTTACCCTCACCACACCTCACCTTCTCTCTGTTCTCCAGTGGCTCTGCTGCGTAGTGCTGGAATGAGAGACACGCTGAAGAAACACTTCACTGAGACATGGCTCCAGCTAACTGTGAGTCATGTAATTAACTCTGGTATGGTTAATTGATCCTAATTCATGGATGTAATTAAGGGCTTTGCCCACATGGGTCTCCCTGCATATGTCTACACTGCAATTAAAAACCCATGGCTGGCCTATGCCAGCTGACTTGGGGTAAGGGGTTGTTTAATTGCAGTGTAGACATTTGGGACGCTCTCACCTGTCAGGGTCCTAAAGCCCAGGCTCCAGCCCGAGCCCAAATGTCTACATAGCAATTGAACAGCCCCTTAGGCCAAGTTAGCTGGCACAGGCCAGTCATGGGTTTTTAATTGCAGTATAGACATACCCCATGTCACTGCATCGGGCTGGGGCTGGTGTGGGAGGGGCAAAGGGGCTCAGCAGAGATGAGCAGACTCAAGACTGACCGGGATCTAGATCCCATTTATCCCAAACTCCACCAACCCCTTGGGATCAGGATGGAACCCATTACATGGTTCTGCCCCCTCCAACGCCATCCCAGGTGTCTGCAGCCCTTCTGTTCCTGCCTAGGGCTTCTCAAGGGGCTTAGTGTGAGTTCTTCAGCTTGGTTACTATATAATGAATCACAAGCCAGCTGCTTGGTTTCCTTAACAAAATGCCAAGGTATAAACTGCAACAAACCTGGACCAGATGACAACTGTGGTTGGAGAGGTTCCAAATCTGCACCTGAATTTTGTACGCTGGACCTATCTCTAACTCTTATCAAACGTAGAAAAGAGATTCCAAAGAACTGAGGGTTGAATACCACCATTTATCTGGGATGGAACCAGCCCTCTGTTCTCAGTGAGCTGTGTATATCACACCTGTGTCTCTGAACTAACCCATTAAACACAGGTGCGGGCTAGAACATTAGTTGCAACAGTACATCACTTTTTAAAACTATTCTCAGGCACAATTCGCCAACAGGAAGATGGCATCTCACAGTGAGTGCAGCTTAGTTCATGCTAAAACAATTAACCATTTTGTTGCTAAATTAAACCCTGTGCTAATACATCTGCAACAGAATCTAGCCTGTCCCTTCTACCTGTCTCCATTGCAGACTAGCTCATGAAGTTTCTTTAGGGCATTTGCTTACCACTTGTCAGTCAACAGAAAATGATAGGAAGCAACAGCTACACAGGCTGATGGGTTAGGATTAGGGTCAGGCCAGGCCAGTAAGAGATAATCACTCCCTGATCCTTTGAGGTCGCAGCTCCAAACAGGGTCCTTACTTATGGGGTGGGGAGATGGGTATTGAAGCAAAGTTCTTTTCCTTCCCAGCTTTCTGCAGTGAGTTGGGCCAGTTTGTATCACAGCCTCCCTGATCAGTGGGGAAGGCAATATTCCCCCCCTTCCCAATAGCGAGGAAAGGAGTTGCTGTTTGGAGCACTGGGGCAGGGACACCCCAGCATTGACTCATCCAGCAGAGCACTTGCCTCCTCTTCCTTTATCCTGCTCCCCATGCCAGCACACATGCTGTAATGGGGCCCCTTCTCTGCAAGGGAAATAACAGTGGAGCCAAACAGTGGGTGGTACAGAAACCTATGGTGAAATGTAATTTCAAACTCAGGAGATGAGGAAGGGAGTGGGGTACGGAGCCTCTGGGTTGCTGGTTCCAATCCACCCCCAGGCAGTAGTGAGTGACAGTTTTTACCTGCTGATTGCTGGTCATTGGCCTGTCGGGGCTGGGTTTGGTAGGTCTCTGGTGTGGTGGGTTTCTAGAGCATGGGTGTATACGATTTAACTGTCCTGTTCCTGCCAGCCAAGGGCTGACTGGGCCATGGAGCCTGAAATCTCCAAGTGCCTGGAGGGGGCAGCACATTGTTGGGGCAGCGTGGAGGAGCCTGCCCTGCCCTGCCATTGTGTGCGCTGACGATGGAGAGAGGGCTTCGATCTATGGAGTGGTCAAGACAGCATATTTTGCTAATGCTGAATTTACTGAAAAAAAATTACAGGAGGAAAAAACCCAAATGGCCCGAAGTCAGGAAAGTTCCGTGTGTGGCAGAAGCAGGTAGCAGCCGGTCTGGGCTGCTCAGCCTCGGACTCATTAACATGCTGATGTACCAGGCAGCTCCTGTAATCAGCTGCTGGGATTTTGTTGTTTTTGGCATAGGGAGACTGAGAGGAGCTCCAGGGACTCTGCTTCCCCCATCGCCTCTCCTTCCTGTCTCTCCTGGTGTGGGCGTAATGACAGAGGAGGGGAAGGGGAGATGGGAGTAAGAGTCAAGTGCAGGGAGGATGGCTTGCCCAGCAGATGTTAATTAAAGACAGAGGCTCAGCACTGAGACGGCAGCGCCTGGTCCTCCTGCTGACCTTTCCCAGTCTCACTCTATCGCTTTCATGCGCACAGCCTGGGAGAGACGTGAGGTGCTGTGATGTAGGGAGCCCAGGAGGCCAAGGAGAAAGAAAAAGAGGACAAGGGAAAGGTAGCTGGAGGGCCTGGCGAACAGGGGGCTTGGTATGTTCCATCTGGATCAGACAGAGCTGGAGAAAGGCGCTGCCAGCATCTATACCCCTTCCACAGAGAGTGTTGGTGCCACCATACCAGACAGCAGCAGTCGTGTGCTTTTATTAACCCTCTGTGTGCTGTGGTCGGCTGCACTCATGGGGCATTAGATATACACCTCTACCCCGATATAACGCTGTCCTCGGGAGCCAAAAAATCTTACTGTGTTAAAGGTGAAACCGCGTTATATTGAACTTGCTTTGATCTGCCGGAGCGTGCAGCCCCACCCCCCCGGAGCACTGCTTTACTGCATTATATCCGAATTCGTGTTATATTGGGTCGCGTTATATCGGGGTAGAGGTGTAGATCCAGAAGGTGCCCAGCATTGCATTATCTTACCAGTTGCCGGTCACCTGGGTCCATGATGTGAGAGTAGGGCTAGGCAACCTGCTGGAGGCCGAGTGAGAATGCCTGCCCCTCAAGCTTTGAAAACATTTGGGTCTGACCCACACGCAGGACCCCAGGGCAGGTGCTCAGATATACTTCAGAGAAATATCCGAAACATGTTGTGCTGTTCCAGGGTGTGGCCCATTCAGAGCAGGGACCTTTGTGAGGCTCCCACATCTTCTAGGAATTTCACAGACAAACGCTGGGGATGCTGGAGACTTGCCTGGTGTTCTGAGACAATAGTGAGAGCCAGTGTGGTCTAGGGGTGAGAGCAGAGGGTGAGGGTTGAAAAGACCTGGACCCTGCCACGCATTCATTATGGGAGCTTTGGCTTCACCTATCTGTGCCTTTGTTTCCCTGCCTGTAAGAAGGAGGGTCCATGTGTGGCTGCATGAAGCAAGCTAAGATCCTCCTCCAAGGAAGGGTCAGTGTTGCTGTTATACAGGGGTGAATAGAGATGTCTGTATTATTTTGGCACTGTGGCCAGATTGTCCCCTTTCTCTACTCCAGCCTGTTTGCTGGTCTCCTCGGGGCAAAACCACTTAGTGCCTTGGGGAAAATACCTTCAAAAGAGAATTCTGATCCCTTCTCTTTGGGTTTTGGGAACAGTGAGTGTCTCTCTCTTCCCTTGGGTGTCTCTTGGCTGCAATATCTGCAGTTTGCTTTGGTAAATTCTGCAGAATTTCATGCATATTTTGTTTATTCATGCCGCCCCAGCTTGCTCTGTACCCAAAATGCAAACAACCAAAGGAACAACATGGCCTCAATAAATATGATTTGTCAAATGAATTACATCATTTCCTGCTCCTGTCTGGGGAGCACAGGCTATGGTTTGTTCACTTGTTAGAGTACAGTATGAATGTTAACGATGTCACCTTCCTGTCCACACACATTCAGATGGATTCTCTTTGTCTTAGTTTATTATTTTATAGTCCAAATAAAAAACACCACCATAGCTGTAGGAAGAGAGTGGGGTCTAGTGATGAGACTGGGGAGCCAGGACTCGTGGGTTCTTTTCCCAGCTCTGTCTATAACTCACTTTCCCTCCCTGTGCCTCAGTTTCCCAGGCTGAAAAGTAAGCTTAATACTGGCAGCTACTTCATGGGAGGCTTCATTACTAACATCCCAAAATGCCCTGAGATTTTTCACATGGCAGGTGCTAAAAAAGAGGAAAAGCATCATTACTGGTAGATGCAGCTGTTCCATCCTCAGATCCCAAGCTGGGTGCAAAGCCGGGGGGGCTGGAACAATTTGTTTGTATAGTGGAGGTGCTGAGAGCCATTGAACCAAACTGTAAGCCCTGTATATAATGGAAACCACTTCAAGACAGGGGGCGTGGCAGCACCCCTAGTTCCAACACCTATGTGCAAATCCTACTGGGAAGGCAACATTGCCCTTGTTTCCACTCTTTCCTTAGCAGATTCGCTAACCTGTGACATGTAGGACTTGAGGTTATCTGTGTGACTGACGCACACTTCAGGCAGGGAAAAATGTTTCCTCGAGGAGAGGCGACAACATTCCAACTGCCTGCCTGGCACCTCTTCAGCCAAGCAGAGAAAGCTGTTGTGAATCAGCAGTTTAGGCACACTCCACAAGGGGGCAGTGGTGCACAAACCCTCAGCTGCAGTTCCTGTGACTCAGTCAGCAGAGTCCCAGTTCTGTCCCAGTACAGGCTGGGGGACAGAGAGAGCCTGTAGCTCAGAGTGCTTTGCAAACATGAAATCCCCGAGCCTCCCAACCCCTGCCAGGTCAGAAGACAATCATGCCACTCACTGTCCTTATTACGGGCACCCCAAGCCTCCAAAAATCATGTCACGCAGCCCAAAAAAAAAATAAAAAAAAAATCACAAGATTTAAGATCTGAAAAAGAAAAAGTTGAGGGTAATTTTATTTGCTTTCTGGTTTCTGAGACTTTAGAGTGTGCTTGGGCCACCATTAATTGCTACTTCCTACTGGGGATCTCAGAGGGAGTGCTGTCTCCCCTTCTAAAGCTGCCCACCTTGCCTGCTCTCAGGTGGAGGATGAGGGAGGGTTGCTGAGGAATCCTATGGATAAGACTGCTGCATGCTGCACTTTTATGTCTTTCACAAAAGATGGCACCTCCTGCAACATGGTACCCTGTAGCATCAGGCTGGGACACTGGGGTGAGTGCTAACTTGGTGGAAGAGCATGCCCTGCTGTATTACTCACATACTTCCCTGTAGCGCAGCAATTACTTTGTGGGGAGTGTCCCCAAGTAAGCTATCCACACTGCTCCCTGCAATACAGTGCCCCCAGTGCCATGCTTTCACATTGGTTCCATATGACTGAAAGCAAAGAATAGTATCTACCTAAGATACCAGCACTGCTCCCTGCAGCTCTTGAGTATTCCTTTGAGGTCTATCCAATATTTTTTTACCTAGACCATACCTGCTTAGCTTGTGAGATCTGAAAGATCATAGACCTTGACACGACAGCTGCAAGGCTAGACCTGACTCCTGAATCTTTGATTGCCAGAGGCCACATTTGCTTTCTTGCTGTGACATTCCTCCCTGCTGGCCACGGGAGGGTTAATAATATAGGGTGTCTCTCTCTCTGGCTGTGGCCACTCGTGTATGCACATGGAGCAGGAGGGAAAGGTGTATTTTCATTTCCAATTAGGGCTGCTGCTTCCCATCCGCTGAGATTGATTGTTTGTCCCTGGATCCCCTTTAGCTTTGCAATGCTTTAAGAGGCTGCCAAGTGGTCCCTGCTTCCAGCCGTCTCCACTCTCCCCAACCCACCCCTGAACAGTTAGTGTGCTGCAGACAGGAAGGTGACACATCCTGGTTAGGATGCTGCTGGCATCAGCCGAAAGTGGGTGGACTGGTTTAATAGCCTAATGTGTGTGTGTTGTACAGCTCCCTTCTGCTTGCAGGAGGCAGAGCGGGGGCATGCAAAGAGCCCAGGCAGCCAGCTGTGTCCTTTCTCAGCTGTATCTGTCATGCCTTTACCAACAGCAGGCTCCCACTTGGAATACATTTCCTGAGGTGCATGCCATCCGCTGCTTGGAAGTCTCTATTCCTGCCACCCAGCCAAAGCAAATTGTGCATTTGAAATAGATGTTATTTCCATCTGAGCATATGCCAAGCTGTATCTAAGCCTCTTTGCCCCCTCCATTCCTCTGCTCCTTTAGCTCCTAGCCTGACCGTCTCCTCTCCCAGGTTCAAACCTGCAGAGAGACTCCTTTTGTGCTGGGGTGCTGCAAGTTTCAATTAGATGTTTGAAAACCTCGCTTATACTTTTTTGAACTCTTCCTTGTTCAAACTGTCCCAGCTTGACAGCCCTGCAGGGTTGTTGCTGAACTTATCAGGAAAATGGGCAAGGAAGGACTATTTAGATCTTGGGGTGAGAGGGATTCTAAAATACCTCCACTAGATCCTGTATACAGTTTAGTTGTAGCCATGTTGGTCCCAGGATATTAGAGAGACATGGTGGGTGAGGTAGTGTCTTTTATTGGGCCAACTTCTGTGTACCTTGAAAGCTTGTCTCTCTCACCAACAGAAGTTGGTCCGTCTCACCCACCCTGTCACTCCCCTAGATCTTATTAGATGAGTGGAAGAGGGGAGTCAACCCCATGGAGGGACCTGCCAATGAGGAGGGTGATTTTATAATGGTTTCTGGAAGGGACAGGAAGCCAAGGGGATTTCAATGGAAGAGGATAGCTGTGTGGCCCCAGTTCTAGGTACAAGAGAGGGGAGATGCTGCTCCATGCATGAAGAGTAGGGGCTCAAGGCAGTCAGATTGGTGGTTGGGAGTTGTCCAGCTGAGAAGAGGTGAAGACTCAATGACCAATCTCGGCAGAAGCTGTGGGCCCAGGGGAAGGAGGAAGGAG
Organism: Platysternon megacephalum; assembly: GCA_003942145.1. Classification (NCBI taxonomy): domain Eukaryota; kingdom Metazoa; phylum Chordata; order Testudines; family Platysternidae; genus Platysternon; species Platysternon megacephalum. The sequence goes on from QXTE01000467.1 coordinate 283,107, forward strand.
AGAGTGGAATGCCTGGGTTCCTCATGGGAATGAGGACCTGCAGACTGGGGTTCTGGAGAGAGATGCAAGTGGTGAGGGATTTGGATTGAATATGCCGTTTAGTGGAGTTTCATTCAGAGATGAAGCCTGGACAGTTTGGGGTGAGGATGGAGCAGAGGGGGCTGGAGTTTGGTCTGAGAAGCCTCTTCTTGCCACTTAGCAGGGCATCGGTTTGGGATTTGTTAAGCTGAATTAAATGGTGTTGGAGCCAGGCCCTGGTTGTGCAGAGATGCTTAGTGACTAAAGGACAGAAGCTGTGACAAGGGTATAGTCTGGAGTGCACGCAGGTACACTTCACTCCCACACGTGTGTACATTCACAAACATGTACATGCAAAATAGAGACTAAACTTTAGTGATACTGGTGTTGGCTAAACATGGACCACAGCATGTATGTAAACAGACTCTTGAGTAACTATAGTCATATATACTTCTTGCATAGCCACATGCCTGAAAAGCCACTTGCAAGGGTGCGTGACCATGGTGAGTGTTTAGGCTCTGCCATTCCCTTACAGGGTGTGAACTCCCAATGCGATCATGCATGATTTTAAACTGAGCAGCAGGTGACAACTAGGGTTGACTGCTAGAAGCTGGGACTGGATGACAGGGGATGGATCACTCGATAATTGTCCTGTTCTGTTTATTCCCTCTGAAACATCTGGCATTGGCCACTGTTGGAAGACAGGATACGGGGCTAGATGGACCATAGGTCTGACCCAGGATGGCTGTTCTTAGGTTTTTCTCTGATCTTCCTGCATACTGAAGGGAGAAAGACCTGTGGAGATGTGGGTGCTCACAACAGCAGCTTCTGACATACCTGCTAGTTTTAGGTAAAGTACTCAATAATCCCATTAGTTCTAATAGCCAGTAAATTGCCACTTCCCTCCCCCTCCCACACAGAGTTTACTAAATTCCCATTTTGGAGCTGGTTGGTCGGACAGATGACCCAGCCCTTATTAACTGTACAGCACTCAGCTCACCCTGAGTCTGCTTGGGTGTCTGGCAAAGCCTAGCTCATGAGCATAGCATGACTGGGTGTATGGAGCTTGAAACTGTGAGGTCTTTGTTTTGTGTGTACTGTACCTTTACATTTCTGCTACCTCTCCCAGAATGCAAAGACAGCTGCCATTCTCTTCTGAGGTGCTGCACCTGTTGTGGAGATAATACATGCTGCACTCTCTCCTGGAAACTTTACTTTTGTTCTTGGCATTTTCCTCATTCTAAAATGAGTGGCTTGAGGCTGAACATTTCTATTTTGCTGCTTCTGCATGGAAATGTAACTCTTGTTTGCGTAGTTACAGCCCCCCTAGTGAAGCAACGCTGTACCTTTCCATGCAGCAGCAGAATGTCTCAGGCCAAAAGCATCATAGAGCCAGAGCACTGAATGACCCAGTAGGTACAGTCCTTTAAGAACCTTTCTTTGCTGAAAAATCAAAGTCAAGTACATTTCTTCCTTGTTGAGAAAAGTGCTGGCATTTGGTGACATCCATGAGCCATGTGGAAAGGACTATGAATGTGGAAAGGACTAATCATTGCTTTAAACTGGAATAGGCCACAACCTGCTAGAAGTCGTACCAGGAGGGAACAATTCTGCATTGGTGAGGAGATGGACCTTAATAGGGATTTGGTGACCCCACTGTAATAAAACACTCAGAAAAGGAAAGACAAGCTTTCACAGCCAGCAGTTCAAAAGCAAATAAAGGATTTAGGGCCTGATCCTGAGAGGTGCTGAGTACCCCCAGTCTCCACTAAAGTCAGTGGTAGGATTGGTCTCTTAATCAAAGTGGGGATCCTGCCCTTTACTAGAATCCTGTGGAGAGTTTTCATATGATCTGATCATTAGTAGATCAATGAGTGAGTCAGATCCACAACAGCAACAAGGAACCTCCCTTTTAATTGTCAGAGTTTAATTCATTCCTAAGCAAGTGGAGGAGCTGGTAGGGGCTAGGGCTCTCTGGGGGCTGTTTTTAATTACTGTGCCAACCAAGCCAGAGACTCAGGTGCAGACATTTAGCCAATTTGCTAAGCTTGCCTACATGGGGGCTGTCTGTCCTCTGCCATTAGCTTGGGCAGCTTTCCTTATGTCTGAAAAAAACTCATTCCTCTTCTTTCACTCATAGGAGCAAACAAGAGCACCAGTCCTGAGTGTGTAACATTATAAGATTTGCTCTTTTGGAGTTTCCTTGATTTTTTTTTTTTTATATAATTTATTTATTTTTAATGCTCCTCATCAATGTCCTTCAAAAACGTTGCCTCTCCTGCCATTATTTCCCTGGGCCATAAGTGCAGGTGAGGCATTTAGCAATGGGGGTTAATTCTTTCCCATCATCTCTTTTTGCAAGGTGTTCCTCTCAGTCAGGCCACTGGGAGGCCAGAGGAGGAGACCTAGATTAGGAAGCAGTTAATCAGTGGAAGAGGCAAACTGGGGCTTTTATTTTGACAGGGCACTGCTTGGCTTCTTGTATGAAGGCAAAGTGAATGATCCTGTTTCTCCAAATGATTATTCAGACTCAGGAAGAGAAAGAGGGAGAGAAAGGAGCACTCCATACACAGAGCTTTGCCCACTTTATAACAGCATCCTCTCAAAAACACAGAGATTCTTAGCTGGAGGGATCTAACAGACAGTTAAACAATAATAAGGATAAAGAGTGGGAAAAAGAAAATTGTGGAGAAGGTTCCTGTAACTTCAGGGGGGCAAGAGGGAAGTTGCTGCTAAAAATCAGCCAACCAACAACCTCCCCCACCAGAAACTGAGTCTGAATTCTCCTCAAGTGAAAGTGAAACAACTAAAGGAGTGAAAGTGTGTGCGAGAGGCAGAGTGTTTGAAATGTGTGTGTGTGCTGTGCATGTAGGTGAGACTCCAGTGCGTGTGGAAAGAGCATGATCCACTCCCCAGAGCCCCCTGCAGCTGGCTGGAAGGCTGTTGGTGAAGAAGACCATGAGCCCTGACTGCATGGCTGTCCCCCAGCTGCTTCCACATCCTCAGCTCCCCTCTAAAAAGCTTCACCGAGCAGACAGCTGCTGAAAAGCCCAAAGGAAAAAAAAGCACAGGATCACTATGGGAAATACCTCTGGCCTTTCTTGAGACCCGGAGCAAGAGAAAGGTAAGTAGTCTCCCAACCACTTTCTTTCAATGCCTGAGTGTTTTGAAATGAGAGGACTGTCCTACAGGCAGGTCCATTTTGTATGGTGTAGTGATAAGTCTGCGGCTGGGCAGAGGGAGTATTTTTTCCAGCATGCTGCAGACTTCCTAGGTGTTTTTCTTAAAAGATTGTTCAGAGTCCTAATCTTTATTTTCCCCTGGAGACTGCAAGGATCCTTGTGGGGAACTCCACTTTTGCCTTCCTCTTAGATTTGTGAGGAATGTGGTGTGCCTTGTGCTTAGGATTCCTGGTAGCAAATGAAGACCTGTAGTTGCAAATGTTTAATTGTTTTGAATTTAAAATTAAAGGTCGTCTTGCTTTTTTGTTCTTGTTTGTGAGGAAGTGCCCTCCCTTGCTGCCTGTTGGTATGCAGGGCTGCTCTGGGAGCTCAGCTTGGGCTGCTGACTTGGAGTACAATTCTATGTCTGTGTGCTATTTTTGTGAGAAATTGACAGTTTCTTTTGAACATCACCTCAAAGCCCAGATCTTTGATTATGGCTGTCATTTTCAGTCAGCCTAGCTGGCAATAGGCAGGGGGTGATGGACAGCACAGGCATCCAGTGACTGGGTAGAAGTCACTGAATTGAATCAAAGTACAGCCAGTGTGAAGAGAGCAGGCAGGCCCTTTGGCAACTGAAGGTTGGCTGCGTGGCCCCAAAGGCTTCTGGTCGCTGTAGTCTTTTCCTTTCTCTTGTTTGTCTGGCTACTCAAGCAGAAGTCTTTGCTTTTCTCTTAATTTTTTTCATGTGCTCAGAAATCATGGTGGGCTGCAGACTGCTGTGCATAGATCCTGAAGACAGGCCAGTCAGCAAATGCAGCATGGCAAAGTAATAGATTAGCGCCTGCAGCTGGCTTTACAGAGGAGTAATCAGACATTGTACTACAACTCCCATGGGGCTGTTTTGTTTTTAGGGGGTGGAGGTGGCAGCATTGAGAGGTTCCTAGACAGAGGTGACAAGAACTTCTTGTGGAAAGGGCACTGGCCTCAGAAGAGCCTGGATGTATTGGGTGGTTTTCCCAGTATCTCATTTCTGTCCCTTCTGCTCAGTTTGCAATGTGCAGAGGGCACTTGCCTACAGCTCTGGAGCAATGATGCAGGGGATCCAGCCCTCTAAATATTTCTGTTCACTCCTCACTGCATGGAGAGTTTTCTGACTTGGGGATGTATGGGACAGAGGCCCTATCTGCGCCTCCCTCTCTCTGGGCACGTGACGAGCCTCATCTCCATTCTCTTTGGCCCTTGGTGCTTAGTTTTTATGTTTGGAGACTCATTCTCTTAGGCTGCAGTGCTTCCCCTTTGTGAGGTCACTGTCAGTGGCAGCAGTTCCAAGAGCGGGGTCAGAGTACTCTCATTGATGGCTCTGCTACAGGTGTGACAGGCTTACCTACCGTGCACCCAGCTTTCCCCATATGCTCCAGGCCTGGCCTGCTCTGTCTGGGACAGATCTGGGTTTCACAAGTCATCACCAGTTGGGTCCAAACCCTGGGGTGGCTTGGAACTGGGGTCCATTTTATCTGGAACTATTGAAGTTCAGGTAGAGTCTGGATAAATGGTTCCAATTTTGGCCAGTCTCTTAACAGTGAAATAGACAACAGGGAAAAGCTCTCCCCATTCCCTGGAATATCATACCAGGGGCTGCTCACTGTTCTCACTTGGGAAGGAAGGATGCCTGGTCAGTTTGCAAAGAGCAAAACTCCTTTTTTCTTCTGCATTAACCTTCCCTCCCCCATCCAAATCCACATTAACGTGCCCTTCACTGTTTTGTGTTGAGGAGGTGGTGAAGTTGCCCCAGCGCTGCTTTGTGCTAGCAGCCACTTGCTGGGGTAGAAACATGAGAGGGCTGCATTTCTGTACATGTAAGTAATGCTACATGACAGGGCATGCTGTTGTGGTGTAGTATGCAGTGTCTGTATGCCTTGGGGCAGTGCTACATGACATGGTGTTCCGCTATGGTGTCATACACCTGCGTCCTGGGCATGTAAAGCAGAGCATTGCCAACACTGAAGGCACAAACAACTGCACGCTTAGGACTGCATTGCTGGAATGGAATGGAATACGAGGGTTTTAGCTGCTTACTCTTGACCTGTGGACTCTAGTCTCCTGTGAACACAGCCCTGATTTCCTGCCACCCTTTCCAAATGCTGCTTCATGCCAAGCAGGAAATAATGACATGCCATCAATTGCAAAGTTCTTTGCAAAGGAGGGTGTGCATTGTTCTCCCTACTTTTACAGAGTGAGGGAGAAGGAAACTGAGGCACAGAGAGGGGAAGTGATTTGCCCAAGGTCACATGGTGAGTCTGTGTCAAAACTGAGCATCCAAACCCTTAATACTATAGATATATTTTTTTACATCTAATCTACCATTTCTGCTGAACATAAATATCCTGTGATGCCCTCTCCTCCCTCTCTAGCTATATTGCATAGTGAACTGAGGAGAAATCTCTCTTGTTTTTCACAGTTTTTGTGCCTTAATCATGTTTCAGTTCTCTCTAAATCCAAAACCAGAACTTAATCTTTTATTGGGTGAGGGTTTATAGGAAGAATATCAAAAATATACTTAAAAGAATACAGGCTTAAAACCAAGATTTTTTTTTTTTAAACCCTGTTGCAGGAAGCTAATAATAATATATACTTGTAGACTTTAAGCCCAGAAGGGACCATCATGATCATCTAGTCTGACCCCATGCACATTGGACAAAATATTACTTTAAAGCCTTCTACCTATTAACTCATCTCCTGTAAGATGGGTCCTAATGCCCCATTTTACAGATGGGGAGGAAAGTGAGGCCTAGTATTTGAAGTGAATTACCCTAGATCACACAAGGCAGTGTCAGAGCTGAGATTAAAACTCAGGCATTATCGGGGGTGCTGGAACAATTTGTATAGTGGAGGTGCTGAGAGCCATTGAACCAAAATGTAAACCCTGTATATGATGGAAGCCACTTCAAGCCAGGGGGTGCGGCAGCACGCCTAGTACCAGCACCTATGGGAGTTAGTGGCTCGCAGTCCTGTGCTCTAATTGCTAGGCAATGCTGTCTCAGTGTAGCTGCTGACTGCCTAGAATGCATTGGGACTAAACTCTGCTTTGGTTCCACTGGTGTAAATCTGGAGTAATTCTTGATTGGGCCTGAGGCCACGCACTGGACTTGTTCTTGTTTGGGACCTCTAAGACTTTGTCAGCTCTGTCTGTCTCTTTTGCGGACAATTCAACCCAGTTTGCACAAGCTTCTCAAAGTTTGGTATTCTGGGAAGGGATCTTTGCCTTCACCTTCCTGCCAGCATCCCCTGGGTTCTCACCCTTGCAGTTCTACTTCCTGAGTGAAGAGGCCTGAGGGGGTATTCCCCTTTTATCACAGCTGCTTCTTACCTAGACAGAAGGCTCTCCTTTACCTCACCAAGGTACCTCAGCTGCATTCCTGGCCCATGCAGTCTGAAAGCCAAGGGATTTTTCTGCAGTTATTTTGTCTGGGTTTAACCCACCCCAGGCCTGATGCATCTTCCCCTGTCAGGTACAACAGTTGCAAAGTCCAAGTCACTGCCAGTCTCATCAGCATTTCTTGTGCCTGGTCTCTTACTTATGGCCAATACTTATGGCCAACACCATGACATGTTTCCCTTTGCTGCCTTAGCTGGTGGCATCGGGCTCATCTGCTCTGGTGAGTGAGGCTTTACCCATCCCTGTGCTGCTGTCTGCTTGTTTGCTCTCTCTGTCTCTGTCCTTGTGGGGATCTAGAAGTAAAAATGAACTCTACAGGTGGGGAAGACTGGTTGGGCCCATCCCTGGTGGGCAAGGCAGACTGGATCCCGGCTCTCCATTCTCCTGGTATCTGTCCATTTCAGCTGTGAATGTCTTGAGTAATGAACACCTAGTCCCTTAGAGAAATGATTCCTCCATGGAATGAGTCTTCTGGAAGAATCCTCCCCTCCTTTGCTTGTGCTCTTGGACCTATCCAAGAATCACAGCCTTGTGGGCAGCAATTGCATTCCACTGCCAGTCATCCGGTGGCCAGGTCAGACAGACATAGCTCTCTTTGGCTCTTCGCTGCTGACTTACTGTTTCCAGACCCTTCACTGTCACTGTTGCTCTTCTGTAAAAACATTTTACAGTTTGGCACAAAGTTGGGGCTCATTTTCTACCCATCCCACATGCTGTGGGGACCATGAGAGGCTTTGCTCATCCATTCTCCTGCTCCTTTGTTCAGGTAATTCTAAGATCACAGAGCCGTGATGGCATAAGATGGCCATGCTGGTCACCTTGGATGTCTGCCCAGAAATACCCACAGCCCCCAGTCTCAACTGAACAGGACCCTGGAGGTTGCCCTACAGCTGTGGTTTTCCACATGGTGGTGTTCTGGCAAAGACCCAGAGTTATATCAGCCACTGCATCCTCTCCGCAGGGTGCTGGACCCTGCCCTTGCAGGGGTAGAGACTCGGGACAGGTCTGTAATTAAAGCTGTTGCTGGGATAGTAATCTCTGTTAGGAGTGTGTGTGTGGGGGGGGGGTTTAATGACATTTTTATACCAGCAAAAGCTCTAGAGTAGATGCAGTTATAGGGGGGAAATGCTTTTGCAGATATAGCTTAGTTTGTTTGGGAAACTGGGGTAAACCATATTGGCAAACGCACTCTTTTCTGGCATAGACTATACGCCTTGGTCCCTTCCAGTTTTCAGCCAACTGCAACCGATTTATTTCTCTCCTGTGGAAGGTGCTGACTGGCCAGTGCAAGTTCCCTGAGCTGTTTGTGTCTCACTTCTCCACAGGGTTGAACTTATGAATCCTGGATAAAAACGACCCCAGAAGTCACTGGTTCAGACTGCCAAGGGAAACACACACATCTCGGAGCAAAGGACCTAGGAGTTTGGCTGCTGCTTTTCCTTATCCATTTCTGATAGTAACCACAAGATATATTGGTGTGGGCTGGGGGAGATAAGGAGGGGGAAAGCAGGGAAGGCTGGAAATCAGGATTCTTAGAACCAAGAATTGAATCTATGACTCCTGGTGTGACCCTTGGACAAGTCATTCCTGCTATTGGTGCCTCAGTTTCCCATCTGTAAATACCTCCTAGGGACTTGTGCATTTAAAATGCCTTGAGTTCCTGTCTGAGAAATACTGGAGGAGGGCAGGGTGTCAGTCTCTGTGCTGATCTCTATTGTCCTTGCCCAGCCTTCCCCTGTGAACCAGAGCTGGCCAAGTCAGATGGGCCTTATTGGAGACTCTCTCCCAGATGGTGTGTTTCCACAGGACAATCTCCAGGACACCTGCTTGGCACCAGGCAGCTCCTGTGGATATCCATTTCTTTCCTGTCCTCTGTCAGACCCAGTTACCAATTGTGGGTTTGGGAACTGAATTACCTCTATCTGGGGTCACCTCCTTGTGAAGCCTGTACCTGCTGCAGGGCTATTCCCTGTCAGGAGTTGGCACAGAGGAAGCAGTTAATGTCACTGGCACCTGCTTTTGATTTAAGGGAGAGCCACGTAATCAAGGGGCGGGTTGCCAGGAACCGTGCACGTATCCAACTTCCTTGGAAAGCAGGGTTGTGTTTGTGAGTGCAGCAGGCATTCTGTTCTCCAGTGCAGGAGGAGAAGGGGGCTTGTGCAATACCAGCCAGGCTTTATCATGACTAACCAAGGCCTGTGCCGATTCCCAGAGATCAGGACAGTGAGATTCCATCTCCCCACCAGGTCCAAGCAGGGCTCCCCGCTCCCCCTCTGCTTGGCATCCAGCTCCCTCCTTCGTATGGGTGGGAGTAGGTCATTGTTGAGACCTGCCACGTACATGCTGCTGCCTGGGTTATGATGTGGGCTGTGAAACACCCTTGGGACTGGAGTAGTTATGAGTGCTCCTGCAGCCAGTACTCCTGCCCTGCTCCCTACAGCATGCCCTGCTGGGAGAGGCCAGCACTGGAGACTCCTTTGGGAAGGGGCCACAGCCATGGCCAGTGGGGTTCTTCAGTGCTAGTGTCAATTACAAGGAAGCAAGGCAGAGGAGAGACTGGAGACTCCTGGGTAGGGCAGGGAGGAAGTGACATCCCATTCTTTTCACAGCAAGGTCACTGGAGGTGTGAAAGTCTGTTGAGGCTGCTCAGACTGAGAGTGGTGGGGGATGGGGTGCCTCCTTCATATACTCAGCTGTCGGCTCCTTCTGGAGGGGACAGGGGAGGGCTTTTCCTCCTCAGCTGACAGGGTCTGGATGTGGATAATCAAATGGCTCCTCTCTGAGCCCTGATTACCCCTCCCACCCCCCAAATCCAATGGAACCATCCAGGGTGCTGTAAATTGGGGAAATTGAGCCAGGAACTGCCTCCCTCTGTATCAGGCCTGCTGCTGGAGGGGAAGGCTGTTTGCCAGGAAGGAGCAGACTCCCCAAGAGGAGTGGGAGGGCAGGCCAGGCTGTGGTTCCAGCTCCTCTGGCTCTGCTGCTGTTGAATGGGAGCAGAGGGGGAGGACCTGTGGGGTGTGATGGTTTGGGGCTGGCACACAGTGAGAATGGCCCATGCATCCTGCAGCACTGGTACTTGTGAGCAATGAGACGTGGTAGGCATGCCCAGGAAGCAGTGGTATTGGCTGTAGCTATAAAAGTCTGAGCAGGATCTCTGTGGTAGGGATGGGGCTCTGTCTGTTAGGAACTGTTAGTCCCTCCTGTGGCTCATTCCCTTCCTCCAGCCGCCCCCGCCCGCCCCCCCAATCCCCCCCCCAACTTCCCTGAGATCAGCCCTGGCTGTCCGGCTCCATCTGGCTTCTTTCCTTCTGCAGTCTCTGAGAAGCTCAGGCCTCTGTCTGGCCCACAGGATCTGCTCCATGCTGAATCTACCAGGGCTGGGAGAAGTGAGTCTGTTCCTTGGTATATGAGGTTCCAGAAGGCAGTGCTGGGACCTGCTTGTCTTCATGCTGAACAATAACAACACTCAGTTCTTTGGAAGCACCTCTCAGCTGTGGAGCTCCAAGTGCTTCACAAACCTGAATCCTCCCAGCACTCCTGGGAAGGGAGCAGCAGTGCTCTCCCTCAGTCTTCCAGGTGGGAAAATCAGAAGTACTGAGAGTAGAGAGAGATTCTTCAGGCTCACAGAATCAGTGACAGAGCAGGGATCAGAACACAAGAGCCTCAGCTCAACCCCCAGCTCCTCCCGCTAACTCCCACAGCCTCCCAGAATGGGGGATAGAACCCAGCAGTTCGGGCTCTCTGGCTCTTATTGCTAGATCCCACTTCCTCCCAGAGCAGAAATAGAGCCGAGGCCTCCTAATCACCTGCTCTAACCATGACACCAAGGTGCCTTGAACCCCAGTACGCATTAGTGAAAGTCAGGGGGTGAGGAGCCTGCTCTGGGGTTTTCGGCTCTGGGGCTGTGGCTGATGCTCCCCAAGGTGATAAGCAGCTCCAGGAATTGGCTGCATTCTGTGCCTGGGGACGGGGTGTCTCCCTGGTTGAAGAGAAGCTTCACTGGAGCCGAATCCTGGGCCAGGAGCCAGGTTGGCGTCCTGTGCCAGAGAGAGGGCGAGACTTGGAAAGTGGAGCCAAACTCCTCCTGTGTGAGAGATGGCCTGAAATACCGAGTGAAACCACAGAGTGCTCCTTGTTCTGCCTCTGCCTGCTGGTCTTCCCTGGGCCTGATGAGTGTGGGAGGTCACAGCACTTGGCTGCTGAGGAGCAAGCAGAGCCCAGCAGGACATATGGGCCTTTCTGCTGTCTCCCAACTCTCAAAGATGCTTGTTGGGTTGATTTTGTTTTTAACCTTGTTACTCCCGTCTCGCTGTCCCTTGCTACTACTAGTTGCAAGAGCCTTCTCCTCTGTATCTCCTGCTGTCTGAAACAGCCCATGCACAGTTGCTCTCTTATAGCTCAGCTGAAAACCTCTCCTCTTACTTGCCTCTGCCTCTTTAAATTATGAAAGAGAGGGAGAGGAATTAGCTGGAACGTGTCTTGAAGACATAGTTTGTATAAAGATGCTGCACAAAATATTGAATGTTTACAGCCTTTATGCTCCTTAAAATGTAAGCAAAGGAAATGCCAGGTTTTGCTTGCATTTGTGAGAGTACATTGTAGCTTCCTATATGTTACTGGGTGTTCTGTTCAGTTAGGCCTAATGACCGTGGATTCTGGGATCCAAATACCTAGGTGTGTTCAAAGCGTCCCAGCGGATGGCTTTGCTTGATAAGTGGTGTGCCATGTGTAGGAATTGGGTAGTATGTCTTGAAATCGTTTGTGAGCCTTCTGATGGTGCGCTGTGTGTTCTGTGTTTAGCACCCTATCAGGGCAGCAGTGTGTATGTGTGGCTAGGACCTGCATGTTGTGTATAGTTAGTGAACAGTGATTTGGACCTCGCTGTGCCTGTGTGAGTTCTTCATGTTACATTTGTTGTCCATGGAGCCAAAGACACAAGAAGGTGTTTTGTTGCACTGCATTCTCCTGCTGTAGAGAGGGCTGGGCATGCTCTAGCAAAATGCCAGTCCCTGTCTCCAGATAAGGCTGCATCCTTGTTTGGGAGAGGAAGCTGAGTGGCTGGACTTTGCCCCAGAGCATGTTGTTTGTGGATCTGAATGTTGGCAAGCTTGTCAACTGAGCGCCATCCTCGTATCTGCGTTGAGTTCCTGCTGATTTCACCCACAGGTCCAGTCATCGCATTTTTGGTTCTTTTTCGTACGAACGTAACACTGGTGGAAAGGCTCCAAACCGACAGTCTTAGAGATTGGTGTCTTCTCTCTCTGCAGAGCAGGAGCAGCCTGAGCAGAGGCAGGGCAAGTTTCCCCCACACTATCCCTGCCAACATAACTCACCCCAGCCTGCCAGGGACATGATGTTTCCTCTAAGAATCTGCCTGATCTGTCAAGCTTCAACCCCTAGAGCCAAATTCAGTCCTTTTGTAAGGGGGTGTAACTCCACGGAAGCCAATGGAGGCTGCACCTGCCTGCCATCAAGATGTATGTTGCCTGTCCTGGCTGTGGTAGATGCCCATGTGGTGGATTCCCCTCACCTCACTTGTATCCAGGAGTGATAACTGTCCTGCCAGGCCTGTGTCAATCAGCGCATCATACAGATAAAGACTCGACAGCATTTCAGTCTTCTTTAAAAGCAAATACTGGTTTAACTTGCTCGGTCGATACAATGGTCTCCTTCTCTTTCTGTCCTAAATGATTGTGTGGTGTTTTTATGCAGTGGTAAACAGCTATCATGCTCTATGCCAGAGATGGCTGCATTTCAACAGTGGGTAAAGTGATCTCTGCCTCATGCAGTTGGGTACTAAAGTGTTCTAGACTTCTTAGGGATGATATAATGTGAGGCTCTTGTCATTAGTGGGCTTGGGGTTTTGAACTTGGGCTAGGCAGGGCCCTAAATATGCATAGTTTGAGGCTTTGGGAGACCCAAATGTGAGTCTTCTGAGAGCATAAATGGCTGGGATGAGGAGGAATTGCTTGGGGTGCTCCAAGGGAGAATGACTAGGAGCCAGGGGATGAAACTCCAGGTGACTTTCTGACATGAGCTGGATGAAGCAGTGTAATGCCCTATAGTGTAGCTGCTTTCACTCCTTCCCTTGGTAGGAGACAATCCTGCATTGGTCCCCAGTGGGGATTGGGTCAGACGAGACGTGAGTGGAGCTAGTCTGGCCACAGCTTAGGCTCAAGCATGGGTGGTTAGACTGAGTTGAAAGCTGCTTGTGTCCAGTTTCTGCACGGCCATGTTTGAACTTCTCCCTGGCAAGGAGAGAAAGGAACTGGGGAGAGAAACAGGGCTGAGCAAGTTTCTTCTGCCCTTCCTGTCCCTTGGACATAAATGGGGCAGCAGCTCCAAACTCCAGCACTGTCTCCAAGGACAGCTTGGGGGCCTTGGTGCTGGTGGTTGTTCAAATAATAAGTTTTGCCTCCAGAACTCTCTGCCTCTCAGGCTGTGATGTTTTCAAGGGGGGTGAAGCTGTGGTTTAGAATGAGCCCTCTGGATGGCAAGAAAATTGCTGAGTAGCCGGTTTCCAGGCTGCCGAGGACTAAGCCAGAGCCCAGCTTGTCTGCCAGAAGCAACAGGCTTGGAATTTCCTCTGCCTGGTGCCAGGTCCTCTCGGGCTGGCCACCCCACTTCTGATGGGGCCAAGGCTCCTCCAGAGCCCCACGGAGTGGGGTGTTCCCAGAGCAGGGTGGGTTACACTTGGAGCTGAGAACCTCCCCCCATTCTTGGGGCCTGGGAGAACCTCCCCCCATTCTTGGGGCCTGGTTTCTATTTTCTTTTCCAGGGTCCAAGCTGTTTTGAATTATGCAGCCTGCACCTCCCGCGGGGCTCCCGGAGCAGCCGCCTAATGAGCTGAGCTCCTGACAAACTTCACTCTGGCTCTGGCTGCGCTCGGAAAATTTTACAGCCTTTTTAGAGAAAGGAAATGCCAGTAACGTCTGTCTCTTCTTATTTTTATGAGGGGGTCCCAGTTGAGTGGGGGATGGGAGGCTTGGAAAAGAAGACAGGAAGGATTTTGTATAGCACTTATTGCTGTAACCTGCTTCCCTCCTCAACCAATGTGCATTGGAGTGGGGATGCTAGTGATTGGTGCATGGTAGAGTGAAACTGTCATGGCTACACCCTTTCAGAGCTGTGTACAATATGGGGTAAGACCTGCAAAGGACCATCGGGGTGGGGAGCATGGTGGAGCAAAGGAGATTTCAGAGACTTGGGCAGTGGGAATAGGAGGAACCCACCAAGCAGTGACAGGCCCTGGGGAGGCAGGAGAGTGAATGATAATGGCGTGGGACCAGGCCACCAGCCTGGATTCCATGAAGTACTGAGCCCCTCTGTACCTGAGCATCTGGCTTCCTAGTGGGAAATAGTTCTGTGGAGACAGGCCCAACAGCTCTCCTTCTCCCCTGCAGCCCACAAACCACCTGTCATCTGTTGCTGTGTGCTTAGCAGAGCTGGAAGGGCTGGGGAGGAACAGGGAAAGTTCGCCCCCAGCTGGCATACTGCTGACTCAGGGGGAGGGGAGGGGAGGAAAGTCTCAGGTGCTGAATTGGGGGCCACATATGGGTGGATAATTTTGCATTGATGCGTGAACTTGTCCAAATGCTCCTCACACAGACAGTGGGGAACTCTGCTACTGGCTGCCAGGATAGTTATTAGTCATTTAATCTTTGCTAATTATGTGTTTACATGAAATATAAAAACCAGAGTTTTATTATTTCTACTGTGGCAGCACCCAGAGGCCCCACCTGGGGTCAGGGCCCCATCCTGCAGAGTCAATTAGACGGTCCCTCCCCAGAATGCGTTAGTGACATAGTGCCTGGGCAATGATCTCATGAGCAAAAAGGGGTTAGGAGCAGCACGGCCCTTCTGACGCAAGGAAGTCCAGGAGCCTGGTCTGTTCACAGATTGAATCTGCTCCCCAGGTGGCCAGAATATTATCCCAGGAGACTGGCACCCTCTCTATTCTCAGAACATGGGCAGAGCAGGCTGCCCTGTATTGTCCTGTGAATGGGTGTCTCCTTGTGAAATAGAATATAGAATATATAGAAATAGTAATAGAATGAAAGGGGAATGCAGACTCCCTGAGACCTCTGTTGAGACTGCCAGCAAGGGATCAGTTGTGGCATGGTCACTATCTCCTGGAAGCCACCAGTTTGCTTATAGGTAACCATTAAACAGTTGCCAGCTGGTCACATTGCTGTTGTGCTGGGCTGGATTGGAGGTGGCAGCCTGGAGTTGAAAGTCTCCTGTTAAGGAGGCAGAGCTTGTGAACTCACCCACTCCTCTGTGAGGGGCCCTTTGGACTAGGATTTAGCATGGCCAGAGTGTTTGGGCAGGGGGTTGCCCATGTGTCCATGCCTTGTGATCAGGCTCCTACCCTCGCTGTATAGCGGCCTGATATGCAGCTCCTACCTTGTGTGCGTTAGTGATGTCGCCGGTTCCTTTCTCATGGCCCATAGGGATCTGTGAGGAGGGGACGGTAGGTGGAATATATAAAAATGCAGCTGCCTGGGGAGATGCACAGCCTCTTCTCTGGGTTGGGAGGGGTTTCTGCATGATCTGTAGGCATCAGCTGTTGCCGGTCAGAGTGAATGAGTGTCACATGTGGGCAGTGCATTGCCCTGGGTGGATGAAGGCTTGTGTTGGTCCCGCTCTGAGGGCTTGTTTGTTATTTGTGTCAGGAGCGTGGCTCTGGATGGCTATTTGATCTGGCAGCCTCAGCAAGCCTGGCAGCCTCCAAAGCAAGTTGAGGAGTGGGGAGCAGGCACCAGAATTGTGCCCCATTCCTCCCTGCTTTCTGCTGCACAGGGCCTGGAGGGCACACCTCCCCAGGGCAGTGAGTGATGGACTACCTCCCCTCCCCAACCTGGGAAGTGAGCAACAGCCCCCTACTTTTTCTAACAGATTTTATGGGTGGAATCTGGATTTTATTGGGCTAAAGCCTGGAGGCTGTCCCCCCCCCAGCTGCGGAGTATGAATCCAGCCATCCCAATGTTTCCTCATTTAGAACCAGCACTGGACCTCCCCCGTCAAACTTGCAGCTGCCACTTGTGTCTGGTTTCAGGGGAATAGCAGGGTGGGATGGGAGCAGCACGGGGTCCCAGGTGCTCCTGGGATGTGACGCATTTGTGATTCTGCAGTGTACCATTTGACATCAGAACTAGCATGGTCTGGGGCCTGATTCTAGGAGTGTCTGAGTACCTGTAGCCCCTGTTGACGTCTGCACTTCCAGAACTAAGGCCTCTATTGCCCAAGTGACTCTCAGGTCATGCCCATGTTTGGGCTGAGGCTCAATATCTCCCAGTGCCACTTGGCGAAGGAGTATTGAATCTGTACTGGGTTATCTCCACATCAGAGTGACAGGGCTGATGCCCAGTAATTGAAAACCAGGCTAGACAGCGGGGAAGTGGAAAAGTTTGGGTCTGAAAAATGAGAGTGGCTGCTTCCCTCTCAGCAATGTAGGTGCTTTGCTATAAAGCACAGAACTGGAAGTGTGTTTATGAGGGGACTGTGTGTATGTGCACACGTGGGCAGGGGGAAGTTTCTGCATGCATGTACATATAGTCAGGGTTGGGTTTTTTGTGTTTTTGGTTTTTTTGTGGTGTTGGTTTTTTGGGGTTTTTTTGCATGCCATGTTGGCTCCTGGCAGTCTCTGGAAGCACAGTCTAAATGACCTCCATTCAAGCCCAGACTCAGAGACGGACCCTATCTGCTCTCTTGGGAAGAGCTGTGTTCACAATGGCTCCGCTGGTTTCAGGATTCCCTTGAGCATGGTGCACAGGAGTTGGTTTTTGGCCAGGAAAAGGATGGTTAGTCTATATCCTGGTCTTCATGGAGAAATCCTCCCTCTGCACCAAAACGAAAATCACAGACTGATGACCTCTACTGTGTACATAGCCAAATTCTGAACCCTGTTGTAGAAAAGGCCTTGGAGGGTTTTAAATGACTCTCTCATGGTCAGTTGCTTATAGAACAAAATGTGCCACCTGAGTTGGCTGCTGCTGGGTTTACAGAGAAGAGCACCACTGAATGTGTGAAGGGAGCTGCTAGGGTTGTGAGCCACCAGACTTCTTTCAGAATGGAAGCCTTGGTGGGATGGGACAGCATGGGGGTGGTTGGGCATGAAATGGCTGTTGGCGTGTGTACCCCAGACCTCAGAACATGCAGCCCATGTGGTTTCAAATGGCTGTATCTGTGTGCTACAGTGTCAGTAACTGCCCCAGAGACTGGGAGTTGAAACTTCTCCAGGTTGACAAATATCATGCTTTTAAAACAAACAAAAAAAATTCAACAGATTTTTTATTTGCATGATGCCAGCAGTGGCTTCCCATTTTATAGTCTTAAATTGCTGAAGTGGATGTTTTGTACTTATTTCTTTAATTAGTTTCCTAATTGTTAGTAGAGTTTCAGTTTTTACACAGCAATTTTTTTTCTACTAATAAGTTTCACATTTAAAATGCTTTTCTATGCTGAAAAAGATAAGTCCAGGCCTTTCATTAGCATCCTTGCTGTGAGAACAACACAAACTCAAATGCAAAACAGATAAGCAAATAGCTTGTGCTATATTTACAGATGATAACACTTTCTGATGTATTGAACTTCCACAAGTCAGTAAAGTTGCAGTGCTTTGACCAGGCTATGCTCCTCCATCAACGTTTGCATGCTGACATCAATGGGAACTGTGCTCCTATGTCACTTCAGGTGCTTTTGAAAATCTCAAGGTACCGTAGGTACCTAAATATGGAGTTAGAAACCTATTTTTGAAAATTTGGGCCTATGTATAAGTAACAAAATTATTGTGACTTTTATGTATTGAAAGTCTAAACTTTTCTTTGATAACGCTGGAGCTATTTTGTTTTGAAGTAACAAAAGATTTTATGCCACTAAGAGAAGTCTCTAATAAAAATTAAATTTTAACTCTTGATTGCTGCTAACGCTTACACATGAGAGTCACTGGGACTCTTTCTGAGAATAGTTCCTACTTAAATGTTTGCAGGGTCAGGACCTTAAGTTTCAATATTTTGTTTAGCCAGTTTTGTAAAATTAAAATAAAAGCCCCTGTGAGCTGTGGTATTTAAAATCCCAGCATTTATTATTCAGTTTATTAGAAATTTTAATCTAAAATTGCAATAGCACAATTTTTAGATTAATTTCACAAAGCCTCAACCAAATTTGAACAAATCTACTCTGGGACTTCTGGGTTCTCCTGCGGGCTGTCACTGCCTTGCTATGAGCCCTCTCTGTGCACCAGTTTCCCCATCTGTCAAAGGGGAGAATACTTGCCTCTCTCATGTGTTTGCAGGTCCTAGAAGGTGTTGTAGTGACACGGCGGTGTCTATACTGCACTCTGTATCCATCTCAGCAAAACCAGCTGGAACAGTAAGTTGCCTTATGTGGTATCTGGCTGTGATTGGGGCATGGATGAAGGTGGGCTGAGGCTCAGATTGGTTAGGGCTGCAGTGATGATTGGTTGCTTGAAAGCAGCAGGAAGAGGTGGCAGGGGTAATATCAGCCCTCCCTCTGTCCAGGGAACGTCCACCTCTTGCTGCTTAGGTTTGCAACCTAAGGCCATTGTTGGCTGGGGCCCAGTTGGATGGCTGAATCTGTTGTTGCTATTTGTAGCTGTATTTGTGAATGTTGTCAGGGCACTCAGTGACTCGTATTTTCCTTCTTGTATAAAGTGGAAGAAGAATTAAGCAAATAAACACCCCTGGAGAACGATCTGGAGGTGCCTGTTGCTCTCGTTGTTTCTTCTACCCTTCCATCACTTTATGGGCAACAGGCCTTTGCCTCCTCACACGCGCATCAGGCTGGCTATAGTGTCTGACTCGTTAAACTCAGCTTTCAGCTCAAAGTCTTGTTTTTCATCCGTCCCAACGTGAGGGTCAGATGGATATGACCGTGGCCCAGCCCCCATAGCAGAATTATGGTTGTCCAAACTCTGTTTTGCATCTTGGTCTTATGTCAGTGGGAACATTTCAGCTCACAAGGCTAGTTCCAAATGTATGACTCTTGAGTTGAGGTCTGAGGAGGAGAGATATTGGGATCATAGCTCAGAGCAGGGGGGAGCCCATGCTTTGCCCCAACCCCAAAGCTACCCTGGCAACTAGCTAGGAATCACAAGTCCCAATTTAATTTGCATATAATTCACTTTTTAATGAGGATCCACACCTGCCCCAATACTTGCTGATGCCTCTATCTGCCCCCGGAAAAGACCAGGAATTGTTTGATATGAACAGCAGTGGAAACAAGCTGAGGGAGGGCACACAATCACTCCTGGGTTTCATTTCAGGTTTTACTATGGAGTCCACTCTGTGGCCTTGGCCAAGTCTTCCCATCTGTAAATGGAAGGCAGCTATACTTATACTCGGGGCTTTAAGGTCCTTGGGACTAATACAAGCCATGAGAGGGGAATCTGGCCTTTTTGGGCTGTTTAGTCTCTGCATCTATGGAGGCACATGGGCTAGGTTCAAGATTTCCGCCACTAATGGGGGCTCTGGTGCCATGGAGCAGGCTCTCTGCCCTGGTGCTATCTCAGCTCCTTATCCCCTCTCCATACTCTCTTCCCCGGGGACTCTACATCCCAGGTGGCACAAAACAGAGTCTAAAGGTAAAGTGGGGGCTGAGGTCTAGAAGCTTCTCTCTGCTACTGTGCCCAGCAGGATGTATTACTAGGGAGAACCTGAATGCAAAGCTTCCCCAGGTTGCCTCATACTGCAGAAAGGGAGCAAAAACCTTCTCTACCCAGAGACAGGAAACCAGAACCACGTGGGCTGCCTTAGAGCCCAGCTGATACCTCACGTCTGCAGAGAAGGGACTTGGCTTGGTCTAGGTTCTCTGGCTGCCTGCCAAGGAACTGACTGCTACATTCTGTATCATCTGTTTGAAAAATGAAGGGGGGAAATACAGGCCTTCACTCCCAAGTGTATGGGGGAGGGGGGAAACTGTAAACTGAATAGTCCCTGACAGGGTTTAGAATTGTCTAGTGCTTAAAGTTGGGGACTGGGAGTCAGGACTCCTGGGGTCTGTTTCTGTTTTTCCTAGTGACATACTGTCACTACGTCAGGCATCTATGCCACAACCACTGCGAGGTGGGGAGGGGTTTCAGTAACTGTCTGTTGGTTACGTTGAGACCAGGCAGAGTACTTTCTACCAGGCTTTGGGGGGTTCGGACCCAAGTGCAGCCCTGGCACAAGGGCCTGCAGCTCCACCGAATACACTGAGAGAGCCACTTGCGCTGTGTCTGCCTGAGCTTCCTGGTTCAGGGACTGCTGGGTTTTATTGTGGGGCTCTTCCCTCCTTGGATCCAGGTTCTCCAATCACTGTCCCGATCTCTTCCTCTGACCCTAAGTTCAGGGTCCTGGGATTTCTGCTTCACATTTCACACAGCAGTGGTTATTGGAGGAAAAAGGGAACTTAAGCTTTCTCAGCACAAGCTGTCATGTTTGTTCAATTACAATGCAGCAGCAGCAGTGGCACCAGCCCCTGCCTCCTTCCTATTGCTGGGCTGGAGCACGGTGGGCCCTTGGCGGACATCTGCTGCCTCCTCCCCCCACCACCTTCTGGTAGGCAGGCCGCAATGGCTTCCCATTGAACTGAGTTGCTCTTTACATCACTCCCCCACCCCAACCAAAGCTTCCGTCCGCTCTGATAGGCTCCTTCACTGGACCTTGAAATGGTGGTTTCCCTGGAGCTGGCTAATATCCAAGCAGCTTTCCCTCTCACTGAATGGTAGGTTAAAAATCCAGGGAGGATGGTGGAGGCAAAAGGCTTAAGGGAGCCTGGGTGTCACTTGCTCCAATCTGGCTTGTGACAGGCAAACCTCCTCCAGGCTAGTCTCCACCTGGAGCCCAGGGCCCCAGACATACATGGTCTGGGACATTTGGAGCTTGGATTGGTTTGGCTGGAGTAGATACAGGTGCGGGTCAGCTGTGAACTTAAGGCCACATACCAGAGTCTGGTGTCTGGCTCAAACGTATCCCATGTAGGTGTGGAGGGTGGGGTTGCCAGTACAGTGTGTGTTGCTGCGGTTGTGCAACTGGCCCCTTTCTCCAAGAATGAGTGTCTGTTTCCTCCCACTGTGTCTAACTGGGGCAAGAAACTCTCTCTTCTCCCCCCCCCCCCCCCCCTCCAGTGGGCTGGAGAAAAGCAGTTAATGGATCTCTTCCCCTGTGACAGTGACCTGGAGACTCAGTGCCTTCACAAGTCACAGAAGCGACTCCAGTCCCCCAGCCTTGGAGTGCTTTGATTATTTTTATCTTTTGTGTGGCCTCTTGCTGTGCTGGGTCCCTGTGTGTGAACATTCAAACGCTCCAGAATTCTGTGAGTATGTATGTGGGGCACCAAAGGAGGGGAAGATGGTGGTAGTCTGAAGTCCAACTTTTGCCTTCTCCCCAACCTTCTCGTTCCCTGACACACATTCTCTGAGGCCCATTAGCTGTAGGGTTTGTGCTTCTAGCCTCAAAGCTCCTTTGGAGATGGGTATGTGCCTGTTGGGGTGTGGTCTACGATGCCACCCCTTTGTGCAGCTACAACAGAGACAAAATGTGGTGGTGAAATGGAAAATCCCTTGGGAATTCAAGTTCCCATCTCCCTGCAGGAATTTTAATGATAGGTGGGAGGAGGGGGAGTATGACCTGGAGCACTGTCACTAATCACCATTATGTAACCCCTCCTCCCAAGAGCGGGTAGGGAACAGCAAATAGCAACATGAAGGGGCAGCTGGCCTGTAAACTGTGGGACAGCCCAGGGGTGAGATGCATGGATTGCTACTCAGAAGAAATGGTAGAGGATAAAAGAGGGTGCAGCAGTGGTGACTGTAAAGGCAGGTTTGGAAAGAAGGAGCTAGAGGGATTTCAGGTGGGGCAGAAACATGAGAGTTTGGAAATGAGGAGTGAATGGATGTGGTGGGGGATTTGCTGCTTTGTGGCGGGAGCAACATGATGTGTGTGAGAGAGATATTCAACAGGGCTTTTACAAGAAGATACAAGTCTCCAGGTGGAGGGAGATGGAGTTGATTTTGCTCACACTTACCAGCGTCTTTTCAGTTGGTGCCAGGGAGGTGGAAAAGCCCAACAAGAGCCCCTCCAAGATCAGAGAATCTACTGCTGACATACAGAGTAAAGTAACCGTACCAGGCACATGAGTTATCAATGTCATGATGTCACACAACAGGCCCCTCAGTTTGTCTAGCAAGAAGCCTGTGTGGGGGAACAGTGCCACCCCTTGCCAGTGCTGGGCACCTGAGCAGTAGCGGAGGGTGCACTTAGAGGCACAAGTGAATAGTTAAATCATACAGGAACATACTTAGCTTGGCACTAGAATGAGACCAATGGGTGGGGCCATTTGGGGGAACAAGGAAGTGATGAGGTAATTAGATCCATGGGATTGACCTAAGCAACAGCTAGGGACTCAGTGTGGGAACAGTGTGAGAGAAGGGGGTGTTTCTGGGCTGGCAGCAGAGGCTTTTCAAGGGAAGGGTCCTCTTCAGACATGTTGCTGGGCCTTGGCACTTAATTACCTGTTAGGTTCACTCCCTCTGGGGCACCTAGCATTGGCCACTGTCAGTAGACAGGATACTGGGCTGGATGGACCTTTGGTCTGACCCAGTATGGCCATTCTTATGTTCTTACCAGGCACCAGCAATGAGTGTGGTCATGTACAAAACCAAGAAGGAGGTGCTGCCCCAAGGAGCCTTTGTTTCATTTTGACAGGGACTAGCAGGGCAAGGATGGGGCCCTGGGGGAGGGAGAGATGTCTGGGCAGTTGGTGGGGCCAGGGCCTGGAGGAATCTCTTTGCAGCTGGCAAGGGCACTGCGGGGAATCCCGTGCAGCTGGCAGGAGGGGAGCAGGTTGAGGTGTATTTTTATATTAACTAAGATGCTGAACTGCAATGATTGGGATCAGCCCCATTGCATCAAGGGGGAAGTGAGTGGGCCACGGTCATGCAGCAAGAGCTGGGATTAGAACCCAGGTCTCTTGGCTGGGCATTAACCACAAGCCCATCCTTCTTGTTAGCACAACAAGCCTTTGTATGTAAGGAAGATGAGGCGAGTGAAAGAGCCTGAGGCCCCTAGAAGATGGGGCTGTGCGTGAGTTCATGCAACACGTGAGGCATGCTGCTGAAAACCATAACGGAACTCTCTGCCTTATTGTTTGCTGGCAGATACTTGGCAGCGGTGGGGGCGGCAGGACTGGGCTGGAGGCCAGAAACGTGCACACACGTCCCTGGGAAAGGAAGTCGAAAGGCTTCAGGAAGCCAGGCTCTTGCCTGCACAGGTGATCCAGGACTACAGCATCGTAGGAGTGAGACGGCAAAGCCCTTCCCATACTCAGTCAGCTGAGCTCTGTCCCAGAACCTGGAAGGAAGGGGCCAAAGAGATAAGGGAACCTAGGCAGATGGTGTTTAAAACCTCCCCTTGGAAATGGGAGTGGCATCAGCAGCCTGAGGAGAGGCTAACAGACTTGTGTTTACCTGAGATGCTGGGGAGAACCAGAAAGTCCATGTAAAGGCCTGTTGCTGGTCCAAAGGGGAGCACAATGGAGCAGAGAAAAAAACATCTTGGATATTGAAGTCACTGTGGGGGGAAGATGGCTGGTGTGGAGACACCAGGGTTAGTGCCAAGATGGCTGCTGATGTTGACATCCTTATCTCCAAGCTGGAGGAAAGAGGGCTTGAAAGCTAGAAGCCAGGACTCCTGGGTTCTCTCTCTGGCTCTGCCTGTGCCTCCTTGGCCCATTTGAGTTGCAGGAGTAGGATTACATGGGAGTTATGATTCTAAAGGTCTTTGAGATCTGGGGTAGAAGGCACTGGACAGAGCAGAGTGTTGTTCATACTGATGTTAGGGACCCAGTGCAGGAGGAAAGATCAGTGAGTGCGCAGAGTATGGCTGAGCTCAGAGTCTTGGGACATCAAGGGCCAGAGGCCTGTAAGAGAGTGACTGGTGTAAATGGGGGACCTGTGGGAAGAGGACTGTAACTTTCAGCATACTACCTGCAGTGGGAGAGGGAAGGCTCTGTGTCAAGGCCTAGGGGAAACAAACCAGGAACCAAGCTTTTCCCAAAAGGCTGGTGACTTAGCTGTGTTCCCAGGAAGGGAAGTATAGGCCACCATTTCCAAGAGGGACTGAAACTATTCGAGCTGGTGTGAAATGGGGGAGAAGGAGGTGCCAGCTCAAGTCCTGGGAGAAGGACCGTGCCGGGCAGGGATTTCCTTACGCAGGAGCATAGGACAAGCCTTTCTGAGTCACGGGGGGAAGTACTACCTCTCGTGATTACACTGCAGGGTTCTGTGCTGGGCTGGAACAATGGGTCCTGACCCGGATGGGGCCTCCAGGTACTGCTGTGATCTAATGTGTGGGAGGTGGGGGTTTCAGGGAGGCCCAGACCCATTGGGCTGCCTAGTTCTTCTGCGAGTTGATGCAGCCATGTATTCTACACAGCCAGTGCACCGGAGCCAGAGAATTTTCCTAGAAGTACCTGTACTTGCGCCTCATGCTCGTAGCCCCTACGCAGCACCGCCTTGACCCTCCTCAGTTTCTTCTTACCATCTGTGGCCAGAGTCAGAGCTCTGTCTGGTTCCTAACCTCACAACCTCTCTCTTCCTTGGTAATTTTTTTCTAATTGTATTTAGTTAAGTAGTGCTCTTAGTATAGTGTTAGTTAGACTTAGCACTAGTTAGATTTAGTTTAAATACAGGTCTGTCTCATCTTACACTGGGGTTACGTTCCGCAGTCAGCACCTAAAGCGAAAATCGCGTATAGTCAAAATTACATTGAGTGTAATGGCGGGCGGAATCGCCCGCACTACAGAAACAGTATTTAATTTATTTTTCTCTTTTTTTTTTTGTTTTGTTTTTGTTTTTGCCGACCGCGTAAAGCTGAAATCGCGCATGTTAAATGCGCCTAAGATGCGACAGACCTGTATTTCACCAGTGATGCCCTCACCAGGGTTTAAACATTATCCGTTGTATGGGGGGATGATACCCAACAACAATCCCCACATGCGATACTTGCTGTGCTTAGGCAAAGCCCACATCAAGGAGTGGTGTTCAATTTGCAGATCATTCACGAAATGGATTCAGGTGGAGAGGGATCTTTGTCTAAAGCACTACCTGCTCAAACAGGCCATGTGACCTGCTTTGGCACCAAGGCCCTCATCAGAGTGGAGGTCACCCTCGGGTTCTGAGAGTGCTGACGTTTCATGCTCTAGAGCCAGTGCGTCTCTGAAGAGATGGAGGAGGAGTTCCCCATCAAGTGCGCCAGGGAAAAGGTCGCATAAGACCTATGGAGGCCACTCCAGGTTGCGTGGGGACTCGTGCCTCCTCCAGAAGGCGCACAGACCAGCATGGTGTGAATGCTGGAATACGGGATGGAGCAGGTCCTGTTAACTGCTCCCTGGTACTGCGCAAGGAGGTCAGAGACCCCATACCGTCGACTCCAGTTCTGGCACTGGAGTGTCTGTTGAGTCTAGTATTGCCGAAGGTGATACCAGCACTGGCTGTTTCCATGCTGGTAGTGTATTAGGTGGCAGTGGACCTCCTCTGCCTTTCTGTCCCAACCTCTCCCTTGGTCCAAGAATGTGCAAGGGCTGTGTCATTTATAGCCCCATTGGGAATGGGCTGCTAAACCTGTCTGTTGGCACCACATCCTGATGTTTCCCTTCCACAGTCAGTGGAAGTGAGGCTAGTGCCAGGCTCTGCACAAGAGATCTCTGTGGCACCAGGAACTTTCTCAGCACCCTTGCTGTCGGCGCTGCTGATGTTACTATGGCAGCACTCACCACCCTCTACTTCAGCAGCATCAGTCTCCTCGGTGCCGACTTCCAGGTCGACACTGCTTCTGACACCAGAAACAACGGAAGCGTACTCGGTGCCAGCAATACTGTTTCTACTGTTGGTACTAGTTCTCTCTTTGTTCTGGGCTACGGATGAGTCAGTCTGATTGCTCACATGCTTTGGGCTGGCTCCACCTTTGTCCCCTCAAGTCAGGGATTCCTCAGTATCTAGGTCGGGATCATCCTGCTCCTGCTCTCTATTACTTGACCTGCATCGGGGGCCAGGCTGTTCATGCAGCATTATGGGTACCAGGATTGGTGCCTGTGTCGTGGTCGGGACAGGGACCCCTTGCCTGGGGCCTACTGGCCACCAATGCCCTATCCATGCCAGTAGCCTCCACGGAATCCATGGGATGCTCCTTGGTTGTGGAGGTCCCACTCCTCATCAAGCTCTAAGGAGAGATCATCAAGTATGTCTATGGCAGTGACCATCGATCCACTGCAGGCCTAGGCACTGGTGAACCTTCCCCTCAGGGAGCCTCCAGAATCATCCTTCCAAGTCCGTCAGTCCTGGAACAGAGTCTGGGTCTGGCACAGCTAAATGCTTTGTCTTAATCCCTGGATGATTCTGCTGTACCTGCCTCTTCGTCTCCTTCGACACCAGAGGATTTCAAGGCATACCAGGACCTTTTGCAGCATGTGGCTGCATCCCTGGGTATTCAAGCAGAGTTTCTGCAGGAGAATACCCATAAGTTTTTGGATATCCTGCAGCCGTCTGCCTGTGGAGTGTCACCCTCCCTATTAATGATGCGCTCCTGGAGCCTGCTATGGTTCTTTGGAGAATGTCTGCTTCAGTACCGCCTACTGCAAAGAGCTTGGAGAAACACCATTTTGTCCTGGACCAAGGATTTGAGGGATTTTACTCTCACCCAGCCCCAAATTCCCTGGTCACAACCACAGTGAACAATAGGACTTGGCAGGGCAGATTTAAGGCCACTCCCAAGGATAAGAACTCTAAATGGATGGACCCGATGGATAGGAAGATTTACACCACCTCTTCCTTGCAGATGTGTACTGCTAACCGGCAAGGCATTGCTGTCCAAATGTTCACATGACTTTGTGAACTGGATGGCTAGGTCTAATTTTGCAGACCAGCTGCCCAAAGCCTCCAGGGAGGAATTTCGGGCACTTATCTCTGAAGCCTGCTTGATAGCTAACACTTCATTGCAGTCTATGGTGGATGTCACAGATACTTCGGGCACAGTGATGGTCTTGGTGGTGACCATGAGAACAGCATCCTGGCTGCAGAATTTGGGCATTGATCTCGACGTGCAGCAGGCTGTAGAGGATTTGCCCTTTGACAGCCAAGTGCTTTTTTTGGACAAGACTCTGAACTCCTTCAAGGACTCCAGGGCTACCCTACAGTCCTTGGGGGTGTACATCCCGACAGTGCAGAGGCGCCACTACGGTGATCAGCAGAAGCATCATCTGCAGCACATATCTGGGCAGACTGTCCCTCCCTCGAGAGGGCAGGACTACCCCAGAAAGAGGCATAGGTCCCAAAGGAGGAGGCATTCAGGTCTGGGGTTTGGCCAATCAACAAGCTTTCCCTGGCACCCCAAAAGCACCCATTTTGACTTATTGGTCTAGAGCAGTTGTATAGCCGTTGCTCCCTTTTCCCCAGCCCCTCCATTTGGGGACAGACTGGCTTGCTTTCACAATGCTTGGGGCTCGATCACCACTGACAGCTGGGTCCTAAGCACTGTCAGATTGGACTATGCCATCCAGTTCCTTTCCAATCCTCCCACCCATCCTCCCTCCGAGTCCCTCTTCAGGGACCCGTCTTGATTTGTCTTGGCGGAGTGCCATTTTCAGTACATGGTGCGTCCTTTCGGCCTCTCTTCTGCCCCTCATGTTTTTAGCACATGCATGGTTGTGGTGATGACGTACCGCAGGAAGAAAGGAATCCACGTCTTCCCGTAACTGGATGACTGGTTACTGAGGGGCTTGTTCAGAGAGGAAGTCTTTTCTCACAACAACACTACACTGTACTTACTTGACCGCCTGGGTCTCATCCTAAACACTGGGAAGTCAGCTTTGGTTCCTGCTCAGAAAATAGAGTTCATTGGGCCCCTAATAGACTCTACTAGTTTGAGAGCTCTTTTGGCAACTGACTGTTTTCAGGCGATTCACCACCTTTGCCTCAGTCTGCAGTCTCAGCCTTTCATGACAGTTCGGATGTGCCTGGGGTTCTTGGGCCACATGTACACTTCCATGTAGGTGGTACAGTTTCCAAGGTTGCTTTTTTGCCCCCTTTGAATGTGGCACAGGACGGTTTACTGTCTGACTCTTCACTCGTTGGACAGATTGGTTTGTCTCCCTCCACTGGTCCTGGACTCCTTCCAGTGCTGGATGGTTCTGGAGAATGTTTGTCAGGGCATTCCCTTCATCCGGCCCTTACCAACCAGGTCCCTTGTCACCGACACTTCCATGATGAGCTGGGGAGCACATCTGGGGTTGCTGAAAGTTCAGGATCTATGATCTGAGCAAGAGGCCTCACTGCATATCAACATGATGGAGCTTCAGGCTGTCTATGATGCCTGTCACGTTTTTTTGGACCATATCAGGAGCTCAGTGGTTCACATACTTAATGACAATACCACTGTGCTGCATTATGTCAGAGGTGGGCAAACTATGGCCCGCGGGCCACATCTGGCCCGTGGGACCCTCCTGCCCAGCCCCTGAACTCCTGGCCCGGTAGGCTAGCCCCCAGCCCCTCCCCTGCTGTTCCCCCTCCCCTGCAGCCTCAGCTCGCTCCGCTGCCGGTGCAGTGCTCTGGGTGGCAGGGCTGCGAGCTTCTGGGGCAGTGCAGCTGCAGAGCCCGGCCTGACCTGGCGCTCTGTGCTGCGCGGTGGTGACGGTGTGGCTGGCTCCAGCCGGGCAGCGCGGCTGTAGCGCCGCCAGCCACCAGTGCTCCAGGCAGCGGGGTAAGGGGGCAGGGAGTGGGGGGGCGTGGGGGTGGATAGAGGGTGGGGCAGTCAGAGGGCGGGGAACAGGGAGGTTGAATGGGGGCAGGGGTCCTGGGGGAGCAGTCAGGAATTAGAGGAGGGGTTGGATGGGGCGGCAGGGGGCAGTCAGGGGCAGGGGTTCCGGATGGGGCAGGGTTCCCGGGGGGGCCGTCAGGAATGAGAGGAGGAGTTGGATGGGGCGGCGGGGGGCAGTCAGGGGCAGGGGTTCCGGGGGTGGTCAGGGGACAGGGAGTGGGGGGGCCGTCAGGGAACGGGGGGGTTGGATGGGGCAGAAGTCCCGGAGGGGTGTGTGGATAGGGGGTGGGGGCTGGGCCACGACCCCCTCCCCTAACCGGCCCTCCATAATTTCCGAAACCCAATGCGTCCCTCAGGCCAAAAAGTTTGCCCGCCCCTGCATTATGTGAACAGGCAAGGGGGAGCACGCTCCCGGGTGCTTTGTCGAGGCAATACGGTTATGGCAGTTCTGTATTGAGGAGATTATCACTCCCATAACTGATCACTTGCCCAGGGTCCAGAATCATCTTGCAGATCATCTAATCAGGAATTTTTCCCTGAGTCACAAGTGGTCCCTGAAGAAAAGTGTCCTCCGGGTCATCTTTGCAGCCTTGGGCATTCCAGTGATTAACCTGTTTGCTACAAGGGACAAGAAGAAATGTCATCTGTTCAGCTCTCGAGGGACCCTCATTCTGGACTCGCTTCTTCTTTCATATGGCTGGTGTAGAGCAGCAATTACAATTTCACCTGAAGTTGATTGAGCCAAATGGCTACATCAGGACTAGCAGAATTTATTGCAGTGATGCCTCCTTCATATTTATAAATTGGGCAGTAGGTAATGATATGTTCAATGGTCTGTTGTGGGCAACCACGCTTGCATGCCAGGGAGTCCTTGATTTTCCATTTGTGCATTAGATGTCCACATCTACTATGGTTGGTTCGGATTCGGTTCAGAGTTGACCAAGATGACCATGGAAGGTCAAACCCAGGAACCTTCTGCATGGGATCTGGCACAAGATGCTTATTTTTTAAGTCTTCTTTAGCCCAATCTGCTTTCCAAGCCTCCTCCTGATCGTAGCTTGATTGCATGAAGCTAAATGAATGTTCCCAGAAAGGCTTGAGGGACTTAAGACATTGTGGGGTGCATTGTCAAGATCTTGGTGGACAGGAAGACATTTGTTTTCCTGGATTTGCTGAGCTTCGTGGAATGTCACTGTAGTTCGGCATATTGGCGGGGAAGCGATGTTAGACAGAACGGGTAGTCATGGTGTTGGAGTTGACTTAAGGGTTCCCGTAATGCACTGCATTACTATATTCAGCTGGATGTCCAATGCCAAGGTAGCAAGATTCTTAAAAGGGCCCCTTCATCTCCATCCACTGGTCTGAGGGCTGGTTCCTCTGTGGGACCTTAACATGGTCCTAGTGGCTTTGATAGGACCTCCGTTTGAGCCCCTGACATCTTGTCCCTTTCTGCTTTTGTGTCAGAAGACTGCATTCCTGGTAGCGATAACATCAGCAAAGAGAGTGTGAGTGGCAGGCTCTGTTGGCAGAGCCTCCTTATACACAATTCTCCAAGGACAAAGTGACTTTACTACCGCACCCAAAATTTTTGTCTAAAGTGGTTTCTCAGTTACGTTTGAACCAGGCAGTTTATTTACTTGTGTTCTTTCCACATTCATCTATGGAGGAGCAATGTCTCCATGCAATAGCTGTCAGTCAATGTCTAGCCTTCTGTCTGAACAGACTAAGCTGTTTCATCCTTCACCTTGTCTGTTTGTGTCATATGCAGATTGTATGAAGGGGCAAGGGGTTTCCTCACAGATGATCTCTAAATGGATGACGTTCTGTATCAAGACTGTATATGAAATAGCTTCAGTTACACCCCTCAGCAGGTGTGAGCTCATTCTACAAGAGTGCAAGCAATGTCAGTAGCATTCCTCAGTGACGTCTCCATGTTGGACATTTGCAGACTGCTACCTTGTTGTCGACACGTATGTTTACGAACTATTATGCCATTGCCACATCATCAACCGCAGATGCAAGTTTTGATAGGGCGGTCCTGCAATCCTTGTTTAGGTAGACTCTGAGTCCCACCTCCTGGGGTTAGTACTGTTTGTGAGTCACCTAAGTGGAATACATGGCTGCATCTACTCGAAGAAGAAGAAATGGTTGCTTATTGTAATGATGGTTCTTCAAGATGTGGTGCAGATGTGTATTCCACGACCCACCCTCCATCCGCCCTACGTTGGAGTCTGGTCTCTGGGCGTTTGGTGCGAAGGAACTGAGGGGGGTTGAGGCGCTGCCACCTCATGTAGCCAGAGGAGGAGCTATATGCACGAGGCGCAAGCGCCACCTCCTACAGATACTGCTAGGAAAAATTCTCTGGCTCCGTTGCACTAAGTACAGAATACACATCTGCATCACATCTCAAAGAACCAGTTACAGGCAGTAACGGTTTCTTCTTTCACATCCTAAAATGGCCTATGTCCCCTGTGGTCTATAATTGTCATTCTCTCCCATCCCTAGTGTTTGGACCTGAGCGTGACTAGTGCTGGGATAGGGCTAGATTCTGGGTACAGCTTGATCCCTCACTACAAAGCAGATAGGTCTGGCTGTGCTCTGCTCCAGTCTTTCCCCAGTTCAGTGCTGGGCACTGCAGCCCTAACATGTCAGGCGCTCTTGGCGCTTCTGATCCTTGCCGGTAGTTATGGTTGTTGGTGAGCTGGGAAGCAGTTGAGATTTATATGCTGGTGTTTTGACTCCAGGCCCTGGGTGCAACTGACGCAGTGGCTCCCACACCTGAGGAGGTGCATCTCTGCTCCTGTTCTGCTGCTGTCTGCTTCTGAGCTACCTCCCCTGTCCCCAGGCTAGGGCCTGACTGAAATGCAATCAAAGCTAGCAGCTGTTTGGGGTCCCCCACCACCTCCTCCACAAGGGGGAGAAAACAACTCATTGCTAGTCCCCCCCATCTCCTCCCACCCCAGTCAAGGGAAAGAACTCTCAGACCATTCCCCACCACCCACCTTCCTCGTGTTTTGAGGGGAGCATGTTCTAAGGCTTCCCCTATTGAGGATCCTCCTCCTCCACCACTCCATTTTTTTATCCCAGCAAGCAGCGTTGTGCTTACTGGGACAGACACAGCGGAGCAGTTGCCATGCAAAGGGTTAATTCTGTGCAGCAGCTTGCTGTGTGCTGCAGGAGTGGTGTTTAGCAGCTTGCTCCAGTTGGCTTCTTTCCCAGAATGCTTTGGAAAAGCACTGACCTCTGACCCCCAGTACAAACTGAGCTCAGCACGTGGGAGGGAGAAATTACTCCCAGACCTTCAGGCTCCAGAGTTTACAGGCTGCCTGCAATAAAGCAGCCATTTTTTTCCGACAGTCACTAAATCTCCCCTTTTAGTTCCACTGCTAACCCCAGCCCCCTCCCCCCAAAAACAAAAAAAACACTTTTTCCTGGAACTTCTCCTCCACAGGTGACACCAACCCAGTAGCCCAAGGGCTTGTAGCTCTGCAGATCTTCAGGGCTGCTGGTTCTAAGCTGTGAACCGTGAATCTCATTGTGGAAGATTTTGTTAGACTTGGCGGTCAGCCTCTTGTTGACTGGTCCGGCTGCTTTCTGCATAGTGCTGTGCTCACTGGGATGCCTGCATGCCTTGTCAGGGCCTCTCCAGAATGGTTCCTCCAGGGAGTCTCTGCACCTGCCAGTTTTCTCCTCGACCCCTACCCAGTGTGTACACATGTAGAATCCTTTGCCTGCTCTGACTATGGACTGAGACTCCTCACAAAACGTGGCGGTGAGGGGATCGGTGCTTGTGTTACAGATAGTACCTTGATAGAGAGGAGCATTGTCTACAACAGCTCACAAAATGCCAATTTAAAGGGCTGGATTACAGTAGTTCATGGAGTGGCAATATTGTCTTAGTGGTCATATCAGGAAATAGGGAGTCAGGACTCCTGGGTTCCATTCCTGGCTCTGCCACTGGCTTGTGCAATTCCTTAGCTTCTCTGCCTCAATTTCATCATCTACAAATGGGAATAAAAATACAGTGGCCACACTTAACTCTTTCCAATTCCTTAGGTAATTCATCTCCCTCCACATTCCCTGCAGTGAGTCTAGAATTAATTTCCAGCCAAGCTGGCCACTTTCTGTGAGTGATTGCTGTGTGGGAGACGCAGGTGACTTCACCAACTAGTATTTGTAAAGCATGCAATCTGTGCACAAGAAATCAGGGAGGTGCCAGCTGGTGCTCTTTCCCTTATGACTTCACTGATAGCTCCAGGTGAGACTGTAAGCTGTGTGTGTCTGGTACTGCGCTGAGTACATCAGTGCTTAGCATTGCCGTACAGGTAGTTCCTGCAGCAGAGGGTGTGGGGAGTTATTCATGTTTGAACGGCACCTTGAGAACACTGTGCACTCATTATGAAATGCTGCCGTGCCCTGGGCACTACAGGATCCAGATAAATAAAATAGGAGTCAATATTTAAAAACAATTATTCCCTGCTCCTGCTGCTTCTTATATGCAGATTCCTCAGACAGACTGTGGGTCTCCCTGAAGGTGGGGAAACACCCGCAGCGTGCAAGATTTAGAGCCACAGACTCGGGACCTGTGGATCATTGCACTGGCAAGAAAGAAACCAAGTCATTCTCACTTCTAGACACATGCACAAAGCCAAACCCACTTCTCAGGAACAGCTCTCCCACTGCATATTGCTTTGGCTTGGCTATTTTTCCACTATAAGATAGACATTACCAGGGCTAGGGGAGCACGTATCAAACAAGTAGTACTTTCTCCCAAGCTCTTTCAAGATCTTGAGGGAGCTGCAGGGGGAGCAGACCTTAGTTTAGCCTTGGGGTTTTATTTTATTTTCAAACCAAGGCGTTTTCAGAGGGCAGTGTGGCCAGAGACCTGTGCTGTGCTGCCCGAGACCCTACTGACAAAGTGTGATAGAGAAACCATTTTCCTAAATACATATTGGGCTGGTCTAGAATCCATTTGCAGTCAACAAAAAAGCACATTCATCTGAATCCCCTGCTCTCCCCTCTCTGAGAGCTGGGTTTTGTTTTTAAATCTATGTGGCAGGAGACCAAACTGGCTGAGTCAGTCGGCTGGCTGGCCACCAGAAATAAAAATGTGGTTTCTGTCCCCTCCCTCTTTCTCCCCTCGGTATTTTTTCTTCTTCTTCTTCACTTAGCGACAGTTTCATGTATTCATAACAAACCTCTTTCTGCCTCACTCCTTCTCAGGGCCGGGACAAGTGGAAGCTGCTTTTTGTTCTGAGAATCAGTCTAAAAGGAAAAGGTGCTGTGTGGCAGCTTGTTTTTGTCGCTCTCTCTAACCCACGGTGATGGAGTTTCTGAAGGGGTGGGAGGCTGCGTGCTGAACTGGCCCCAAAGGGACTCTGGACATTTCAAATTCTAAAGCTAATGCTCTGCACTTTTCCTGCCAGTCTCCAAATGTGCAGCTAGTGGTGCCTCCCCACACCCATGTGAGGCAGCTATTACCCCCATTTTACTGACAGTTAATGGAGGTGCAGAGAGGTTGCCTGAGGCCACACAAGCTAGTTGGTGTTAATCCCTTTCTTCCTGTTGTACCACAGGAGGCCCCCTGGCATGGGGTTGCTGCACCAGCCACAGGGCAGGTGTTTGGGGAATGAGAGGAGGTGAGAGGTGAAAACTGTGATTTCTAAATGTTTACAGTGCAAGTGGCCTGAATGGCACAGAACTGGGGAGGCTGTTCAAAAAGAAACTTGGGGTCAGTGTTCACGCTTGGGTGTCCAAAATTAGCAGCCTAAATACAGTACATGAGAGGCCTGATTTTTCAGAGGTCCTGCATACCTACCCCTAGTTCCAAGTGGCTGAATGGCAGTCGTGGATGCTTAGCACTTCTGAAAATCAGCCATTTGCTTCTGGAGGTGCCTGGCTTTGGGCACTTTAGTTTGGAAACTCTTCTGGCCTTGATGTCCCTGTGCCTGGCTTTTCCCCCAATGCTGAGCTTTGCATCTGGATGGCAGAGGGGAGAGTTCATTTGCCGGTGGCTGTCCATCTGGCCAGCGGCTGGGTCTCAGTGGCAATGCTTGTGTCTATGCCTACCCATCCTTGAGGTGCTGCAAGGAGCCATTAGTTAATGTTTGCTACCGGCTCTCACAGAGGTGAAATTGCATCACTCCCTCCCAGGCCATTGCGCCAACTCCCAGGGCAAAGTACATGAGTCTGAGACATGCACACACCCCCAACTCGTCCGGAGGGAGTGGGGGGCATGTCTTGGGTTGTATGTGAACAGCAGCAGGAGGGTTTAAGAGCCTCTCCCTGCTACTGACCGCGTTCATAGGTCTCCCCTGGGGTCTGCTAATTCCCAGGGGAGAGCACCCAGCCTTGGAAGTACAGCTTTTCCCGAGGGCTTTCAGAAAAGCTGCCAGCCCCTGCACTTGTCGCATGCCCCCACGTTCCCTCAGAGGAGCATTCCTGCCCAAAAGGTTGCTGCTCTAGCAGGAATGGCTCTTGGCCTCAGGCTCATTGGGTCAAACCTGCACAGCCTGCTGATGGCTTCGGGGGTGCTACCTCCTATAGGTCCCAAAATCCCACACGTCTCTCCTGCTTCTCTGACACCCTGGGGGAAAGATCCCACCTTTGGTTCACTTTAGGGAGGAATAGTAACTTTCAGGATGGGGCTCTAGAGCAGTGGTTGGCAACCCTTGGGCTGCATGCGGCCCATCAGGGTAAGCTGATTGCAGGCCGTGAGACTTTTGTGGACATTGACTGTCTGCGAGCACGGCCCCCTGCAGCTCCCAATGGCCACAGTTTGCTGTTCCCGCCAATGGGAGCTGCGGGAAATGGCGGGCCACAGGAACGTGCTGGCCGCCGCTTCCCACAGCTCCTATTGGCCAGGAACGGTGAACCACGACCACTGGGAGCTGCAGGGGGCCGTGCCCGCAGAATGTCTCGTAGCCCGCAATCAGCTTACCCTGATAGGCCGCAGGTTGCCCACCACTGCTATAGAGTGTCAGTGAAGGTGCGTGTGGGTGAGGGAACCATTTTCAAGTTTTTCTCTGCAACCACAAGGGCTAGAAACATACTTTTTAAAATGAGAGCTGAGATTCCAGGAGCTGGGGCCTTAAGAAAAACATCAAATGTTGTGAGACTTAGCAACTCTGGCTGCTTCCTACTCAACCTACATCCTGAAGATCCCAGGAGAGAGCTAACAAAGCAGAGGGTTCAAGCAGGGGATAAAGGGCTGCTGTTGGATATTCCTAGCACCCCCTGCACATGCAGATCTGGGGCATCCAGATCTTAGCTGCTCTGGGTCATTCTAGAGCCTGCAGTTCTAGATCAGACATAGCCACTGCATGGTTCTGTAGCTGGCTAACCATGGATGGCTAACCATCTGGAACATCCAGGGTTATGACATGCTAGATAGCTCTAGATTTGGCTGCTCTACATTGGGTGGTGAGCTAATTCTGTTCTCCATTAGTTCTTGTGCTTGAGTCCTTACCCTTGCTGCTCGTACTGCTAAGGTCCTTGCTCTGCACAGGTCTTTCCAGGGATCTCTTGGGGGTGCTGCAAGCAGAGCCTAGGGGGAAGAGTGGTATGTGCTTTCTCAGTTGTTACTGTCAGCCCTGCACAGAGTGTGATTATCTCTAAAGGGAATGTTGTAAAGACCTGCCTGTGATGGGGTTGTGCAGGGATTCCAGAACATGTGCTCTGCTGGAAAGTTCAGTCAGTTCCTTTGCTGGCACTGGCACCTAGTGTGGGATCCACAGATTTTGGCTGCATTCTCTCTGCTTCTCGTGTCTCAAGCAATGAAGAACTTGCCCTGGGAACAGAGCTGGCAATCCTGTGGGAAGCCGAATGGGCTGCAGCTCACTATCCGCTGCCATGCTGGATCCAAAGGAGGAGGAAAACTCTGGGTGCCGGTGTGGTCTCTGGGTCATGGCTGCTGGTGCAGGGATCTGGTCTGTGGAGCAAGTAAAGGCCTGTTCTTCTAGAGCATGGGACCTCGGCAAAGCAGGAGGTTTGGAGCCCTGTCACCCTTCCTGGTCCATCACTGCAGTGTCATTATAGATGAGGTATCCAACTTACAACCCAGGACAAGACAGATGGGGAGGTTCAGGGCCACCTCCCTATTGCTTGTCACACCAGAGTCTCTCCCCAATCAGGGCATGCGGCAAGCTTATCTCTATGGCCCAGTCAGTCCTTAGTGCCTCTTCTGAGATTGGCAAGGGGGCCCCAGTTAGTACCAATGACTGCTGATGTGGAACTCTGGAGACTGGGGGCAGATGCAGGAAACTCAGCCCTGCAAGATGATTGGGAGGGTTTCTAGTGACTATCTCAAACTACGGCTTGACTTGTCTCCGTGCTGCAGCTTCATCTAAGAGGATCATCCCAGCTGGGGCATCAGACTCCATTATTAGGATTTATTTGTATTCTGGTAGCACCTAGGGTCTGACTGAGAAGGGGGTCCCATTGTGCTTTTTGCTGTGCAGGGTAGTAGATAGTCCCTGCCCCTCGGTTCTTGTTGCTCTGAGCACCCACCAGATGCCTGGATGGGGTGCTGGAAGGCAGTGCTTTGCCCCTCTGTAGCTTGCAGGGACAGGGTGCTGCTACTTGGAATGGATGATAAGGTCCTGTCCTCATTGACCCAGTCACTAACCCACCCAAACTGGAGATGCCCTTTGAAAATAACAGGGGAGCTCCTGGATGCTCTCTGATTGCAATGGAGTTTCGGTTTTGATGCTGGGACTTGCCCACTCTTGTGTGGCTCTGTTGGGGAGGCTCCCTGTGCTGGGTAACTAGCCAGGACACTTCTAATCACTTTGGAAATTTCTTAGGCCACAGTCCCTTCTCCTTTCTGTGTGTCCTGCAGGAGGAGGTGCCAGCCAGGCCCATGTGCCAACATGATGTGTGTGCGCAGTGGCATGTGGCAAATAGGAATGGAGAGGCACTCTCTAGTTGTCTGAGTGTCCATGTGGAGTGAACAGTTGCAGCAGGGACGGGAGAGTGATCTCCTTTTCAGAGCAGGGAGCCAAGACAGTCTCTCGTCCTGGGCGGCCATGCTCTGGCCATGTAAATGTTCCTACCCTCACCATCCAGCTACATCTAAACGTGGAGAAAAGCAGGGTGCATGTGAGGGAGGGAGCATTTGGTTCCTTGTGGGCTGTGGTTTGGCTCTTGCTGGTTTGGCTCTTGCCTGTCTAACTTCAATAGTGCTTCTGTGGGGAGCCCAGTGACATGTTCCGGGGCAGTGGGGAGACAGTGGGAGGCATTGAAGCAGGTGATTGACATCTCTTGTTGCTGCCAAGTCAGCTCCTTGCTGCACTGAGTGTTCATGGCTGCCCTACGTCTCCATTTTTCACCGCGTGCCGTATCAAGAGCGGTGTTGCGTGCAATCAGACTCCAATTGGGGTGCACAGGAATTACGGTGCACAGCACCTCACAGTAGCAGCGCTTATTTAACAGGCCAAGGAGACTCCCTGGGGTGAGATTAATTTTCTAATGCAAATTGGCCAGTCGGTTTCTGAGGTAGATTTTCTTCATTTGTGTGTTTGGATTTTATTATTACAAACGCACAAATGCTGGCAAATGCTTCAGCCTTACTCTGGCTTCTGTGTGCTTGAGCGAGGGGCCTGCATAAATGCAAGGAGCCGGTTGGCTGCTGTGAGCCATGCGGGTATTTGAGGATATTCACACTGGTCTGAACTAGTTTGCTGCTTTCTCACGTAATATATCACCACTCAATTGCAATCCCTACTTCCAAGGCAAGGAAGGAGAGAAATTGATTTACTGTTTTTATTTTAGCAGAAGAGGATGTGATGGGCTAAGAAATGGAAAAGGGGAAATAAATCCTCTTGTAAAGAGAATGGACTCTAGTATACTTCACTTCATTGAAATGAAGTGAACTTAAGATGTGTAAAAAAGGTTGGGAATGCAATGAAGAGAAGTTGCTGGGGGTTCCTATGGGTCTAAGCCGTAGCTTTCACCTCAGCCCCCTGCTCTGCACCAGGGAAGCTGGACACTAGAGAAATGGCTCTCCTCTTCCCTAAAGGTGTCTGTCCACAAATAAACCATTTTCCCGTTTTGATTCAATGGCCATGGTCCTGTGTACGCTACGCAATGTTGTTCTTTGAGTGCTTGTTCATGTCAATTCCAATCAGGTGTGTGCGTGCGCACGTGCACAGTAGCGGGAAGATTTTTCCCATAGCAGAATCTGTTGAGTCGGTCCAGGCGCCCCCTGGAGTCGCGCCTCCATGGCGCTCAATATAGAGCCCTGCCGACCCATAACCTCCTCAGTTCCTTCTTACTGCCAGTGATGGTGGCTGGAACTTCCCATAGCCCTTGCTTTAGCAAGTGCTTTCAACTCCAGTTGTTTGTATATAGTTAGTTTATCTTCTTAGTTAGTGATTACAGTTGTTGGGGGGTCTCCACCCACCTTCCAACTCCCTGGAGCTGTGGTATGCCACGGTTCCCGGTGTTTAAAAACTGTGTGGTCTGCGCAAAGCGCATGCCAAAGAGCAAGCCACACTCCCTGTGTTTACGGTGCCTAGGGGAGGGTCACCAAAAGGATCGCTGTAAGATCTGCCACGAGTTCTGCCCTAGAACTCTTAAAGAAAGGGAGCAGTGGCTTAAAGTGATCCTCATGGAGGCAGCTCTACGCCCACATTCAGACCCAGGCTCAGGGGACCTGGCTCCTAACACTTCCTCGTTGACGCGGAGCACCCCGGCGCTGTCATCGAGTTCGGTGCAGAGAAAGGACTTGTCCCGGGACGCTCGGCACCGGCATGGCACCTACCAAGGCCCAGCGGAGAGTAGGCACCAATCTCACTCACTCACCAGAAGAAAAAGCTGGACAGTTGGTCACCTCCGGCTAAATCTAAGGAAGTGAGACCCCCGGCGGGCCACAGCTCGGGATCCCCCATTAGGGCCATGTCGACTCCTGCCCAGGCGAGGCAGTTGAGTCCGTGCCCCCCACGTTCACCTACGTGCCAGTAGCTGCCACTTCCTTCGACGCTGGAAGCTTTTGAAGCTGCTCGGGATCTGCTGCACCTTACGGTGCCGTTCTCTTCCCCCTAGGAGGGAGGAACCTCCTGCGCTGGCGATCCCATCCTGCCCCCAGGTGGAGTCGAGGGAAGCCTGCAATGATGTCCAGGCATTCCCCCTCTCCACATCCTTCGGCACCGGCCCACTCAGACACAGAGCCTAGTCGCTCCCTAAGCTCTCGACACTCGAGGCACCGAAGCTTGGCTCCTCCGTGGTCTTCAGTCTCTGTACCTGTACCTTCTGGACCCCCTGGGACTTTCACCAAAGCCAGGGAGGGATCCAACGGCACCGCTCTGCAGCTTCTTCAGTGGCCTCAACCACATTCGTCCCGCCGTCAACCGCGCAGCTCGCCTCGGCGTCTCTCCACACGCCAATGCCATCGACTGCAGCACCATCGCCGGCACCAGCACCGGCGACTCTTTCAACCTCTGCGCCGGCGCCGACAGCATTTTTGGCACCGATGACAACCTTGGCACCGATAGCAGCACAGACAACGGCCCCGCCACCTTTGTTGGCTCAGGCAGCTGGTTCAGCACTGGCTCCACCGGTGGTACCACCAGTGTCTCCGGTGCCCACACCAACGCTGAGTTTGGCATTGACAGCCCCGGCGCCGACGGGCACTCCATCGGCATCGACCTTCCCCCAAGAGTCACAGGACCCCATGGGAGCTGATGGCAGGGAGCATCCGCTGCTTATAGGGGCTTCCTCCTCGTCATTTCCGGATGAGGCATTGGCAGGCACAGCCATTGCCCCAGCGCTTGAGGACAACAGGGTGCTACAACGGTTGCTGTGAAGGGCTGCTCAGGGTCTGGGCATTAAGGCTGAGAAGGTGGTCGAGGAGGCTGATTCCATGGTGGATATCCTCACCCCCTCAGGACCTTCTCGTATTGCCCTACCACTGATTAAAACTATTGTGGATACCACCAAGACCCTGTGGCAGACCCCAGCTTCCTTGCTGCCCAATGCCAAGCGCAATGAGAGGCGTTATTTCATGCCCTCTAAGGGCTACGAACATTTGTACTCCCACCCACCTCCCGGCTCTCTTGTCGTGGACGTTGCTAATCAGTGTGAGTGGCAGGGTTCCTAGGAACCCTCCCCTAAAAACAGGGAGGCTAAGTGACTCGACCTTATCAGGAGAAATGTCTACTCTGTAGGGGGTCTTCAGCTCCATATTTCGAACCAGCAGGCCATCGTCAGCAGGTACTTCTATAACACCTGTGCAGCGATGGCCAAATTTGCGGAGCTCCTCCCTTCAGACTCCCGAGTCGAGTTCTTGGCCTTGGTGGAGGAGGGAAAGCAGGTTTCCCAGGCTTCCCTCCAGGCCGTGTTGGACGGTGCTGATGCCAAGTATCGGGGTAGCCATGTTAGTCTGTATCCACAAAAACAACAAGGAGTCCGGTGGCACCTTAAAGACAGATTTATTTGGGCATAAGCTTTCGTGGGTAAAAAACTTCACTTCTTCAGGTGCTGTTGCCGCCACTAGGGTCATGGCTATTGGGGTGGCCATGAGAAGGGGCTCCTGGCCCCAAGTCTCGGTGCTCCCTTATGAGGTCCAACAGACCATTCAGAACCTCCCATTTGAGGGTGTGACTCTTTTCTCTGAAAAGACAGACAAGAGGCTGCATAGCCTGAAAGACTCATGAGCCACCCTCTGGTGTTTGGGCACACTCCTGCCACACAGTGGAAACACTTTAGACGGCAACCTCCTCTGAGGTTCTATCAGCAGAACCGCCAGGACGGTTCTCGGAGAAGGAACAGGAGTGGTTTGAGCATTGGCCTGCTAAACCCAGGGTTGTGAGTTCAATCCTTGAGGGGGCCACTTAGGGATCTGGGGCAAAAATCTGACGGTACTTGGTCCTGCTGTGAAGGCAGGGGACTGGACTCGATGACCTTTCAAGGTCCCTTCCAGTTCTATGAGATAGGATAGGAGTGGCAGGAAAAGACAACACCCGTCCTCAGGCCAGGGCTCTGGCCAATCCAAACCACCTTCCAGCTCCAAATCGGCCTTTTGAAGATGCGGTCGAGGACGGCGCACCAGAACAGAAACTGGATCTACCCCGTCTTACCTTTTCCTCCCGACTGTCCCCTTTCCACCATGCATGGTCCCATATCACTTCGGACCGCTGGGTGCTCCACACGGTAGAGAGGGGATACTCCATCCAATTCTGTGTCCTCCCGCCCTTCCACCCTCCTTCCCCAACCCTCTTCAGGG
Organism: Platysternon megacephalum; assembly: GCA_003942145.1. Taxonomy (NCBI): domain Eukaryota; kingdom Metazoa; phylum Chordata; order Testudines; family Platysternidae; genus Platysternon; species Platysternon megacephalum. The sequence continues at coordinate 324,762 of QXTE01000467.1, forward strand.
ACCCTTCTCACGAGCAGCTCCTTATCCAGGAGGTGCAGTCACTCCTATCTCTAGGGGCAGTGGAGGAGGTTCCTCAGGAGCACAGGGGTGAGGGCTTTTATTCCTGGTATTTCCTAATACCGAAAGCCAAAGGCTGCCTCAGGCCTATCTTGGACCTCCGAGAACTCAACAAGTTTGTGAAGAAACTCAGGTTCCGCATGATCTCCTTGGCCTCCATCATCCCCTCACTGTATCCAGCAGACTGGTATGCCGCCCTCGACTTGAAGGACGCATATTTTCTTATCGCAATCACTCAGCCCCACAAGAAGTATCTCAGGTTTGTGGTCAACAGTACCCACCACCAATTTACCATCCTTCTATTCGGCCTGTCAGCAGCATCTTGAGTCTTCACCGCATGCATGCCAGTCGCCGCCGCCACGTTCTTGTGCAGGCACCAGGTACAGGTGTTTCCGTACCTCGACGACTGGCTGATCAGGGGCCGCTCCAGGACCCAAGCGGAAGCTCAGGTCAGATTCATCAGAGCCACCTTCGACAACCTGTGTCTCCTTCTAAACAAAGCAAAATCGACTCTGTCCCCCATCCAGTGGATAGAGTTCATAGGGGCAGTACTGGACTCAACCCAAGCCAGGGCATACTTGCCAGAAGCAAGGTTTCAGGCCCTTACTGATATAATTTGAGGCCTCAGACAGTTTCCCACCACCACCACAGCGAGAAAGTGCCTGAAGCTTCTCAGACACATGGCTGCCTGTATCTACATGGTGCAGAATGCCAGACTCAGGCTTTGACCTCTTCAGTTGTGGCTTGCATTAGTGTATCATCCAGCCCAGGACAGCTTGGACAGGATCGTGACCCTGCCTCACCCAGTCCTCGACTCCCTTCTGTGGTGGCTCGACCCTCAGGAGGTATGCTCAGGGGTCCCCTTTGTCACTCCACAGCCGTCTCTGTCACTAGTGACGGATGCATCAGACTTGGGCTGGGGAGCACATCTGGGAGACCGCAGGACTCAAGGCCTCTGGTCTCAGGCAGACCTGGGTCTCCACATCAATGTCAGAGAGCTTAGAGCGGTGCGCCTAGCATGCCAGACCTTCCGGGCATACTTAACAGGACAATGTGTATCAGTCATGATGGACAATACAACAGCAATGTTCTATATCAGCAAACAGGGGTGTACGCTCCTCTCCACTGTGCCAGGAAGCCCTCATGCTGTGGGACTTCTGTGTAGAACATTCAATACACCTGCAAGCATCATACCTCCCTGGGGTGCAGAACGAGCTGGCGGACCACCTCAGCAGGTCGTTTCACAGCCACGAGTGGGTCCCTTTGCCTGGACATCGCGATTTTAATCTTCCAGAGGTGGTGCTTTCCCCAGATAGACCTATTCACTACATGACACAACAGGAAGTGCCAGCAGTTCTCCTTCCAAAATCACAGCCCGGGCTCCAGCGTGGGTGTGTTCCTCCTCCACTGGGGAGGTTGTCTCCTATACGCCTTTCCACCCATACCACTGGTTGACAAGGTGCTCCTCAAGATCCGGAGGGAACGAGCTCAGGTCATATTGATAGCACCAGCCTGGCCCCATTAGCGCTGGTACACATCTCCCCTAGCCATGTCCGTGGAAGCCCTGATCACCGTGCTGCTCTTCTCGGACCTTCTGACACAAGATCATGGCCGACTTCAACATCTGAACCTCGAGTTGCTTCACCTCATGGCATGGAAGCTCCATGGTTGAACACAATGGAGCTTTCCTGTTCAGATCAGGTTAGACAAGTCCTCCTTGGCAGCAGAAAACCCTCTACGAGAGCCACATACCTTGCTAAGTGGGAGAGATTTTTCAATCTGGTCGGCACCACGCCATTCGTCCCCGACGCTAGCCTCAGTGCCGCTTACTCTGGACTACCTCCTCCATCTGAAGCAGCAGGGGCTTTCGTTGTCATCAATAAGAGTGCACTTAGCCGCCATCTCGTCTTTTCACCCGGGCGCAGAGGGCCACTCTGTGTTTGCTAACCCTATGGTCTGCTGGTTTTTAAAAGGGCTCGACAGTCTATACCCTAACGTCCGTCAGCCTGTCCCTGCCTGGGACCTCAACCTGGTCCTTTCTAGGCTCATGGGACCCCCCTTTGAACCGTTAGTGACATGCTCCCTGCTCTACCTCTCTTACAAGGTGGCGTTCCTGGTAGCAATAACCTTGGCCAGGAGGGTGTCTGAGCTCAGGGCCCTGATATCAGAGCCTCCCTACACCGTGTTCTGTAAGGACAAGGTTCAGCTGAGGCCTCATCCTGCTTTCCTCCCGAAGGTTGTGTCGCAGTTTCACATCAACCAGGACATTTTTCTCACGGTATTCCACCCTAAGCCACATTCCAACGGCAGGGAGCAGAGACTCCACTCTCTGGATGTTCGCAGGGCACTAGCCTTTTACATCAAGAGAACGAAACCATTCAGAAAATCAGTCCAGTTATTTGTGTCAGTGGCAGACCTAATGAAAGGACTGCCTGTGTCATCACAACGCATTTCGTCATGGAGAGTGTCCTGTCTTCGTGAGTGCTACAACCTGGCAGGAGTTCCTGCACCTCCGATTGCTGCGCACTCCACCAGGGCGCTGGCTTCATCAACAGCGTTCCTGGCTCAGGTTCCCACTCAGGAAATCTGCAGGGTGGCGACGTGGTCCTCCATCCACACCTTCGCCACACACTATGCGATTACCCAGCAGACCACAGATGATGCGGCCTTCGGACGAGCAGTGCTCCAATCAGTGGAAGACTGACTCCACCACCTAAACTTGGGCTTGTGAGTCACCTGATTGGAATTGACATGAACAAGCACTCAAAGAAAAAACAGTTACTCACCTTCTTGTAACGATTGTTTTTCGAGATGTGTTGTTCACGTCCATTCCAATACCCACCCTCCCACCTCTCTGTTGGAGCAGCCGGCAAGAAGGAACTGAGGGGGTGGCAGGGTCGGCAGGGCTCTATATTGAGCGCCATGAAGGCGCGACTCCAGGGGGCGCCCAGACCGACCCGATGGACGCTGCTATGGGAAAAATCTTCCGGCTACCGTGCACATGCACGCGCACACACCTGATTGGAATGGACGTGAACAACACATCTTGAAGAACAACAGTTACGAGAAGGTGGGTATCTGTTTTTTACCATGTCTGAGCACAGCTGTAAACATGTTGCAGTGTAGGCAAAGCCAGAGTTTGCTCAGGAACTGGGATAACCTGGTGGGGGTGGGGAGTGGAGGAGGAGGGAGGGCGGGCAAGTGATGCAGGTGACACCTGGAATGTGTTGGCAGAGCTTTGTTGAGACTCTAGGACTGGAATGACACAGGGTAGTGCAGATCAAGAGTGAGGGGTATTGGCAGAGCTGTGAAGGGCCTGGACCCCTGGAGCTGGGACAGTAGGAGGTGCTCCAGGGTTAGGATGAGAATCCACTAGTACAGCTGCCTGGGGAAATATATACTGCACCTGCTTGTGCCTAGCCCTATGCCCCTGCTACCTTCTATTCCGTTTTCAGTCTCTAAAACCCAGTTCCCCTGGCTTCAGAAGGTGAAAGAAGGGTTAATGCCTGTGGACGTATGTCTCTGTGGTCAGAAAGCCCAGTCCTGTCTAGCACCAGATTTCCTTAAACATATTTAATGGTCTTCAAATAATTCCCGTTTTTATCAATACCTGAAAAGGCCCCCTAACAGAGTGTGGCTAATCTGCTAATCCGATACATTCTGCAACCAATGAGATGAATTGATCTTCTCTCCAGGGTGTTATGACTGCTGGCCCAAGATGCATTGGCAAAGCTGTGTGGTATGGGATCCTGTCTGTACTATGCCTGGCAATGCTCAGTGCCTTTAGTTTGTTGTTTTCATAAACACCAAAGTCCCACAACGAACAAAATTTGGAATTTTTTTTTATTGCATCTGGCTGCAGAAATCCACCCCTCAGTGTTGCAGTAGTGACTTGCTGAGCTCACATCAGTAGAGCTTGGGGGAGAAGGTGAACGGGGGGGCCAGGAGCCCTGTTAAGGACTGGAGGAGGAGACATTAATTAAGTCAGAATGACCTGCAGGCTGCTCAGATGCATCACAGTGCTTTAGAAGTGTAGACCAACAGTTCCAGCCCTGGGCACCTAACGCTGCTGACTTCAGTGGGAGCTGTGTGTACTCAGAAGCTCTGAGAACTGGCACCTTTATTTGGGAGCTTAATAGGAGGCACCCCAGTGTGAAAACTGCAGTCTGCTGGCTTTGGTGCAAACGTGAGCTTGGCCAGTCACAGCACTGAGAATGCATGTTCAACATGATAATTACAATAATTACTGACGTTGGCAGTAACCCCAGAGATTGTTCTGAAAACCAGCTTCCTCCTCACTATTCCTGTGTTTTCCTTTTTGCCATTCTCTTGGAAGATTGGTTAGGTCCATGATTTTCTGGTCAGTTTCCCTTTCTGGCTCTCCTGTCCTAGCCTAATGCTCCAATGGTTGGGTTACAAATGCTGCAGAAATCTTTAAATCCCAGTCATTCTTCCTGAAATGAAGGAAAAGAACCATGAACATGGATTTGTTAATGGCAGGGTTGTTTAAACCCCTCCACCCAAACCTCCTCTCCTGCCCCCAACCAAACTGAAATCCTGTCTAAACTTTATGGCAATCAGTCCCCCTTTGACATTTTGTACTGTAGGCAGTTGTTGCACTGCCTTAAGTCCATTAATGGCTATTAGCCACGATGGGTAAGGAATGGTGTCCCTAGACTCTGTTTGTCAGAGGGTGGAGATGGATGGCAGGAGAGAGATCACTTAATCATTACCTGTTAGGTTCACTCCCTCTGGGGCACCTGGCATTGGCCACTGTCGGTAGACAGGATACTGGGCTAGATGGACCTTTGGTCTGACCCAGTACGGCCGTTCTTATGTTCTTTCCCACAAGGCACACACTGTTTTGTGGCCCACACTACAGCTGTTTGTGGTGTTCTTCCATCCTAGCAATTGTTTTTAATGGTGAAGGAGTGGGAGGAGGGAAGCGTCCCTGAGGGACTATTTAACTTCCACACCTGCCTTCATGTTTCTCCCCAGGCAGGTGACCGGAGCTTGGCACAGCCTGTTTCTAACGTAATCACCAGGAAAGACGTTTGTAACAAGGTCTGACCCATGGGCAAACTTTAAAACAAACACAAACAAACTCCTGCATCCAATCGATAACTGGATCAATGGGTTATTTTTTTCTCTCTCAGGGAAGATTCTGGGGCTGTGTTGACTCGGTCTGTCGAGGTGGCTCTGCTTGTGTGGCTGTTTCCGAGAAGGCTAAGGGCCAGAATTTCAAATGCTTAGTGCCCACAATTGGGGCCAGATTTGGGGTGCATGTTGGGTGCTAGGTTCTTGGGGAAAATCTGGTCCGTAACATCCATTGCTGGATCCCATGTTTAACTGGTCCTGTCTTGGGCATATAAAAAACTTGAAGGTGGGTGAGACCACTCAGTTTTGGAGATAGAGGGGTCCTTTCAGGGGGCTGGCAATAGGAAGAAGTATGTGTGTATTTGCGTGGGAGGGTTCCTGAGCGTTTGGGCAGCTTGTAGATTTGGATCTGGACCTGGGCCTTGTTCTACTTTGAATCTACTTCTGCTCCTTAACTCTGTCCTCCTGATTCTGTAGGGCCAAGTAACACATTAGCGCAATGGCTGTTCAGCCAGTGAAGCATTTGGCAAATCCCATGGGAAGTTGTGGGATAGTAGCTTCTCGGCTCTCTATGAGCAGGGAGGTGAAAACATTATCTATTTTCTACTATTTGACCATCCCTGGCAGTCATTTTGTCTCTTTTAAAGCGTATTAAATGGAAAGCTGATTGACAGCATGTCATAGTGAAATGCAGTGCCCCTGGGCTGGATGGGTGGCAGCATCCACCATAGCTAGTAAGTTTAGTCCTGTTACATCTTGGTAATAAACAGCTAGAAAAGATTCCCCCAGGTTCTATAACCCAGCACACTTCCCAGACACCACGACTGTGTGTCCGAAAGGCAGGTCCAGTCCCACATGTGCTGTGCTGTGGCTGATCCACTCCATGGTGCTACTTGTGACCAAGGTTGCTATCCTGGAGATCCCTTCTGGGGCCATAATCTGAATAAAAGTAGAACCCTTGGGCCCCGTGACATGATCCCCAGCCCTGCTGCTTTTGTAGTTTCACTGTATATGACCCCAGCCAAATTGTTGGGGGAGACATATTCACCCTGGAGATCGCTGGAAGCAAAATCTGGGTATTCGCTAATCCTTGATTAGCCTTCCCTATGAAGAAATGGGCGCCTGCTGACTGGCCTTCGTTTTTTCCCTTCAATGCTTTGTGGTCATGTGCTCTATGTTTTTATCCTGGGGTGTTGGGTTAGCTAAGGGCAGGGCATGGCATGGTCTTGTAACGGTCCCTCTATGTGAATTCTGGTCAGGGTGGTTTTTTTTTAACCTGGAGATTAAACTTGTTTAAAATGAGACTGGAGAAAAAGTCTCCTTAGGAGCAAGGAGGGGGTGATTCCAAAACACAGGCCCAACCCAGGCTGCAAGCACAGCTGCTCCGAGTCCTCTTGACCGGGATGGGCTGGGGAGGAATTGTCTGGCCCCTGGCAGAGCCCTGTGACAAGTTATTGCAGGGTGTTTAGAAAGGAAACATGGGCTTGTGATAAGGCACTGGGCTGGGACTCAGGAGATCTGTATTCAGTTTCCAGCTCCACTGGAAACCCTGTCTGACCTCAGGCAAGTTGCTGAGTCTTTCTGTGCCTGTTGCCCCTTCGGTAGAATGAGTTTAGTAACACAGGGGGTTGTGAAGGTAAATCCCCTGATATTTATGAGGCTCAGACACTACAGTCGGGGGGCTGTATGAGTCCCTAAAGAGAGAGAGAGAGGACCCGACAGCGTGTGTGGGAGTTCAATCAGGTGCAATGTGCATAATACAAGACTTGCCCCCATAATCTATGTACACATTGGTTGGGGAAACCCTGCAGCCACCAGCCATGCCTGAGTGTGGTGTGCTGTGGTGGTAGCTAGCATGGCTCTGGCTACAGCCCCACCCCGGTAGGGCCTCAGTCACCTTTCTAACCAGGTTCTGATGTCCAAGGCTGATTCTGTTTAGTTTACAGGGCTTGGCAGCCAGGAGACAGAATACCCCAGATACCCCATCCTCCACCCCCATTTTGGTGAATGGAACCCCATGTACTCACTGCCTGCACTCATTGTCTGGGTGGGCCCTTGTGAGGGCTTGGGGACGGGGGGGAGGGGGTATAGGGCTCTCACAGAAGTATCCAGGGAATGCTCAAAATGAACAGTGGCTGGGTACCTGCCTGCCACAGCAGTGTAGTTTCAGCAGGAGGAAAAGTGATACAAAGAAGGCCTCAGCCTGGATCTCTGGTTTCTACCATGCCTCCCCTTGACACCAGAGAATGCAGCATGGCAAGAGTTACACATTCCCCACGGGCCTCTTCTGCACACAGACAGACATGCTTATGTGGGCACATTCACGTCCACACACGCTGGTGTGGGCATGCTCACACATGCACATTCATGTGCACGCAAATACAGAATCCCACGGGCATGGGCATGCTTGTACAGGTTCACACAGATCTGCTCAAGCAGGCATTCCCATGCATACGGACTCCCGCTGACATGGGTACACTTGCTCACTCACACACTTGAGCGGTCTTGGTCACATGCACATGGATGCAAGCTCACGCTAGCGCAGGCACACACACACTGACACGCTCATGCACACACAGGCAGGCGGCAGAGCTAAGCCAGCTCTAGTCTATTTTTGGGAGGACTCCTAAGAGTTTGGAACGTATTTCAGATGTTACAATCTTAGAGGGGGGAACGCAAGAACAGATGGCTGGAGGGTTCAGAGCAGCAGCCCTGCTGGGAACTGATATTTATAGGTGGATTTAACCCTTGTGTGGTCTTTGGAACCACCTTTAATGCCACAGGCACAGAATCTCTGTTCCAGAAGTGAGCTGCGAGGACCCACACAACAGAACCAAATCCAAATATGGGTGGTCCTTTCCCTTCTGTCTCTGCGAGTCACACTGCTATCCAGATCAATGAGTGATCCAGCTTGGAAATCCAGGGTAACATGCTCCTCCTGATTCCTTGAGTGTGGGGACATGACTGTCTCTGCACTGTCAGCCTGGGCTGTTGGCTTAGCTGTGCTCATTTTTCCATTTGTCTTGTTTAAATTGGGGCCGGTCTGTCTCTTCTGAGCAGCCTCCAGGAGCTAGGGCTATGAGTGCTCAGATGAGCCTACAGTTGCTGGATTAGCAGGACTAGAGATATCCAAACAAAGGCAGGGCTAGCTTCCTTGCCCTATTTATGCCAATGGCCACCCAGACTCTTGCCTTGTCTTCTGAGGGGGGAGACATTGCAGCTTAGAGAAACATTTGCTCCTGGGCAGACTCCCCTGTGAAGGTGCTTGGGCCTCTCCATAAAAAAATCCTTATCTGACCTCTTCTTGTGGCCTGTGCCTGATGTTTTAGATGAAGAACATACTAAGTTAGTTGAGCAAAGCTGGTCATGGAGCATGGAATACAACCTGTCAGTGCTTTGCCAATGGCTGCAGACTCATCCCTAACCCTTCCCCTAAGAGCAGTGAGCTCCCCAATTCGGACCTGAAGTTATACTGTACTGTTTATCTTGTATAGTGCATCTTACACAGTATCCCAAAGGGCTTTGCTGAGATGAGTAACTTCAGCGGAAGAGAGCAATTAAGAGGCAAGGGAGGAAAGTGATGTCTTTACCTGAGACTTGGCATGACACAGGAGCTGCAGTGGAGAAGGCTCTTGGACCGACAGGTGAAAAGCGGGAAGGGGAGGCAGGGATGTGAGATGCTGGGCAAATCCACTTAGGCCACTAAACATAAGAAATCGAATTATCAACTTTGGTCTGGAAATGAATGGGAAGCCAGCAGAGCTCCTGAGCCACAGCAGGAGGCTGATACCCAAAGGGGTATCTGAGCTAGTCTGAGTGAAGGAACAGTAGAGACACTGGCCACACATGCAAGGTTAGTGCTGTCAGATTAGTGGGTGGCACTGGACTGTAGCTGCTGATGGGAGAGAGCCTGGTCACTTAGCCTGTGTGTGAGATGGAGCGGGGAGGCCCAGGCTTGAGGTGGAGACGGACATGCATCACAATGTCTAGCTACCCATTAACCCACTAGGCTTTCTACTGCACTGTAGCCAGCATGGTGTGTACCAGTGCCTGTTTCTAGCAGGTTGGGATCCTGGAGTGTTAATGTCTGTACTCTGACTCACACAGGGCTGTGGTTGTGTCTCCTGTCTGCACTGCATGAAACATCCAGAGTGACTCGGGGAGGCCAAACCCAGCACATTTCAGAGATATGGACCAATGCAGGGTCTGGGAATCAGGACTCCTGAGTTCTTTTCCTAGGTCAGCTGCTGACTCACTGCATAACCATGGGCAAGTCACTTCCCCTTTCTGTGCGTCCGTCTGAAATCTGGGGATGTGCTTCTCTGCCCTCGCTGAAGGGGTTGAGAGGCTAGGTTAATGTTGGTAAAGGGCTTGGCCATGCAGGGGACAGAGTGCCATTGACACCTAAAATCCTCACTCACCCCAGAGGAGACTTTCCACCATATGAACTTAAAGGGCAGGAGCTGCTCCCTGGACCCTGCCCTGCTTCTTTTCTTTCCTGTCTGAGATTGAGATTTGTGTGCTTGGAGCTTGCATGTGTGCTGTTTGGCAATTCCCAGCACTTCCCTGGAGCCTTGGCTGGGCTGCTGGAAGCTCTAGTGTACTTCAGGCAACAATGTTGTGGTTTCTGAGGCCTGGCTTGCCCCCTCTCATTGTCCCCATCTTTCTGCCATCTCAATCTTTCTTCTCCTCCCTCCTTTCCAGTTCAGCAGCAGTAATAAATTTAACTGACATCTCCCCTACTAAGCGCCTGGTAATTGCTGCTGTGTGCCCCTCACTGTTTAACATGATGATTGTCTCCTCTTCCACACACACCCCCTCCAACCTGTGCTGCTTTATCTTTCTCCTAATTATGCAGTAGATCCTATACTGGCCAAGGTGGGAGCCGAATGTTCTCTTACAGTTGTGCCCTGCTGGCAGCATAGAGTTGGGGAGAGGGGGAGCAAGAGTTTTTTGGCTTCTGTGGCCAACCACCTTTGCCCCATGTTTGGAATCCGGCCTTGGAATATGCCTGTGGGGTGAAGGGAGAGCCTTGTACCTCCTGCCACCAATCCCCCTGACTTCAGAATAGCTCCAATTACGTTGCTAGCCATGCTCTGCAGCTAGCATGCAATGGCTTAGAAAGCATAGCAAGGAACCATCCTGCTGCACTCTAGAAGCTTTGAATGCATCTGTCTCTATTCGGATGTGGCACTGGCTCCCTTAATAAATGATCGTTGAGGCAGTAGAAGCCAGGTTGTTCAACAGCATGATGCATCTTCTCGGGATGGCTTGGCCACCTTTGGCAGCGGATTGCTGTGTCTTGTGTGGCTCTGACCACATCTAGATCTGTGTGCAGGGCCGGGGAGATGTACTCACTCTCTTCGTATACCTGACCATGGAGCAGGAGAATGCATGGCAGGAGCAATACACCCAATTGGTAACTCCCAGTGCCAGAAATCTGCCCACACTTGCCTGCCCTCCCACAATAGCCCCATTGTTCCTGCCAAAAGCAAGGAGACTTTCTGCAGTTCCCTGGGCATTGTTAACCCTCTGGTTACCAGCTGCAGAACCAGCAGTGTACTCCTGGGCAAGTGCAGAGTGGAAGGTGTAGGGGGCAAATGGGGAGAGCTTCTGTTGCCCTTGGGCTAGTGGTGCAGCTTGGGAAGCAGGAGCCCCAATTCTAGTGCTTCCCCACAAACTTCTGTTGGTTGTTACCATTTCAGAAGAGGGGTAGTAGATGCCTTTGTTGAAAATGCCATCCCAGCATCCCCCAAGGAGAGCTGTATCCGAGGGGATGTAAGCAGGGAGAAAGGGGTCCAGCTGAGCTCCTACATCCTCTCCCCAAACAAGAGCAGGGGGAGAATATTCTGCATATTTCTAGGGTGCTGCTTCCTGTGGTATCTAGCCAAGGTGACTTGTTACTCTGGGGGCAGCCCCAGCCCGCACCTCTGCACACAAAGAAAGATCCAGGTCATCCATCCCCTGTTACTCTGGCACTGTGTCTGGGACAGGAAGTGCCTCTGGGTGTGGGGAGATATATTTGGGATGTTGGGGCGCTAATTCCAGTGGCTTAGATATTGGCATGGAAACCATTTAAAGCAATCCCAGCTTGATCAAAGTGCCCTCTTCCTTCCTGTGCTGTAATGTGATCGTGAGCCCAGGAGCTGCTCTTGGGCTTCTCTGGTTTCTGACTTCTGTGGATTTAAAGACAGCCCTGGAAGGAACAGACATGCTTCACCAATGCACTCACACAGCCTGGATACAGGCTTGCTGTCTGGAGGGGGACGTGGATAGAAACAGCATCATGCGTGTGTGAAAGAGAGAGAGAGGAGTATAATGGATAGTGAATGTAAGGCAGTGCTGCCGAGAAGTGGGCTGTGGGAACCCAGAATCCTGGGTTTTGTTCCCTGCTATGGCTCATGTGCTATGGCTGTGTCTACGCCGGCCATCTTCCCACTACCAGAGACCACCTGCAGGGGTCAAGACGGGATCCCTCCCACAATGTATTCTGGGTTTTGTTTTCATTTTTTAATCTCCTTACGCAGAAGCATCCGGGATGTCTGTGGCTGGAGATAGGATATAGGAGGGGTGGGCCAGGGAGCTGAGTGGCACCGAGCATTCTCTGTCTCAGGTGCTTGGCTGGCAGGTTCTTGCTCACATGCACATGGTCTACCCGATTGCCATATGTGGGGTTGGGAGGGAATTTTCCCCTAGGCCAGGTTGGCAGGGACCTTGTTGAGGGTTTTTTCAGCTTCCTCTTCACCGTGTGGGTGTAGGTCACTTACTAGGATTATCTGTGTTTATCTCAATCATTTCCCTGCCATTGTGGGGGCCTCCTGCACTGGTGCACTTCAGTGCCTCAGCGTTACCATCTGTAAAATGAGGTTCATTCCCTGGCCTGTCCTTTGGGGTTGTGTCCCTGGAGGGAAGGGGCGAGGGGGGCTGCTCGAGGTGTTGCTGTTGTGTGTGTTAGCATAGGGTTTACTATTTTTTTTCTCCCGTGCATGTTGATATATTGTGACTCCTCTGCGAAGACTCTAGCTAAGGGTCTGGCTGAGTTTCAATTATAAACATTATAAATCCATTCAGAGTTGAAGCTTGGTACAAACTCTCAGGCCCAGAGGTGACTATTTTCCCCCTTCCAACTGCAGAGACTCAGCCCAGCTGAGGTGGGGGCTCAAGCTGCAGTCATCTCTTTGGAACAGGCTGGTACCCTCAATTCTGCATAGACCCAATCTCTGTCCTTGCCCACTCAATGCCGACCTGTGATGCGTTACAACAGGACTTTTCTCAGGGTCACATGAAGGCAGAGCCCTGTGGAATTGCCACAGCATTCCTTCTGTTACAGAATGATGCTTCAGAATGGTGAGGGTTGGGGTGAGGAAAGGGAGGAGGTGCTGCACTAGTTGTTCCAGAATCCTGGGGGGAGTCTCTTCAGCTCTGAGTTGTGTTTATTTCACAGTGATTGTCAGTAAGCTGCCATCCCAGTGCCAGATGCCCCAATTCCCACTATGCACCTACCAAACAATGTCTAGCTTCCTACCCCAAACACGTTTTCAGTGCAATAACAGGTCACTATAAAAATCAGTCACATGTTGAATACAGAATGTATTACGCAGAGTAAAATAAATGGAAATGACCATCCTAGTGATCAGCCCCAACCTTTCTCTGAGTGTGGTTAACTCCCAGAGTTACTGCACTAAACATAACTGAAGCTGCCACAGAATTTTTGTCTGGCTGCACCATAGCTGCAGAATCCAAGCACCTGGCCACAGAGCACAGGGCCTGTTGGCTGCAGGAGCCACTGCATACCTTTAAATGGGCTCCCAATGAGCCCTAAACACTTGGTGCTAGGGGCTCTGTGGTTGGAAAGCCAAGGGGTATCTGCATGCAGCCTGCCCCCTGCTGCCTGTCTGCTGGGTCTTGACAATCCTGCCTGCAATCCCTACCCACAGGGGAATGATCTGTGATCCTAATGGCTCTTTCCATTCTGTGACCTGGCTGAAGTGGTGACACGGAAACAGCAATAACCCCTGTTGTTTGGAGCACCTTGCTTCCTGCCTGTGGCATCCAGACACTCCAGTATCACCTGGCCTTTCCGGTCCTTTCTTCTCTTTATGAGGTGAGTGTCCAGGTAGCTTCTGTCAGGCTGACTGACTCAGCATCCCCACCTGCATCACCCACTAACTCCCAGGACTGGGCTGCTGTGCTGCTCCTGAGGGACTGGCTTAGTGGTAAAATAGACCCCCCCCACACACACCCCCTCCACACACACACAGGGTTGTCAGTGAAGGACTGGAAACGGTTTAAGAATACTCATACCTAGGGTTGCCAACCCTCCAGGATTGTCCTGGAGGATCCAGGAATTAAAGATTAATCTTTAATTAGAGATTGTCATGGGATGAAACCTCCAGGAATACATTCAACCAAACTTGGCAACCCTACTCATATCCCCAAAACACACACACACACTCTCACTCTCTCTCTCACCTCCTTGCCAGCTTTGTGGATGTTATAAATTAACAAGGCATCTTTCCCTTCTGTGCAGAAGGAGTCTCTGTAGGGAGCACTAGGAAAAGTTGTTTGTTGGGCCTGCCCCCTAAAAAGTAAGCTGTTGTGTGGCACCACTGTGCTGCTTTTAAATTTCTGCCATGCCTCACCCGAGCAGGGCTGCATTTCAGTGCTGGGGGAGCGATTCCTGTCCTTAGTCTGCTGTACCTCGTAGGGTGATTGGAGAATTAGGAAAATAGGGAACCTAAAGGGCTTGGAGACACTGGTCTTATGTGCTATAGAAAAGCAGAATAACCTGAGACTTGGGCCAGTGCTGTGGAGTGTCTCTCACTTATGTGTGCCCACCAGAATGGGAAAGCCTGAGAAACTTCACGTGAAGGTGGGAGGAAGGCTTTTGGGACAGGAAGCACAGGGGGGCTGGTGGAGCTGATGCCCTTTCAGGATGCTAGGTGGGAAAACCCCTAGTGGTGTCCAAACCCTGAACAGCAGTGCAAAACCCAAACTCTGATACAGTGATGGAGCGAGGAGTGCTCTGTGCCTGCTCATCCCTCTCTGGGCTTTTCTTTCCCCTTCCCCTGTCTCCCCCACTCCCAATCCAGAGGCCCCTGTGCTGAAGTTTCAACACCCTCAGACTGTCCCAGCTCCTTCCGCTCTGTCGATCTCTTACAGGCAGCTGCCACTGCTTTGCTAGCAGGATTCTAGCTGCCTGCTCTGACGCTGCACTGTAAAAGGTGAAAGGTCGCCCACGGTGGAATTTCCTGCCAGGCAGATGCATGGCTATTTCCCCTTTAACCTTAAACCCCAATGCGCCTTAGTCATGATTGCATGCAAATAAGAGCAAACGGGGGTGTGGGGAGCTGCCGGGAAAAGGAAGCGACCTCAGTCAAGGTTTAAATATAGAGCCAAAGCTTTTCGCTGCGTGCCGGGCCTGTTATTTATAATCTTGGAGGAGTGTTTGGTGGCTTCTCATGTCTCATCTGCAGCCCAGGCTCATACAAGGCAGCGCAGTTAGAAAGTGCTTTCTGTGCAGAGTGAGAGCAGTACAGGGCAACCACCCCTGCACTCCCAACTGTCTCCATCATTTCCCTGGATGCCAGTGCCTCCCATTGGTGGTAATGTTATACAGATGTACGTCTCTGTGATTTAAGCTGCTCACTAGGGTGTAAGCGGTCCAGCCTGAGTCCCCTGATGCTACTCAGAGATTATCATGCCCTTTATGCAAAGCTGTTGGGGCTCAGAGTGGGCCATCAGGTTAGAGTTGGGGAACCTAAATCTTTCCCAAACAGGAGCACTTTAGAGGCTACCCAGGAAAGTTAGGGCTGCAGCTGATGTGTGTGGTATGTAGAGAAGGGCCAGAGCACACTTACGTGATTCAAATTCCCCCTGCCGTTGGGTTAAAATTAGTCTTGTTCATTGCCCTGTAAGGCTCCACGGAGCCAAACCTTTGCTGGTCCCTAATAAAACAGAATGAACGCAGTAGCTACCCTGCTCTTCGATATGGAGATTTGGACTGTTTGGACTACAGGTCCCAGCATGCAACATGACTAGTTTACATGGATCTAGCTGGAGCATTGCACGATGGGAGTTGTAGTCCACATGGGCTGCACCCCTGTTCAAAGCAGGAGGTGATGGCAGTTTGCATGGCTTAGAGTCTCTGTTTCTGGGAGGATTTTATGCAGATTGTTGAGGAGCCTTCAGCTGCTCTAGGATGGGGGAGTGCTTTGAGATTTCCCTGGCAGTTCATAGCAGAATTCTCCATGCACTGTTTATCTGAGTTGGCATCAGCTGGATTCCTGCCAGTGGCGCATAAGGGCTACATGGCTCTACTCGCCCATGCCATCTACAGCACTTGCAGTAACTGCTCCCTGAAATGCTGCTGTTCCCAGATTCAGAACTTGGGGCCAAGGGAAAGGGTCCAAATTGCAGGAAAAACCATTGCTGTGCGGTGTCAGGGTTGTCTGCCTTGCTGGAGGTGAGTGAGTTTGCCAGTTCTCAGTCCCAGCTGTTGTAAGGCCTGGGAGTTTAGCTGAATCCCCTGGGCAACGGTGACACCTAGTGGCACAAGATCATAGTCCACGGGCCAGGTTTAGAGACAGGCTACTCACCAAGACGCCACTGAAAGTCTCCTCATTGCAATCTCCGGCGTGCTGAAGTTGGGTTGGGCTGAGCTGGCTGACAGCTCCTCCATGTTCGGAGCTGAAGGAGAATTCCTTCGATTTGCTCCAAGTTTCTGGAGTGGCCTGTGGGTTTAATCCCAGGAGGCACTTACCATCCCCACACAGGCAGATCCAAGAAGACAGGGTAGGCAACTCTGTGTGAGGGCCTCGCTGGTGTGGAATGTACCTTGGGTGCAGACAGGGAGTGTGAGTGGCCTGTCTGATCCCCTGGGCACAGGGTTCCCGCTGGAACTGTATGCCACACCTGCGAAGGGAGAGTTTAGTCAAAGGGCAGGAGCCCCCTGGGCTTTGCTGCTCGCTGAGGTGTAAGTGCCTGGCCTGCATTCCCTGACACTGTAATGCCACGTGTGTGAGCCCTGGGAAAAAGGAGCTTAGTAGCCTGCTCCGAGGCTGCTGACCCTTGGGAGGTGGGACTGTTGTGGGAGAGACTGACCTTAGTGTTAGAGCAGGGAGGGGCTCAGGGAAGGGAATCTGGGTATTACAGGCCTGGCACTTACTTATCCCGTTCTCCTCTGTCCGAAGGGGATAATAGCTGCTTCCCTCATGAGTGCAGCCCCTTGAGACTCTCTGCTGAAAAGGAGCTACAAAAATTTAAAGTGTGATTGTTCCCTTCCCTTCTTGGGGCTGAGAGAAGTGATGTATGTGCCCTGTGTGGGAGCCCTGCCCCAGGCACACTGGACTGTAGGCTAGGTGCTGGGAGGTCTGCATTTGCATTTGATGTTACTAGGTAATACCTGAGCTAGTCTGTATCCCCCTGCCCCCAGGAGATGAGGCCGAGTCTCTGGTGAGTCACTGGCACTTGCATATGGCAATCCCTTCCTGAACCCCCCTGGTTCTCAAGTGATGGAGTGATAGCAGCTAGCAGTGCCCTAGGCCCAGTGAAGCCCTCTGTGCCCAGGGGCCAGGCTGCCTGCAGGAGAGGGGTGTGGAGAGGAGGAGACACTGTGGAAGCAAGTTCACTTATAAAGCAGCTGACCCACTCCACTGGCTGCTGCTAGTGATTCAGTCAGAGCTGCCTCTAGGAGAAACTAGAGAGACCAGGTGGGTGAGGTAATATCTTTTATGAGGGCCTCTTCATTACCGTCTTTCTCATCCCCTCCTTGGCAGTGCATAGCCTTGTCACAAAATGCCCAGGCCTTTCCCCATTCCTTGCCTGGTACTGAGGGGCCTGGGCTGCCTGCAGGTGAATGGTGTAGCACCGTGGCACATTCAGTCATTGCCATCTCTGCTGAAAAGGATCAGTTAGTGCCAAGTGTAGTGCTGTGTGACAAAGACAACAGCATGGAGCACTGACTCTTCCCTGTAACATCTTACATGTGTGGGGTGGCTGGGGAGGATTTGCCAAATGGGCTGAGACCCCAAAGCAATCAGCAAACCAGGTAACTGATTTTGGGAATCACTGGGAAGGGGAGCTGCCTGCAAGGGAGTCTCAGCCATGCTCTAGCAGGGAAGTAGCATTCTCTATAGTCAGAGAACCACAGAGGGGAGCTCCCTTTGCTGACTGGCCATTGCTGGGGGCAGATGGCATGAGCAACCTGCAGTGAAATGGGGAAGGTGCAAAGCAGTATTTAAGGGGAGGTTCTGTCCCTTCTCTGTCCTGATTCCCTCTGGTCTTAGACAAATCTGTCAGCTTTTCTGGGCCTTGGTTTCCAAATCTATAATGTGGGGGATGTGTATCCCTAGGCAGGGGATGGAAGAGGGATTTTGAGTGTTCATCCCTTTTAAAATGGTTTGAGATCCTTGGCCAAATAACACGGTGGAAAAGTAAAGTATTGTTCTTGCCCTTTGAAAAAGCCCTGGTGGGTGTAATAGGATTCTGTCAAAATTACTCTAAACACCTGTGGGATCCAACAGAGCATTAGGTTCTTTCTGAAGGGCTGTTTAAATCCTGCTGTAGAGCTTGTGAGTCCAATACACTTCCATTATTCTGTCAGATTTAGAAATGAATGGATAGTGAAGGGAGGTCAGGCTCTTCTATTCCCCTTGCCTTGTGATATAGGAATGAAGGACATCAGTGACATTGATAAGGTAGCACATTTAAAACTGATGCACTTTTTTACACAGCACACAGTCAGTCTGTGGAACTCACTGCCACATGGTACGTTGAAGCCAAGAGCTCTGCAGGGTTCAAGAACATTTCAGACATTTATGTGGATAACAAGAATGTCCATAGTATTGGCTTGGATTACATTTGATTTTAGCAATGATATAAACCCTTGTGCTTCAAAAAAGCGGCCACTAACTTTGGAGGTAGGGGGTGAGAAAACTCTTCCCCTATGGCTGGGATAGTCCATACTCCTCTATTGTGAGGTTTCTGGTGTTGTCTCTGTTAGACACACAATGCTGGTCTTATGTGTATGCCTGCTTTGTGCTGGCAGTGCCCATCCTAGAGCTGGCTGGAGAATGACCATTTCATTTTGTGACAACTTTCAAGGTTTTGACATTTGTTTTTGTTCCACATTGGAATGGAAACAAAACATTTTGAATGTTTTCATCAAAAGAAATTGTGTCAGAACAGCTGTTTTTGGATCAAAAAGCTGAAATTTTCAATTCTGGTCTCTCTCTCTCTCTGGTCAGAAGTGACTAGAGAGCCCTGGACCTCAGAAACGTTCCTGTTGAAAACTTTGGTGAAATCAGTAAGTCTCAATAAAACATTTTGGTGTCAACAAAACAGCATATTTCAACAAAACTACATCACTGAAAATATTCCGACCATCTCTACTCTTGACCTCTGTAGGATTTTCCATATGAGATGTTACTGGCCAGTACTAGTGGCTCCCAACGGAGATCTGTAGGCAGGGGGTCCTGTTGTCTGGTGGGGAGCAGTCTTTGGGGTCATTTATTTTGCTGACCCATGAAGGGTGCCTAATGGGCTTTCTGTGGGAAACAATGGTTCTGTCCTGGGCCCCTTGTTTCAAAGTGAGGACTTCCTGGTTGAAGGTTTGGGGGTATCCATGAGGTACTTCAGATCAGGGCCTCTTGTGGCATGATGGGGGCGGTTTAGTGGCATGTGAGAGACTGGGTATTTGCAGTAGGAACCTGTCTGTTACCAAAAGGACTGGCTGGAGGAGAGGGGCAGGGATGAATATTTCTGCTTGATGCATTGCTTTGTCTGCCCCATCTCTCCATGTATCAGGGGGTAGCCGTGTTAGTCTGTATCCACAAAAACAACTAGAAGTCCGGTGGCACCTTAAAGACTAACAGATTTCCGTGCATCTGAAGAAGTGGGTTTTTTACCCACAAAAGCTTATGCCCAAATAAATCTCAGTCTTTAAGGTGCCACCGGACTCCTCGTTATTTCTCCATGTGTCCACTCATTGGGCATTTGCATTCTATGGGGCATGACAGCACAGCACATGGAGAGCCCAATTCTGGGTTCACCTGTGCCCATGTAACTCCAGATTTACTCTGGCCTGTTATGACCTCTTGACCAAGTGTCTCCTTGCTGACGGGTAGAGAGGTGTCACATAGAATCATAGAATCTCAGGGTTGGAAGGGACCTCAGGAGGTCATCTAGTCCAACCCCCTGCTCAAAGCAGGACCAAACCCAACTAAATCAGCCCAGCCAGGGCTTTGTCAAGCCTGACCTTAAAAACCTCTAAGGAAGGAGATTCCACTACCTCCCTAGGTAACCCATTCCAGTTCTTCACCACCCTACTAGTGAAAAAGTTTTTCCTAATGTCCAACCTAAACCTCCCCCTCTGCAACTTGAGACCATTACTCCTTGTTCTGTCATCTTCTATCACTGAGAACAGTCTAGATCCAACAGTCTAGTCACTGACATGGTCAGTCTCCTTCCTTCTCTAATTGTCTTGATTTTGGTTTTCCCTGCTTCCTTTCTCGCTGTTGCTCTGTCAGTGCACTGTGCGCTCCCCTCTTGCTGGCTGGTGTGACTGAAGGATTGCACTGCAGTGGTGTCAGTCTGCACTGAAATGTGGAAGTAGCAGGGCAGGCGGATTGGCTGCTGGGTGGCTTCCCTGCTCCTTCTGGAGGTGGGGGGCGGGGGAGCCTCTGCGTTCTTGTGGCTGCGTCAGGAATCTGTGTTATCGTCCTTTCAGTATGAGCAGGAGCATGATTCACCAGAAACTCCTCCGAGAACGCACCAGGGTTTCAAGTTGCTTGAAATATCAGCTAGCAATTCCGGGACTGTGAGTGTGTCAGGTTCACTCCTCAGCCTGGAGTTTCCTCCTCCTCCATCGATCAGACTGAGACTGCAAGAGACTTATTGAAACCAGCTTTTTTTTTTTTCCTGTCTAAAGGTCTTTTGATTTAGGTCTGCGGCTTGTTGAATGTGCAGAGAACCAAATACTTGCCTGTAATGTTTTGCATTTAGCATCTCAAAAGGCTGTAGAGGCATTTATTAAGCTTCACTTATCCCTTAGCACACTAGGTTATCATCTCCATTTACTGATGGCGACACTGAGGCACATAGACATGAAGTGTCTTGGTCAAGGTCACTCAATGAGACAGTGGCAGAGCCAGGAATAGAACCCAGGAGTCCTGGCTCCTTGCTTTAACAACTAGGAATCAAAAGTTGCTGCTGTCTTTAAAGCTGCCAGGTAAGGGTAAGGTTTCTGCTAAACCCGCTGTCTTGTCACTACTTGTCAAGGGAGCCACATTTCTGTGCAGCCTCGTTCTCTTTGTCACCCTGGGTCCATGTAGGCACTTTCCATGGTCCGGATGTTTAACATGTCTGCTGGGCAATTTCCCTAAACTCCTCATCTGCCCCTTTACCCAGAAGTCCATCATCTCCCTGCAGAGAGACTGATGGGGGAAGCGGCTTATCTCTCTATGTATCTTCAACAGGATGCAACTGTTGCTACTGCCGAAGGCACTGTAAAAACTTGCAGGCAGTCACTTCTGGCTGCAATCCTGTTGGATCTCACAAACTAAGGGAGGCCAGACTTAGTTAGAATGTGAGTAGGAGAACCTCCCCAGAGAAACCCTGGATTAGCAGGGGGGTTTGAGTCAGGATTGGGGATTGGCAGTGTTGAGGGAGGGAGGAGCCATGGTCTGAAATAACAGGGGCTGCTGATTGGTATCAAGGGGCACTGACAAAGCGGTGTGTGGGGAGCCCAGGGCTGGAATTGGTAGGGGGCTGCTGGTCAAGATTGAGGAGGCATCAGAGAGCTGTGTGTGGCTATCTGCACTGTGTTTGGCTCAGGGAAATGGTGATAACCTTTCATGAGCACCAAACTCACCTGACCCTGTAGCTAAGGGGGAGGGAACTGAGGCAAATGCCTGATCTAAAGAGAGATCTTCTGAAGCCATGGCTTGACCAGGCAAATGGGGGCAGCTCACTGGCAATGGTGGTCACTAGGCCCCCCAGGGTTGTTCCATCCTAGTCTACACTAATGTTAACACGGTTTAGCTAACACATTTTAAAATATGACTTATTTTCCAAGTCCAGGCATGGCCTGGAAGGGGCTTTGCTAATTGCCCTAGAATGGAGCTGGACTGGGAGGAACCAGGACTCTGCTCTGGAGAATCCCTTGCAATGGGGAGCTTTTATTTACAAGGGCACCTCATATCCAAATGCCTTTCAATGCCAGTGAGATCTGAGAGAACCCATCCCCAAAGGCAGCATGGCCTAATAAACAGCAGCAAACAGAGTCCTCTCTAACTCCTCTGCCAAACACAGCAGATAGGTCCCCCTCCAAGCACACAGTCCAAGCTGTGGGAGACTCGGAAGGAAACCATGGCTACTGTTCAGACAATTTCCGTGTGGTATGGACACAGTGTCTGTGGGGAATGTCTTTGTCTGTGCCTGGCTGGGGTGCCTCTGGGTATGTGGATCTCTGTTGTGCATGCAGGATGTAAACAGTTTTTGTTAACTTTGTAATTTAAACATTACCTTTCCCCTTCAGTATTTTAATGATGTATTATTGCTAAAAGGGCTGTCTGTATAGCAGGTTCACTGCATCACCCACAGAAGCCCTGTAACCACCGTGATGGTGCTGTGTCTCCATTCTTTGCGAGCAGCTCTGTCCCACTTTTGTCTGTGCTTGGCGGAGCTGACTCTTGCCCAGACCACGAGCACTCTGTCCTGGTGCTGTGCAGTTCAGAGGGGCAGCCAGAGGGTTAATGACTGAAGTGAGAACAGTGGGCATTTCTCTAGTCAGCTGTGCCCTTGAGCTGGCAGCACAGGCCCCAACCCCTGTGGAGCCTGTCAGCAGAATCCATAGTGATCTAGTCAGTCTGCTCACTGGTTTTGTCACCCATGGACAATGGAAATGTTCCAAGCATTGGGGCTTTTATGAGAGAATCTCCCAGTTTGAAGTGTTCCTTGTCTTGTCTCTAGGGACTTTCAAGCCTGCTTGGATGGGATGGCTGGTGGGTCTCAAGCACCTAGACTCTAGATCCCATGGGGTTGGGTTCTAGCAAAGCTGACTCAGACCTAGTGTCTCCCCCCCCCCCCCCCCCCCCAAAGTACTAGCAGTTTAGTGGGTATGTGTGATTTGTGTACTCAGCCTTTAAACCAAGGGCCTCTTGTCTGCCCGGGATGGTCATTAAGTGTCACCAAGCCTAGGCACATTTCCTAGGAGTAGGAGTTTACACTCAGTCCTTGGCCATGATTCCCCCCATCACTGACGCATACAGTACTGTGCTCTCCCACCTCCCTGAACTGGCAGCATCCTGGTGCTGCTGGGTGTGTACTTGGTGAAGCACTTTGAGATCCATTTCAATGAGGTGCTGTGTCTATGTGAAACTTCGGATACCCTGCTGATCTCAAAGCATCCTGCATGCTGTGCACAAGGGGATGGCTACTGAGAGGAAGGATGGCATCATCTCTCTGCCTGCCAGTGGAGCCCCAGCCTCAAGTCAAGTGTGTGACCCTCAGGGCCGTAGTGCAATGTGCTGCATGGACTGCTGGCTTCTCTGGGATCTCACAGCAGCAGGCAAAGGCTCCAGGCCACCAGCAGCAGGAACTGCTGCAGGGCTTGCTTTCTGGAATGCCGTCTGGCAGCAACAGCAGCTTCCAGAGGGGCTGAGGGCTCCCTGCAGGCAGCCTGTGTGCTTAATGCTGCAGTTTGCACCATATGGACCTTCTCCTCCTCTTCGCTTATCCTCCCAGTGTCTCCTTCCCTGTTCTGCTCCCCTCCCCCTGCAAGCAGTTAGATAGAGCAATTGGCCAGGCACTGGGACAGCAGCACTGACATAAATCTCTCCTAGTGTGGAATGAGGGGTATAAATATCCAGAGAGTGATGTGATCTTTCCAGCTGCTATTAATAGGTCCCTAGAGAGAGAGAGCAAGCAAGCGAGACTGGCTGACACTTAAAGGGCTAGCTACTCCCTTATGTGCTGTGAAAATTAATCAGCACCATGGCTCACCATCTTCCTCTAGGCTAAAGCAGAGCCCTCTGCTAGGTGTGTGGGGATAAGGAGGAGGAGGGAGCCACTAATGACTTGCTAGTTAGGAAGCAGTGATAGGCCAAATGGTGCAGGAGGGATCTCACTTCACTAACTAGAAATGCTTGGGCGGGCTGTGTGGCAGCACTGCACTTGCAGGCCTCTGAGTCCCATCTGGTTTGGTCTCACACCCACTGGCGAGGCAGGTGCTATCATCCCACATTTTACAGATGGGGAAACTGAGGCACAAAACTGTGAAGGGACTTGCAAGGGTTATGGGGGAACTGGTGGCAGGTTGCCTGAGTTCGGGTCCCGGCTGACCTGACCCTGAGGCTGTTGCTGTCTCTTAGACAGCACAGATCTGCAGCAGGCAGACTGGCTGCTCTGCTGCATCTTGTTCAAGGTCCAACATCCTGCTGCAGTGGAGTGGGACTTGGCTTTTCCCCATTCCGTGTCTCCAGGTCCACTCTGAGCAGGTCAGAAAGGGCATCCATCCCACTGCTGAGCTGATTCAGTTCTATTTAGAGCCCTGGGGTTTGGGTTGGTGCCCAGCGCTTCTGTTCCCTGGCTGGCAGAAATAGCTGTGTTCAGCGTATGGGTAGGGCAGCCCGGCATCATGCAGCAGAGCCCAGGCAGAAGGGCTGGTACCCTGTGTGTGGTGTGGTGGGGTGATCTCTTTGCCTATGCACGGGAGGAGGCTCCTTTGTGGGCAGGGTGGTTTCTATAGGGTAGAGAGTTTAACAGAGCTGAACAAGCAGAGAACAACACAGCCGCTTCCACGAACAGCTGGCTGGAGGCTCCCCCCAGGAAGTAAAAAGGGAGTGAAGGGGAGTGTCTGTATCTTTAGAGCCAACACAGCAGAGGGACATGGGGTGTGTCTCTGGAAGATCCTGGCACAGTATGCAGGGTACTTCTCATGGAGAGTTTGGATACACTTTGCCCTGTTCCTTTCTCAAGTGCAGGAGCCATCTCACATTGCTGGTGGTTTGTCAGGAGCACAGGACAGGGGAAGACACCGCTCCCCTTCACTTGCTTCCCCTGCCTCTGCCCGGGTGACTCTGAGTGCACTTGCCTCTTCCTCTTCTCCCATTGTGGTACTGCATTTACTCTGGCCTCATTGGGGTTATTGCTCCCTGCTAAAGTGAGCCGTTGTTTGTTGCATGCAGGGAACAGTGACAAGCCATGAGGGATGCAGGCTGCAGCTGCCCAGGCAGCCCATTGAATTGTGAATGGTGCTCCATGGCTCCCCAGAGCAGATAATGGACCCAGCAAATACCTGGCATCTCATTCCAGTCACCGCAAGACTCCTTATCCCAGCATCCAGGGCAGAGACACGGGAGAGCCCCAGGGAAGGGGTGAGGGTGTGGGTGGAAGAGTCCTGTGTTAAGTCAAATAGATGCTGAAGAAAGGCTGAATCTGCATTTCCTGAACAAACCACACACACACACCCCCGTCACTCCCCAGCCTCCCATATGTGCCCTTTGCTCCCGTCTTCCCTCTGAGCACCCTGTGGGGCTATCTAGAGAACTGTGCCCAAGGTCTGGTATGCTGAAGACCTCACCCCATTATCCCTGGCAGCCCCGTGCTGCACCACAACATCCAGCTGGAAGTTCTGGCTGGTATGGAGCTTTCCCCATCCATCAAGCATTCCTGTCTCTGGCCATTGTAGCAGGTGCTAAAGCTACCCCTTTGCCCCTACAAGAGCAGTGACTGTTGCTTGGCTGGCTGGTTCCTCTGCCTGCTCTCACTTCTGCCTCTCTCTTATCCCTCTGCCCCCCCACTCCTTCCTCCATCCCACTTCCTCCATCCCCTCCTTCCCTCAGCCTTGTTCATTAATTCCTGCTCAGAACAGCCCCCTCTCACCTCCTGCTCTCTCAGCTCTCCCTGGATTTCTCCCCCACTGCATCCCTCCCCTCAGTAGGCTGGGTTGTCACCTCTTGTCCAACAGGTTGAACCACATGCTGACTGGTAGGCACCATGTCTCGTGTGTTTTGCAAAGCACCAGAAAGGCTCTTTCAGTACTAGCAACAACTGGGGCTGACTGAGAAATGGGCAGTAGGATTTGGGGTGCTAAGGCCCTGAGGGCTCTGTATTTCTGTTCACTGTACAAATTTGTTCTGTACTCTGGGAAACACCTGCAAAAGCTTAGAAACGTAGGACTGGAAGGGACCTTGATAGGTGGTCTAGTCCAGGTCCCTGCACTAAGGCAGGACTAAGTATTATCTAGACCATCCCTGACAGGTGTTTGTCTAATCTGCTCTTAAAAACCTCCAAAGACAGAGATTGCACAGCCTCCCTAGGTAACTTGTTACAGTGCTTAACTACCCTGACAGAAAGTTTTTCCTAATGTCTAACCTAAATCTCCCTTGGTGCAATTTAAACCCATTGCTTCTTGTCCTGTCCTCAGTGGTTAAGGAGAACAGTTTATCACCCTGCTCTTTATAACAACCTGTTACCTACTTGAAGACTGTAATCATGTCCCCCCCCTCAGTCTTCTCTTCTCCAGACTAAATAAAGCTTTTTTTTTTTTTTTTTTTTTTTTCCCCAATCCTCCCTCGCCTGGCATGTTTTCAAGAGACCTTTAATCATTTTTGTTGCTCTCCTCTGGACTTTCTCCAATTTATCCACATCTATCTGAAAGTGTGGAAGAATTGTGCTGGGTGTCCTTCAATTCAAGAGAGGACAAGCTTTGAGTGAAAATAGCCCCATTTTATTCATACCATATTGAATTGGTGGGTGTGTATGTATATGTATATGTGTATATATGTGTATATGTATATGTATATGTGTGTATATGTATATGTGTATATGTGTGTATATGTATATGTGTATATGTATATATATGTGTGTGTGTATATATATATATATGCATATGCCTGCATGTTTTTGTGTACATGCCTCTACTTGGTGGAATTGCTTCTCTGTGTGTCATAGATCTTCTCCTGCTTCTAGCAAAGGAGGCTTCTCCTTTAGCTCAAGTGGTCAGGGCCTGATTTTTGCCTTTGGGAAGTCTGGTTTATCCTGCTGCCACCTTGAAGTTCCACACAGCCAGATATGCAGCACAGTGACAGTTGTGATCTCCTGGGTCCCCAGTGTAGCATTTAAATATGCAACTTAGAAAATATTACTGTGTGAATCCCATTATTCCTGGCAAAAAGGCCTGCAAAGTTTATTTTTGGGGGGTGAAGAGGTGGTGTCATAGGATGACCCAGAATGTAGAACTTTGTGTCCATCCTTAGTAATGTGCCAGGACTACTGAACTGGGCATGCTGGGCTTTGCTAATAGTTAGAACCCTGCAAATCTGCGGGGTTGAGGATATCCATGGACCATGTTTGTGGATTGCAGATCAGATACGGATACAAACTTTGTATCCACACATGACTCTACTCATAGTGGTAGGTGTGGGTGCAGGCACCTTTAGTTGGGATGGGGGACAGGCACAAGGGGTGCAAGCACCCTCGATGGAGGGAGGGAAGGAGGCACTTGGGCTGTGGGCACCCTGGATGGCTTGCGGGGAGGCCCACAGGCACTCCTGGTGGGGGAGGCATGTAGGGCACAGAGGTTTATTGGTTGCTTTCTCTTTTTGCAGGTGTTTTGACCAAAGGGAAGCAGCAGCAGGGACTTGGAGCTCCCTCCACTGTCGCTGCCAGAAGTTTTAGCCAATCAAATGCACCCTGACAATAAACTAACCAATCATGGAAAGACAGGTAACAGCGGCACCCAGTCTCAGCACCATAATGTGAGCCAAGGACCCACCTGCAACCTGGGGTCTAAGGGCGTGGGGGTGGGAAATCATGGCAGCAAAGCCAATCAGATTTCTCCTGGCAACTCTGGACTGAAAAACAGCCAGAACGCTGTCCCAAACTTTGGGTCCTTGAAGGGCAAAGTGAAACGGGAACGAAGCATCTCGGTGGACTCAGGAGAGCAGCGGGAAGCCAGCACCCCCTCACTGGACACGGAATCGAAAGGTAATGCTCAAAAACCTTTGCCTTGCAGAGACTTTCTCTGAACTGTCCCTCGCATCCTAGTGGGAACTGGGTGTGGAGCAGCTAAGAGCCTTCCCTGCAGCCTGTGATCCTGCAGTGCACTTGCTGGACTAGCTAGGAGCTCCCCTACTCAGCCTGTGCTCCTGCACCCTTGGGCTCCCCTCTCCCTGCAGGTGGTGCTGGGACTGGAATAACTGTGAGCTCACTCATGGCCTGTGTTTCTACACTACTCCTCACAGCACCTTCTGCTGGGGAATGCTTGGATTGCACTGGTTGGCAGCGTCACCCCAGACACCCTCCCTACAGACCCCAGACTGGGCTCCGTTTTGCACTTGCTTCTAGGGCCCTAGTGAGCTGCAGCATGTCATCATGAGTTGGGGTGAAAATCCCCTAATAGTGCAGATTCCAAGCACAGAACTGAGACAGGTTTTGTTAATTGTCTAATTGCTGTTGCCAAAGATCTGACTCTTTGTGGTGCCCTTGCAGCTGTTTTGTTTCTGCCCAGCCGTGGTTAGAGGGAGTTGGTGTGAGGGTCGCTGGTTGAAGAGTTAGTGGTTTTGTTTGCAGTGGATGACTTCTGAGTTAAATCACATTGTTTCTGGGAAAGGGCTGAGTCAGCACTTCCTGACCGTTGGCTTCCCTGTTCTAACCAGCCTCCCACAGCTTGTTGGGCCCTGCAGAGCACTGTGCCAAAGGGCTGCATGTGGCACTCCAGACAGCAGACCTGGGAGCATTTTGCCAGTGAGTTGCAAAGTGAGAACCTCAGGCAGTATCCTTGGTTCCTCTTAGGGGCCATCTTTACACCTGGTAGCCTGGAGCTGCTCTTCCCAGGAGTAGCACTGCAGCTCTGGCCCATATTCCAGCACGTCTCATGATCAAAGATCTGTTTAGGCTTCTATAGGAACATAGAAACTGGCGGGCTGGCTTGGACCGGAGCTGCATCCAGCCCAGTGTCTTGTCCCTGACCATGGCCAGTGCCAGCTGCTTCAGAGGAAGGTGCAAGAAACACCGTTATAGACTATGTCCTGCTTAAAAGGAAGGTTTCTTCCTCAGTGACAGTGGGAGGTTGGCTGATGCCCTGGAATGTGAGAGTTCATAGCCCTAGCTAATGGGATGGGGATGTTCTCATTATCCATGTAAACGTTCAATCCTTTATTGAATCCAACTATGCTTTTGGCTCAGTGTACTGAAGCATTGATTTGAACAAGTGAATTATTAAAATAACTCAGTCTAGAATGCCTGAATCTCCTATGTAAGTTCTTTGGCCTCCTAATTCAGCTACAGCTCACTGATGTCTATCTTGAATCTGGCCTCTAAACACTGTTCTGTGTAAGAGGCTCAATGAGGGAGTGATGTCTTGGGGGTTACAGCAGAGGACTGGAAGTCACCACTCCTGGGTTCTATTTCTGGCTCTGACACTGACACCCTGTGTGACTTTAGGCAAGTCTTTCCCCCCTCTCTGAGCCTCAGTCTATCCCTCTGTGTAATGGGGACAATACCCAGTCTTGCAAACTGCTTTGAGATCTTCAGGGGACAAGTGTCATAAAATGGCAGGGTATTATGGCACCAATCCCTCAAATGGCCCTAAACCTCCCTTCCATTTTCACCCCTGGAAATCTCTGCCCCGCAACCTTGGGCTTAGTGCCAAAGCCTTCCCTCACTCGCAGCAGGAGCCAGGTAGCATTTAAGTATATGTAGGGCCCTACCAAATTCACGGTCTGTTTTGGTCAGTTTCACAGTCATAGGATTTTAAAATAATAAATTTCATTATTTCAGCTATTAAATTTGAAATTTCACAGTGTTGTAATTGTAGGGGTCCTGACCCAAAAAGGAGTTGTGTGTGTGTGTGTGCGTGTCGCAAAGTTATTGTAGGGGGATGTGGTTCTGCTACCCTTACCTGCGCTGCTGGTGGAGGTGGCATTGCCTTCAGAGCTGAGCAGCTGGAGAGCGGTGGCAGCTGGCTGGGAGCCCACTCTGAAGGCAGCAGCAGCAGCAGCGAAGTAAGCATGGTATGGTATTGCCACCCTTACTTCTGCACTCCTGCCTGCAGAGCTGGGCCTTCAGTCAGCAGCTGCCACTCTCCAGCCACCCAATTCTGAAGGCAGCAGCACAGAAGTATGGGTGGCATGGTATGGTATTGCCACCTTTACTTCTGCACTGCTGCTGGCGGGGTGCTGCCTTCAGAGCTGGGCACCCGGCCAACAGGCGCCGCGCTCTGGCTGCCCAGTTCTGAAGGCAGTGCAGAAGTAAGGGTGGCAATACTGCGACCCCCCTGCAACTCCCTTTTAGGTCAGACCCTCAATTTGAGAAACGTTGGTCTCCCCTGTGAAATCTGTATAGTATAGGGTAAAAGCACACAAAAGACCAGATTTCACTGGGGGCAGACCAGATTTCACGGCCCGTGACACATTTTTCATGGCTGTGAATTTGGTAGGGCCCTAGGTATATGGATTCCTTTCAAAGAATAATAAAGTATCTCGTATTCCAAGCTGCTTGTGTTTATAGAGCTGCAGCCTGAGATTCATCCTCTGAGGCAGTTGGCGAGGATGCTTACTAGCAAATATATGTGCAGAGCTCTCTCTCCTGGTCACACGCCATGGATGGGCTGATGTGAATACAAGGCTCCACCCCAACCCCCTCCAAAAAAACCCATGGATGCTGGGTTGGCAATGCTGATCCTTGCTGTATGTTACTCTTTCCTCCTGTCTGCTGGGTGGTCTTGGACACCTGTGGAACTGATTTCCAGGGATGCTGTGAAGGCCAAAAGTATAACTGGGTTCAAAAAAGAATCAGATAATTTCATGGAGAATAGATCCAAAACTGGCTATTAGCCAAGATGGTCAGGGTCACAACCCCACACTCTGGGTATCCCTAACTCTCTGACTCCCAGAAGCTGGGACTGGATGACAGGAGGATGGATCATTTGATAATTGCCTATTCTGTTCATTCTGTGCCTCTGAAGCACCTGGCACTAGCCATTGTCGGATTACAGGATGCTGGGCTAGATAGACTTGGTCTGACCCAGTATGGCTGTTCTTATGTGTTCTGATGATGGTGGAACGGAACAGGCCAGGCCTTGTTGAGAGACCATTGAATCCATGGGGCAGGAAGCCATCTCTGGGGCAAAAGCTACATCCCTGCCCCAGTGCAGCATGTACCTGTTGCTTTGGCCTAGCTGAGCTTCTATGGTTGTTTTTTTGCAATCATGTCCCTGCCCCCCCTTTCCCCTTTAATTCTGCTCTGATTGGAACTAGTTGCCATTTTCTGGGGGCAGGAAGGGGTGGTTAGTAATTTTTCTTCTATGAAAACCAGTGGTGCATCTCTCCCTGCCAGTCACCATCCACAGCTGCAGATTCAGGCCTCTGGGGAGAGAGTCTAAATGCTGAGGCCAAGATGTCAAGGGAGAGTGCTCATTGTGTCTGGCTGGGAGGAGAGTTGGGGAATGTGAACCCCATGCAGGGACAGGAGTTAGAGCAGGAGCAACAAGGGAGAAGAACTTGGCTGAGACTGAGAGGGGAAAATTTGGGCTGGATGCCAGGAAAGTGCCCACGCAGTGTGATGGCTCAGGCTGGGGAATCATCTCCCAAAGGGAGGGTAGGAGCCCCATTGCTTGGCACATTTCTGCTACTCAGGGCAAACCTCTCAATCTCACGCTGTTTTAAACAGTTCTGTGGCAGCAGTTTGGACCCAGCTCAGGCTGTGATCCCATACCCCCATAGGTGAGGAATGACTGCATTGGAGAACGGGTCCTGTTAGCAGGCTCCCAGCCTGGGCTCTGACTGCTAAATGCCTCTTTGCAAAGCCATGCTAGTAGGGCCTCACCCACAGCACAACCAGTGCCTTGCTGCAGGCACTTCACAGTTCAGCCAGTGGTCTCTGGGCAGAGATGGAAATGCTGCTTCCAAGTTGTGCACTGTAGGAGGGAGACTCGATGCAGGTCCTGCACTATTTGGGGATAGCAGGGCTTCTGACCCATGTAGGGCTGTTCAGTCATTGGGCAGGAGTCCACATGGCTCCATGCTGTGTGGGATTGCTGTGGTTTAGTGCAGGAAGCAGACAGGGGCTTGTTGTCAGGGCCAGGGTGATGCCTGTCACAGGGAGCTGAACCCTTGTACATCTGCCCCCCTGTTCATTGGACTCCCCCGGCTGGTTTTGCCAGCATGACCCTAGTGCCAGGAGATGGTGGGGCAGAGCCCCAGCCTACTCAGTCCATGGCTGTGCCGTGGCACTCCCTGCTTTCTGACAGGTTCTATCCCATTGCAGGTGAGGTGGCTCCCCGCAGCAAGCGTCGGTGTGTGCTGGAGAGGAAACAGCCATACAGTGGGGACGAATGGTGCTCAGGCCCGGACAGCGAGGAGGACGACAAACCCATCAGCAGTACACACAGTGAGTATCCCCTCCCCAAACAGCCCCGAGATCACTGCATGCCCAGTTCCTGCCCTGGAGTCTGTCAGAGACGGCAGCGCTGGCAACCAAAGGCTCCCAGAAGAAGCTGTCTGCTGGCTTAACAGGGCGCTTGGTGAGGCGTGTGTTGATGCTGCAGGGTTGTGGTATTGCACACAGTGTGTGTGTATTGTGAGGGAGGTGTGGTGTGGTGCTCTGCAGGTGGATTTTGTGCAGTGTGGTTTAGGTGGTGGTGTGCTGGAGGATTGTTGAATGCAGTGTGAGGGTAGGAGGGGTCGGTGTGTGATATGGGCCTGGATCAGTCCCCCAGCCCCCTTGGCCCTGTCTCCACGAGGGGACATTCCCCCCCAACCCCCATGACAGGTGGGCTGGCCACGCTGGGCTGTTGTGCATGGCTGGCACTGACTTGGCTTCAGTGCTGTTTTGCAGGCCAGTGGGCATGCACAGAGTTCATCATGTTCTGTGAACGCTGTGCTGCAGAGAGTGCCTCCCGCATGGATTTAGATCCCTGTTCACACTGTACTGTCGGACCATCCACTCTGGAGTCACTACAACCCTGCCTGCAGGCGGTTGTGCTCTGGCATCGAGGGAAATGCTCAGGGCCTGCCAAGAATCTGGACAGGGCTGAGTTAACCAGAGTGCACTGCACACTGCCTTAATTTCTGATCAAGGCTTTAAATCAAGTTAAAAGCTTGCTCTGAGGCCCTGACGGTTTTTATTGTAAGTCTCTGGGGAATGGTGACGTTTTATCAATAGGTTTCATGTGACTCTTAAGCCTCCGCTTCCTCATTCCCCCATCTTGGTCCTCTCTCCCCACCCATTGGAATCTCATATGTTTAAAAAAGTGTCATTTTGTGTTTAGCTGGAAGCTGAGGCACTTCCCTCGGCCTAATAAATAGCACAGTGATCTGACATGTCTGTGTGGGGGGTGGGTTGTGAACAAACTGAAGGTCCCTCCTGCCTTCCAGAAACAGCAAAATCCTTTGATTTGTTGCATCTTGAATTCAACTGTTTTCAAACCGTGGAAGTGAAAATATTTTTGAGGCAGGTGGGTCAGGTCCATTTGGGTCCATCCTTCACATTCTCACTCCTCTTCATCCTGCCAATGGCTTTCCCAACAGACAAGTTCCTCAGCTGCTGGAAGAAAAAGCTAGATTTGTTTCCCTGGATCTATCTATTCCATTCACTTTCCTTTCTCTCCAGAATTGTGTTTAAATTCTGCTCACAGCAACTGGAACATGGTAAAGTCATTAAGAAAAGTGTGAAGCTAAGAGTTTGTGAATCAGAGCAATTGCCCCTAAAATGATAGAGGAGATTTTCCTAGATCAATATTGATGATGGTTTGTATTTCTTAAAACTCCAGACGCTTTTAGCCATGAATACCTCCCCCACACCCTCTCCGACCCAGGCTCCCAATTTGACATAAGGGACTCACATTGTTATCTTCTCCATCCACATAGCTGCAATCTTAGCTTTCAGTAAAAAGACTGTACAGGATAAAGACTGGTTTGCCACATACTCTGAAGTATGCTTCCAGTTATTGGAGCAAAATGCATGCGATATATCCACTACAACATGAACCCCTATCCTGAAATATGTGCTAACCTCAGAATGGCCAAGAGCACATTGCAACAAACATCAAGGCAACATGCTCAATCCTACTGTCTCTCTCTCTCTCTCTCTGTGAAAAGATACAAATGTCTTTTGAGAATGGAGGTCTAAGAGGATGATGGAATCAAGAAAGCAATAGTACCTTCAGCCAGGAAGATTGCCCACTCAAATCTCTTAATGGAGACATCATCATCAACAGAAGCAAATAGTTGCAGTATCACAAGCTCTAGTCACATGAAACCACTCTTTCTTAAGCAGCGCTAAATGCAGTCCCCAGGCTTCTATATCAAACTCTTTGATAGTCTGAACCATCTATAAATGAGCTTGAAAAGGCAATCACCTCCCTAGTACCAGGAAAGGCTACAGGAAAAGACGGAATTCCAGCTGAAGTACTGGAATAACTTAAACATCTGCCCAATGTCTTGTTTGCCTGGTGGAGGGAAGGAGGGGTATTGCAAGACATGAATGATGCCAACATCATAATGCTGTATAAAAAAGGAGAATGGAGTGATTGCAACAACTACAGAGGAATCTCTTTCCTTAGGATTGCTGGTAAGGCATTCGCACAGGTCAACCTCAAAAGACTCCAGGTTCTTGTTGAACGCATATATTCAGAGAGTCACTGTATCTTCCATGCCAGTAGATCAACTATCCACAGAGTCTTCACTAAGGCAGCTACAAGAAAAGTCTCAAGAACAAGGAAAACTTCTCTACATGGCCTTCATCGATCTTACAAAGGCTGTTGACCTGGTCAGCAGAATGGGTCTTTTCCAATTGCAAGAGAATTTGTTGCACCCCTTCCCCCACCCACAGTCTTCCTCAGTCTAATTCAATCTTTCCACAATGGCATGAAGGCTACAGTCCAATATGATGATGATCAAGCTGACTGCTTTGTAATCCACAGTGGTATCAAACAGAGATGTTTTTTGGCACTAACACTTTTCGATATATTCTTCTCTCTGCTGCTTTGTCATGCTTTCTCATCTAGCACTGAGGGTGTATGGACAACACTTCAACATTGCACATATAAGAGCTAACAGCAAAGTCAAACACCTGCTGATAAGGGAACTTTGTGCTGACAGCGCACTGTTTGCTGCACACAGTGAAGAGGACCTTTAGCAACATGGCAGTAGCTTGCACTAGCTTGTGACAAATTTGGACTAATCATTGGTCTAAAGAAGACCATGATTATGGCACACATGTGTGGACTGCACCAGAAGTTTTAATAGCTAGTACCATGCTAGAATTTGTCACAAGCTCTGCTATCTAGGATCAACTGTTCTGGATAACCTACCTCTATATGATGAGCTTAATTCTCACATTGGAAAGGCAGCCACCAGACCAAGGTATGGGTCTACCAGCTGTGCATTTTAATTACACTGCTGATTTGGACCACCTACAGTGGACATGAGTAGGCTAAACACCTTCCACACCCATTGTCTTCATCATATTCTAAATATCAAGTGAGAAAACAAAGTACCTGAGAAAGCAAAATTGCCAAGTCTAATCACTATTCTTAAACACAGTTGCTGGCTTCGTCATCTGCAATGGATAGATGATGGGCGCATTCTGAAGGATCTCCTGTATGGAGAATTTGTGGATGCTCCAAGGCCACAGGCCAACCTAGGCTCAGGTTCAAGGATGTTTCCAGGAGTGACTTCAAAGCTTTTAATATAGACACTACAGGGTGGGACGATGCAGCTAACAGGCCACATTGGTGGGCTGCCCTGCACCAGGGAGTCAGAGGCTGAAGAGATGTGGTTGAGGGAGAGGAAAGTGAAGACAGCAAAGCACAGCAGGCCTCAAAGTCTTAGTAGTGCACTAGCTCCTCTTCTGGCCTTGCGCCTTCTGCCTGCATTATTTATGGCAAAGACTGTTGCTCAAGAATTGGATGTTTTAGCCACTTGCAATGTTGCAGCACAACACACAGTAACTGAACTTATTTGGCTGTTTCACTGTCATCTTTCAAGGCTACCATTCCATGTTAATGCTTCATAAAGTTGTATGGGAGTCTGACTATCTTTGCTGCAGGAAAGTTGCCAGTTGGAAATGCGCATTTCTGCATCACCCTAGAGAGAGGATCCTCCCCTCTGCTGTGCAAGCCTACAGCTGGGTGCAGAGCAAGGCAGTTAGGCAGTATAAAGAAAATGGACAAGCATACAAGGAGCTGCAGAGTTGCCCTTGTGTCTGACTCAGTGCAGTGCAAACAGACAAGGGCTTTCAGCAAGTTGCTGTTCAAGGCTCCTCCCTTTAGATCACTGGGTTTGAGGCAGTATAGCCCAGGGCACTAGGCTGGGAGTCAGGACTACTGGGTTCTCTTCTTGGCTCTGCCACAGATTCACTGGGTGACCTTTGGCAAGTCACTTCTCTGTGTCTCAATAGAAAGGGATAACGCTACCCTGCCCTTTACAAAACACTGTGATCCATGGGTGAAAGGTGCAAGGTAAGACTAACTCTTATTTCTGAGGCTCGCTGTGAGCAGATTGTCAGGATGCTGCCATGTGTGACAAGAGAGCATCCAGCTGGAGAACAAATGGCCATTCTCCTGTTTAAAATGGCTGGATTTTAACAGTTCTGCATAGAATTTTGCCAACTCAGGCACCATGATCCCCATAACGTGGCGAGGAGTGAGCCTTCCTCAGACTGCCCCCATGACAGACACAAGAGCCTGGCTCCCCTCCAGCACAGAGACTCTAGGGAGCCTTGCTCAGAGACACAGGGTAGTCTGGACAGTGTGCAGAGGAAGTTCTGGGTGAATCCTGGCCTTGCCCCCATTCCGGCCTTGTCCTTTATTTAATGCCAGAGCCTCATAGTTCACATGAAGGTGCAGTAGCTCTGCACTCCTAGTCAAGTTCAGGGCCTGGGGGGGATGTGTGTGGCTCTGGCTTCAAGGGGGCTTTGTGCAGGTGGAAGTGCTAATGCAGAATATCTACTAACTACCCTCCAGCTGTCCATAGGGCGCTGTGCAAATGCAAAGCACTTAGTGTTGTTGTTAATTACAATTATTATTAATATTAAGTAGGAGTATTATTAAATAATTGATAGTGATTAATTATTATCGCTCCAGTGTGCAGTGTTCCCTGAGTGTCTCTGTGGAAATTGCCCTGGAAGGGGAAGGCTGGGGGTGTTTGGGGCCGATCACTCACCAGGAGGGAAAATGAAGGGGAGGAACTAAGCCACTCCCTGCTCCTCACATCTCTCTGGGAGGCTGTAGATATCCAGGCCCAGAAAAATCCCTGTTGTGTGCTGCCATCTGCTGGAGGCTGGGGGAATGCATAGCCCTGCCCTGCTGGCGGGTAGATGCAGGAGAGAGGCCCTGCTCCCCAACACATGCGGTTTTTGTTCTTTCCTGTGTTTTGTAAGGGGATAAACTTCAGGGTAGAATGTTGGGCCAAAGACACTGAATCCTCTCCTCACATGCACCTCTGACACTGCCCCACAATCCTGACACTCAGACTCCCTGCTACTTCAGTCCTGGGCTCCCTCGACACATACAGCTCTGCCAGTGCTTCTCATTCCCAGCTTCCAGATCCCACTATCCCAGCCCCAGGCTCCCCCACACCATAGGCAGCTTTGTCGGTTCCCCTCAATCCTGACCCCCCAGACTCCTGTTATTCCAGCCCTGAACTCCTGTGTTATACCCACCTCACTCTGGTAATTGCCCTTAGTCCAGACATTCAATGTGTGCTGTTTAGCTCTGGCATCCTGCGCGGTGCTTCCCAGCAGTTTGTGTTATGCTGATTGTTGGTAACAGCTGCTCTCTCCTGTGCCCTCTGCAGACTGTAATGTAGCAGATCCTGCAATGTCCACAGCCCCGCAGCTTGGTCCTGGGTCCAACCCGCTGCCGAGCCTGAATGAGACCAGTTCTTCCAATGCACCACATGGCGCTGCTCCTGGCCTGCGGCCCGATGCTGGGGGCAGTGGAGGTGGTGGTGCCGGAAAGCAGCCTTCCCAGTTTGTTTACGTCTTCACCACTCACCTTGCTAACACGTAAGCGGTAAACCCCTGTGTCCTCCCCAATCCTCCCCATTGGCTCTGGCCACTTGGGTTGGTTTACCACAGCTGCCTCCTACATGCTGCAGTTAGCACTGCAGCCTCTGGAGAAGGTGGGGACTGGAGGTTCACTGGGTTGCCCCTAGCATGACCTCTCCCCCCACCCCCAATCCACATTCTCCCTAGCATAGTTGTCAGCTGCTGGTGGAGAGACTTCATCTTAAATGCGAGCTGCCTCCTGGTAGTGCCCTAGCGTTGCCAGCTGCAACAGGAGCCACAGAGTGCATTTGGCCAGATGTATAATAAAAGGTCATAGGAGCACTGAAACACGTGTTGGCTGCTGCCAGAGGCAGGATACTTGGTTAGATGGATTAGTGGTGTGATCTGGAAGGGCCCTGGGAGAACAGATTGCAGTGGGAGGCACTGGGTGCTAACACTCCAGATTACTGGGTGCCTTCAACTTGCTCCCTTCATTCTTTTGCAGTATCTCAACCGCTGATTCTTGGGGAACATATAGCTTTAGAGTGTCTGCTTAGGTCATAGCTAGAGTCCTGTGGAATTCTTTTTATTTTTTATAATTTTTCCTTTTATTTTTCGGGAACTTTGTGCTGTTTTATCCATGTGAGAGGGGCTGGGTCCTGCCCCCAGGAGAAGTGGGAGGCCCTGAGGGGGCACAGAGTGAGCCTGCCCCACACTCACCCCATTGCAGCAGCTCCTATCCCGCAGGACCTCCCCACTCTGAGTGTTGAGACCTGGCACACGGAGTCAGTGCTGCTCAGATTTGGCCCAGCTGCCCCTCCATCGTGAGGACCGGGGTGTGGCTGGGCTAAATTTGAGTGAGTGGTGCTGCAACACCATCTGCTAGGTCACAATGCTGCTCACTCAGATTTGGTCCGGCTGCACTCCCCCATCCCTTCCTGTTATGATGGCAGAGGGATGGCCAGGCTAAACCTGAGCAGCATTGTGACCCTGTGCGCCAGGTCACAAAGCCCAGTGCAAGGAGCTGGGCCCAGCCCCTGCTGTACGGTGAGTTTTCATTTGATAGTTGTTTTTGCTTTTTTTATTTTGTGTTATTTCACATTTGCAAAGAACATGGGGTTCTAGTCCTAGCATATCCCAGTGTCTCCCTCCCAGGCTATATCCCTCTGGGCAGCACACAGCAACCAGTGCAGAGCCCAGCACAATGCACAGTTCAGGGGGTGGGGAAGGGGAAATTGCAAGGCAGATGTTTTCCTGTCAGAGAGATGCCCTGAGATTTGTGCAGAAGAGGTGGAAGTTCAGTGCCAGTTCTCCTCTGAGATTCCCACGATGAGCCCAGGGGGCTTGGGCATTCCACTATGGGGCCAACAGGCAAAGGTAGCCCTGCTGGGAGTTCTGAGCCTGTGGATCCAGGGAGTTGCTAAGTATTTCTGGCTTGACACTTTGCTGTTCTTGACTGGCTGCTCTCTCTCTTAGTGCCGCAGAAGCCGTCTTGCAGGGGCGAGCAGACTCCATCCTGACCTATCATCAGCAGAATGTTCCCCGGGCAAAGCTAGACCAGGTATGGCTGTGTCTGTGCATGCTGCTGGCTAATGTCCTCATGGCCAGTCACACCCTGACCCCACTTGCAGCTCACATTCTTTCAAGGGGGATGGGCTCAGTTGGCTCTTGTGGGGATTCAGGGCTCGAAGCCCACCTGAGGTCTGGGGCTACACACCTGCCTTACGTGTTTCTTGCTGACTTTGGCTTCCCCTTTTTCTCACAGGCTCCAGCTCCTAAGGTACTGGGAGTCGCCGAGCAACTGCCAGTTAACCCACCTGCCTCCAGCACTCCGCAGTCCCAGCCCCCAGCATCGCAGGGCAACCAGGCACAGCCTCAGCCCCCCTCAGCACAGCCCCCCCCACCCCAAAGCATCAGTCAGCAAGCTCTGCCTGCACCAACTACCCTACCCCAGGAAGGGACGGGAGAGGACATTCGGCGGGACCTGACTCCCAACTCTGTGGGTAATAGCAGTGGCAGCACCCAGCCAGGGAGCAACCACCCCAACACACCCAACGCCTCCACCAACCCGATGCAGCCTGGGCAAGTGGACTCTTCTAGTGCTTCCAGCTCTAACTTACTGGGGGATGGTGCCAGTGCTGGGGCAGCCGGAAATGGGCAGGTAGTGCTGGGCCCCAGGAACCCCATGAACTCAGAGGGGCTCTCTAAGGAGCAGCTGGAGCACCGGGAACGCTCCCTGCAGACCCTGCGGGACATTGAGCGCCTGCTGCTGCGCAGCGGTGAGGCTGAGCCCTTCATGAAGTCCAACCAAAGTGCTGGTGAGGGTGGCCCCACTCCCCAGCCACAACCCCCACCTACCCAGCCACCCCTCCCACCTGCGGGCATGAAGAAGTATGAAGAGCCCCTGCAGTCCATGATTTCACAGACGCAGAATCTGGGGGGCCCCAACTTGGAGCATGAGGTCCCCCACCACCCAGGCTCTGACATGGGGCAGCAGATGAACATCATGATGCAGCGGCTGAACCAGGACAGCCTGACGCCAGAGCAAGTGGCCTGGAGGAAGCTGCAGGAGGAGTATTATGAGGAGAAGCGGCGGAAGGAGGAGCAGATCAGCATCCATGGTCGACCCATGCAGGAGATGATGATCCCACAGTCCATGGGTGGCATGATGATCCGGGGGCCACCACCGCCCTATCACAGCAAACCTGGGGAGCCGTGGCCTCCAGGGATGGGCAACCAGCTAAGGGGGCCCATTGAGGTCCAGGACCCCATGCAGATGAGGGGAGCACCCCCCTTCCCAGGGCCAAGGTTCCCTGGAAATCAGATGCAGAGGGTCTCTGGCTTTGGCGGGATGCAGAATGTGCCCATGGATGCTATGCAGCGGCCAGTCAGGCCTGGCATGGGATGGAATGATGATATGCCTCCAATAGGAGGCCCAGGGAACTTTCCACAAGGGAGCCTGCCCTATCCTTCAGGGCAAGGGGACCCTGAGCGGTTCATGAACCCCCGAGCCAGGGAGGAGATCCTGAGGCACCAGCTGATGGAGAAGCGCCCGGTGGTGATGCAGAGGCCCATGGGGATGTCTGGCAGCTCCATGAGCCAAGGTTTGGAAATGGAGAGGATGATACAGGCTCACAGGCAGATCGACCCGTCCATGTTCCCTGGACAGATGCCAGGAGAGAGCCTAGGTGGCGCACCCATAGGTATGGACTTCACGGGTACCCGGGGGATGTTGAGCCCACCCATGAGCCAGTCCAGCCTCCGAGACATGGATGCGCCCATGGGACCTGGGAACCTCAACATGAACATGAATGTCAACATGAACATGAACATGAACCTCAATGTCCAGATGACCCCACAGCAGCAGATGATGATGTCGCAGAAAATGAGGGGCCCTGACATGATAGGCCATCAGGGCATCAGCCCTGAGGATCTGGCCAGGGTGAGGGCTCAGAATGGTAGTGGTGGCACAATGATGGGGCCACAGAAGATGATGATCCCCTCACAGTTCCCCAGCCAAGGGCAGCAAGGCTTCTCAGGCGGGCAGGGCCCCTATCCCAGCATGCCCCAGGAGATGGGCAGTGCCCCAG
Organism: Platysternon megacephalum; assembly: GCA_003942145.1. Lineage (NCBI taxonomy): Eukaryota > Metazoa > Chordata > Testudines > Platysternidae > Platysternon > Platysternon megacephalum. The sequence goes on from QXTE01000467.1 coordinate 365,501, forward strand.
ACATGTTCAGCCCTGAACAGGGTGCCATGTCCATTGGGAACATCGGCGGCACCACCAGGCTCAGCCACATCCCTTTGCCGCCAGCTTCCAATCCCCCTCCCACCCAAGGGGGCAACCTAGCCAACATGCACCCGGCACCCTCACGGGGGCTGGGCCGCAGGCCCTCCGACCTCACCATCAACATCACCCAGATGAACTCCCCTGGCATGGCCCACCTCAAGTCCCCAACGCTCAGCCAGGTGCACTCACCGCTTGTCCCCTCCCCATCTGCCAACCTGAAGTCTCCACAGACGCCCTCGCAGATGGTCAGCATGCCACCTTCCAACCAGTCTGGGCCCCTGAAGTCGCCCCAGGTGATGAGCTCCTCCCTCAACGTCAGGTCCCCCACCAGCTCACCAAGCCGCCTGAAGTCCCCTTCCATGGCCGTTCCTTCACCCGGGTGGGTGCCATCTCCCAAAACCACCTTGCCAAGTCCAGGAGTCAGCCAGAGCAAGCAGCCTATCAGCATGAATTCGTCAGCTTCCATGGGAGGGCTGGATCAGGGTAAGCTTTTAAACTGTGTATGTGAGTGGGATAGGGCCATAGAATTAAAGCCTGGTGCTCTGAAGGTCTCTGCACATTGCTGGTCACTCTCATGGGGCCCAGTAATTCTGTGGCTTCCAGACCCATATTTTCCATATACTCAAACTAGTAGTGATTACGTGGCTATTTCCCTGCAGGGCAGTGGTGGGAACCTGCCTTCCCATAGCCAGCTCTCCCTGTGCTGGGATTTGGGGTTGGCAAGTGGGCATCTAGGGCCCATGGGGATGTCTGGCAGCTGGAAATGCTGTGATAGCAGCCCAGTTCCTTTTCCAAAGGGATAGAACACGCCATCTCCCTTTCTGTGCCCTTTCATGTGGCTCAGCATCGGGAAGAAGGGAGCAAGAGCCTAGATTAGGGGAAATTCATACAGCCTGGAGAGGGACTGCTCTTTCCTGGTGGGCTGAATGAGCCTGGCCTGCCCGACACATGCAAGCCTGCACTTGCTTCTTCTGGGGATTAATGCCAGTGATTTGCTGTGCCCCACCCCACCCCCTGATGCTGTGCTCTCTTATTCACAAGGAGGAAAACAGAGTAGGCAGCCTAACATGCACTGCAGAGGTTTGGAGGGAGACTGGACCAAATTAGAAATGGGGAGCCAGGATGCCAGCATTCCCAAATCCCTCTGCTGAGTGGCTCATGCTCTCCAGGGTTTGGTAGGGATGGAAAAATGGATTGATGGGAGACAGAATCCTTAAACATGTGTCCTGACTTGGGGAAGTGCACTGAAAGGAGGGGACAGTGGGTGTGTGTTTATCACTGAGCAAACCTGTCTTGGTGCATTCCAAGGGTTGGGGGGATTGCAAGATGTGTCTGGCCAATGCCCAGCTCCCTGCATTTCCTTGTGTTTCTTTTCTCAGGCCCCAGGTCCTGTTGTCTGGGGAGACTTTTTTCAGGTAGATCGGAATTTAACGCAATTATTTATGCAGGCAGCATTGTCTAATGGTCAAAGCAGAGTCTGAGAGTCAGGACTCCAGAACTCTAAGCCTTGCTCTGCCACTGTCACCTTGGGCAAGTCCCTTCACCTCTTGGTGCTTCAGTTTCCCTTGACTCCTGACTTGAGTCTTTCATTGTCCCTCTGATGATATGACAAGGATTCCCCATCCCCACTTTTTCTTCTACGTGCACTCATATAGGGGTAACAGGACGGGCTAGAAAGCAGGGTTCCTTCCTAGGTACTAGGGGGCTGGTTCACCTCTCCCCACATGCCTTCTAGCAAGGTTAACACCTCTCCCCAGCAAACCCCCACCCCATTCCCCTGTACAAACAGGCTGTTTCCATCCATGCCTACTTGCTTGAGGAGGTCTTGAGTGAATGCAGAGCCATTGCCCACCAGGGTAATTTGCATCCTCACAAGACACACTGAGTGCCAGAAACCTGCCCACAGCTACATCCAGGGAAGGGATGTCAGGGTAAGGCCCCTGAGGTATCTAGTGCTGGAAGAACGGTTCCAGGTAGCCCTGCATGGTGCAGGCAGCATGTGCTCAGAGCTACTTAGTGCAGTGGCGTGCCAGTCCCTTCTCGTACTCTCACCCAGAGCGGATTGTCGGCCAGGCCACCAACTGCTGCATTTTTCTTACTCACACTTGGCCTCCGCACACTTGACATGCACACGCGTGCCCCAGGTTTCGTTTCCGACTTCTCTGTGTTCGCTCTTGAACTTAGTGTGTATTTTGCCCCCAGGCATCCAGCAGGAACTTTAAAAAGAAGCAGGTAGGGGAAAGGGGCAAAGTTTTCTGTATCCAGGTCTAGAAAAAGGCCTCAAACTCAGTGGCTTCCCCTCAGCACCTGCCCCTCCCCTTCTTCAGTTCATGAGGGAAGGGCCAGAGCTTGGAAGTTGGGACTAGATCAGATCTAACTCCCCCATAGTTTGGGGTGTCTGGCTCTGGTGTCAACCACAGCAGATGGTCCCAGCACAGAACTTCCCCAGAGTCCACAGGAGGTTTTGGTTGGGGGTCAGGCCTGGTTTGGGTCTATCGCTGTTCCAAGCAGAGAATTGGGGATGCTGCCCGATGGGAGCAGGCTGCAGCATGCAGGGAGCACTAAGCTGGTCTCTCTCTCTCTTGCTTGCAGGTTCGCTCCCTCCTGGGCCTAGGAGCAGTTCCTCTGCGCCAGCCAGTAATCCCTCTAGCACCATGAATCCCAACATACCTTTTACTTCCTCTCCAGATCCATCCCCCTCCCAGAACCCCCTCTCGCTGATGATGTCACAGATGTCCAAGTATGCCATGCCCAGCTCCACACCACTCTACCACAATGCCATCAAAACCATCGCCACCTCTGATGATGAGCTGCTCCCAGACAGGCCTATGCTCCCACCAGGCAGTATGCCAGGTACGTTCTTCTGGGACTGTGTCTGCGCCAGCAGGGAGAGCAACATTGAGCTGGGCTTTATAGGGTAAGACTGGTCTTGTGGCTCACACACAGGCCTGGGAGGCAGGACACCTGGGTGTGGTTCTGATGCTCAGAGTGGAGATCAGGAATTCTATTCCCAGCTCTGCCACTGACTTCTTCTGTGGCTTTGGACAAGTCACGTAACTTGTCTGTTCCTGTTTCCCTATCCGTTCCTGCCTCTGTTGGAGCATGGGGCTCAGTGCATTGATGACTAGAAAGTACCTGGGGGGCATGGCTGGGGACATGTTGTAGAAAAGTGTGCTAATTGAGAGCCAGAATAGGAACAGACACATCTGGAGCTGCAAAGCAAGGAGAACTAAAGGGTTAATTGAGTCAGATGAGAGCATTTATCCTGTGGGGAAGAGAAGAGTTTGTTCCAGGCACAGGGAGAAGCCTGAGGAAGAAGTTGGACAAGGGAGAAGACTCAGTGAGCCCTCTACAGGGACAGGACAGGGTGTAATCCTTGTTGTGCACCATGCTGTGGAAGGATCACTCCTTTCCAAATGTCTGACTTAATATAGTAGAGACTCCATGGCTGTATCCTCTCAAAATGTCACAGAGGCAGCAGGTTAGAACCCAGGATCGCCCACTCCAAAAGCATTGGCCTGACCAACTGAGTTCAAGGAAAATTATGATCTGTTGGCAGTATGGGGCCATGACACACAGCAAGCAATTCTGATTCCAGACAGCAGAGGGCAACAGTGCCATATACACACCAGCCAGTTAATTGCAGTATAATACAGTTGGGTTATTAATGGTAACTGTAGTCACTGTAAGTCCACCAGCATGCTAGGGGTACAGGTTATTGCCAGGGTTACATCTCCTTAGGTGAGACATAGGGATGTCAGGTCTGAGGTATGGGTGTCTTAGCCTGTCCTGAGTGTCTTGGGCTCCCAGTGTTCTCACTAGCACAAGTAAAAGCAATGGACCCTGTCCAGCTGTCCTGCATTCAGGTGTAACCAAAGGCCTTGGGGAAACTCTAGCTCCCTGGATACTATTGCCTAAGCTCCTTAAATGGAACTGCTGAGCTGGCTTCCCAGCTTGCCGCAGCTTTGCAAAGGCATTGGGTGCTTCCAGAACCTGGTGCGAAGCTGGCAAGTGTGTGTTTGCTTGGCATTGGCAGGTGCAGTGCTGTTCTGCCATCTGCTTCTTACTGACTGGCCAGGGCCAGCTGCTGCCTTCTCCATGTGCCATTGATCTGTCTGGCAAACACAGTGAGCCCAGGAGACACTAGAGTTTCTAGCCCAGCACACAGCCAAGATCAGCTGGGGGTAAAACAGATAATGGGAGATGCAGCGTTCATGTGGGTTACATGTACATCCCCATGCCCGGTGGGGATGATGTGACACCCCCTAGATCTTACTTATCTCCCTATCCTCTTTGTCATCTTCTCTCTGCCCCCACATGCCCAGTGTTCCTCCCTCAACCATCGGCCTGAGTGTTGTCTCTGGGATGGCAGGCCCATGTTCTATTATTTGGCCACTCCCCTTGTTTGAGTCCTAGCCCTAGGTTTCCAGGAACCATGTTTGCCCTGCTTGGAGGAGGGAGGGGGCTGTGACCTTTGGGATGCCCTTAAATTTCCCCCTCCCACCAGAGATGTCCCATCACCACTATCTCCAGCCCAGAGCTCTGCTGTGTAGGAAACCTCAGATGGTCTCAGCAGGGTATGTTCCAGTGGGCTATCCAGTCCATGCAGGGTCCCAGTGCCTGCACAGTCAGAGCTGTGAGAGAGAGACATAATCTGAGAACTCCTTAGTTCTGATTTCAGAAAGTCTTTCTGACCTCCACAGCGGGGGGCCCACATCTCCCTCCCATGCTGGCTGTGAGCATTGTGTAAGCCAGGCAGTGCTGTGCGCTAGGTGGGTAGCTGTGCTGTCCTTCTCAGTAACCACCACTGGGGGGCACGTTGGCGCTGCACAGAGGTTGCCAACCAATGGCTGTGCTGAGGGTGTTCCTTGTGCTCAACACAGTAGAGAGGTTGCTGTGCTGTACTGTCCCAGCCCGCGTAGCAACAGAGGGGAACAGGATTTGCTGGGCTGGTAAGAGTCACAAGCCCCATGTATGGCCAATGACCGACTGAGTCTTGCGGTAACATCCCTTGAACCCCAGCTATTCCCTGCCTGCACTAGGCCAGCTCTGAGGTCTGGAGCAGCTCTCACCAGCAGAAGCAGCAGCACCTACCAGCGGGCCCTCTTAAGGCAAGTCTACACTGCATCTGGGAATGAGCCTTCCAGCCCAGGTCCACAGACTCATGCTAGCACTCTAAAAATAGCTGTGTAGACGTTACAGCTTGGGCTGGAGCTCAGGCTCTGATGCCTGGGGTGGGCTTGAGAGCCAAGCTCCAGCCACAGTTGCAACTTCGAAGCACCATCTACACCGCTATTTTTAGAATGCTAGCACGAGTCTGTGGCCCCGGGCTGGAGGCTGGCTCCCAGATGCAGTGCTGATGTGCCTTTACTGTCTCAGTGAGAGAGGGAGGGGCTGGCCTCCCAAGCATGTGCTCTGTGGTGCTCACCTCTCCCCTGTACAGCCTAGCACCTGGCTGGTACGGGGCAGGGTGTGATGATGCCATGGCAACGAGGTGCTGGGTGAGGGTACTGAGCAGGTATCAGGTCTGACAGCAGAGTCCCCTGGGCTTAGGGACTCTTTCGCTGACCTTACTGCCCTGATGGACCCTCCATGGCAGACCCTCTCCATGGGTCTAGCAGCGAGAGCAGAGCTGGGCCAGGTTTGAACACTCCAGGGAATCTGGCTGGAGCTGATCTCTGCTTAGATGCTGATTTCAATGGAGAGAGCTGCTAGCACCAGGGGCATACGCTCTGCATGCGGTGGGAGGAGGTGCATGGGCATTGCGTTAACTCTCCTTCTCCCCTTCATTAGGTATCACAGGAAATCAGCCAAATCAACTGCACTTGAACTCAGTGGGGCCTGCATCCTCGCAGAGTCCCATGGGGATGAACTTGCCTGGCCAGCAGCCACTTTCCCATGAACCCCCCACGTCCATGATGTCCTCGCCGAATCCCCTGGGCGCCAACATTCCGATGCACCCTGGTGCGCAGGGGGCGGTTGTGCCCCCCCAAAACCCCATGATGCTGCCTCCAGGGCCCCAGGACTCCTTGAACCAGCCCTGCGGCCCTGTGCCAAACAATTCTCAGATGATCCCTTCCAACCAGCTGGTGTTCCCCCGCATGCAGCAGCCCCACAATGCCATGCAGTCTCCTGCTGTGGGCATGCCCATGACACCAGGAGGTGGGGGAGGGGCTGGGATGCAGCAACATTACCAGCCCGGGATGCCCTTGCCACCAGAGGACCTTCCCTCCCAGCAGCCTGGCCAGATGCCCCCCCAGCAGCACATGCTGGGCAAGAACATCCCTCCTCGGATTGGAGATCCCTACCCCCCTGTGCTTCCGGGTGTGGCTTCAGTGCTGAATGACCCTGAGCTCAGTGAGGTCATCCGCCCCACACCTACGGGCATCCCTGAGTTTGACCTCTCCAGGATCATCCCTTCAGAGAAGCCGAGCAGCACCTTGCAGTATTTCCCCAAGAGTGACAGCCAAGCACCGAAATCACAGCCTTCCAACCTCCACCTCATGAACCTGCAGAACATGATGGCTGAGCAGCCACCCACGCGGCCAGGCATGAGCGCCCCCAGCCTTCCAGGGCAGCAGGGCATGCAGCGGGGACTCAACATGTCTATGTGCCACCCTGGACAGGTGTCCATGCTGGGCAGGACAGGTATGCCACCCCAGCAAGCCATGATGGGGAGCAGCATGCACCAGAGCATGATGTCCCCCCAGCAGAGTCTGATGGCCCAGCAGAATTTCATGCTGATGCAGGCTAAGCAGAGGAGCATGTCTGTGTCAGGGGAAATGTACGCCCAGACGGGCCATATGATGTCGCCTCAGGGCTCCCTCATGGGGCCCCCGCCTCAGCAGAACCTTATGGTCACACACCAGATGAGGCAGAGGAGTGTTTCACTGGACAGCCAAATGAGCTACATCTCCGGGCCTGGAAACATGGCGAACCTGCCTTTCTAATCATGTCCTGAGGGGCAGGGGCTGATTGTAGAAACTTTTTTTTTAAACCTTTATTTGGGTTAGGGTCGGGAGGCTGGGGCCTGTGGGGGTGCGGAGGGGGGATGTTTTTCATATTGGATTTGCCTCTATAAGGAAAACCAGATGTGCAGTAAAATTGATGTGAATCTTTTTTTGGGGAGGCAGGGGTATTATTATTTTTGAAACCCAAGTGGTGACCGGGGGCTTCCAGACCCTACGGCGGTTTGTAAAACCTTCCTTTATTTTTTCCTCGTAGTGTGGGTTTTTGTTTTTTGTTTTGTTTTAAAGAACAACCAAAATGTACAAGATTTTGAATGAGCTGTAAATAGGGCTGGGAAAGGCAGAAACTTGTGCTGGTTTTAAATTGTCTGTATTTCTGTGTTTTAATAGAAGCCTCAATTTTCTGTTTTAAAACAACAAAGCTTTTAAAAAATCAATGTTTGAGGGTTTAAAACTCTTGCAGAGGGGGTTCTAGGGCAGCTGGAGGAGGTGTGAGTGGGCATTGAGAGAGCCCTCTGCAAAAGAGCCTCTTTGCCAGTCCCACATCATTCATGAATCAGAACAGCTTGTGTGCAGGGATGGGTGGTTTTGAACAGACATATATACACATCTTAGATCCTGATTCTGCAGTCAGACCCTCTGGGCCTGTACTTGGTTCAGGGGTGCACCCAGTCATATGGATCCACCTGCAGGATTGGAGCTGCTGAGATGTCTCTAAACCAGTGTTGGTTGTGGGAGTCGCTGTTTGGTTGTAGGGATTGATAGTGGTCTCTATCTGTCTCTGCTACATGGTGAAGCTGCTGGCAGCATGAGCAAGGAGAGGGCCCAGTTGTTTAGTTTAGGGAAGGGTGGGGGTCTGATCCCACTCTGCAAGTAACAAGTAACTGGACCATGAGGCCTCCACCCAATCATGACGCTCCCCTCTCCATCCCTAGATGCTCTGTGTGAATGCCACTCTGGAGTGGAGATAGCAGAATGAACACTGGGATTTCTGACTGGCTGATTCCGTCCTGTGCTTCCTGGGTGTGTTGTGCAGAGGCCAGGAGGGAACTTAAGACACACACACCCCACAGAGCATCCCATACTCCTTGTTGGCTCTGCTCCCACTTACATGAGTTCATGCATCTCACCCTGCTGCACTATACCCCTTGCCCTCTTTACAGTCCTTTGCCTCCTAAGTGCACACATTTCTGTGGGAGAGCTAGCCTGATGCATAAAAGCAGGCATTTTATGGTAAAGATTCTCCAAGCATTTTCTCAATCTGGGAATCCCAGACTCCTCCATGAAAGGCCCTAGAGGCAGTTGGCCAGCAGTTGTAAGGCCACCTTTATACCCTGAAGCCACCTGCAGCAGCCTGTAGAGACATCAGGTCCTTGCATGCAATACTCCACCTGGATACAAGAGGCCTCCTGCTCAGACTGAGCTGATATTTTTCTAAACGAAGCTCTAGTTCAAACAGTAATTTATTCAGGGAAGTTCCATGGCTTGTGTTATACAGGAAGCCAGACTAGATGATCACAATGGTCTCATCTGGCCTTAGAATCTATGCTAGGAGATGTCTCCACAGGTTATTCCATGTTACTCATAGGAGCAGCTGGGACTTCATTTCCACCACCACTGTAGGCTGCTTAAAGCATGGACTGCAAGCATAAGTTTTGTGGGGGGGGTGTCCATGCCTGGCACCCCGTTCCTGCAGAGAGTTCTTAGAGTGTGCGATGACAGCTTTTTGAAGGGAGGTTGGAGATAACCCATGTGTGCATGCAGTCTCTGTGGATTGCAGGAAAATATTCTAAAAAGTGGATCCAAATGACAATGGGGCACCTAACCTACTACTAATTTGAGGTTTATCTCAGAAAAGCCAGCCTTTTTGTTGCCCCTCTCATAGCAAAGGGGCCCCTTCCCTAAGCACCACAATGGAGGAAAAATAAAGCTTCTGCACCAAGAAGTTGAGAAGCACTGCGTGAAATGTAAACCTTCTCTTTGTGGTTCCAAGAGTGAATCTGTTTGTTGGGCTGGTGCAGTTCAGCAGCCTTTGCTGTCTCTTAGGCCAGATCCCAATGGGCTGGAACCAAAAAGTTTAGACAAACATTCCCAAGTTTGAGGGTGTTTTGTGGGAATGGGGCTGGCTGGGAAGTCTGAAACCAAACCAGGTACAAGGGTGTTGAGCTCTGGTCTTTTGTTCTGGTCTTTTGTCATGTGTCTAGGGACCATGAGTGTGGCTCTCAGAACAGCAATGGGCTAAAACCAGAGCCACTTTTCCAGCTCTGTCCCATTTGGTAAAATGGGAACAACCCATTGCGTTGCCCATCTCTGCCTGGGACAGTGCCCTGCCCTGTCGAAGGGCCAAGAGGGCTGTCCCCTCCACCTCCCATTCTAAGTGCACTCAGGCACCCTGCTTTTTAACCGGGGTGGTTATTTACCCATTTCAGAGCCTGGAAGATTAGTGCTGGAAGAGCTGGTTCAAGCAGAACAATACAAACCATACTGTAAAACAAACCTTCCCTATTTCTCCATGTTGCCCCCGGCACTGCTGTTGGGGGTGATGCCTGCTAGCATTTCCCTTGTAAACACCATTGGGAGTTGCTCAGGACCAGCACAAGCCCCTGGCCCCATACGCTCAGGGGCATTTCACCCCCCCCCCCCATCAAGTCTCTCTTTGAAGCCATAATATTCTTTAAAATAAAATTAATCTTTGTCTCCAGGCAGCCATTGCTTTGACCCCTGAGTGATTAAAAGCTCCAGTGTGTAGACCTCCCACACTTCCCTCTACCCATCTGGTCTACCTGAGAAATGTCCTGAGGTGTTGGATCTCTGTTCTGTCAGCTTTGTCCTCACATGAGTCCGGGCCTGCAAGTTGCAATATGTCTGTGTGAGGAAAGCCAGTGCAGCTGTGTAGAAGAGCGAGAGAGAGAACTCGCAGATGGGAGTGATGGCGTTCCAGGTAACAGAAAGGGAAGGTGACGGTGATGATGCTATTTATCCCATGACAGTTGAAGGAGCAAGGCCTACAGCCCTACCGCCCTGAATACAAAAGTGAAATTCTGGTACTTTGCAAAGCTGTTGGCCCTCCTGGGGCACTTTTTGTTTGGTCTTCAGAGCAGCCAACTGGGAAGTCGTAACCAACCCCCACTGCCCTAGCAGCCAGTCTTCATGATGTCTGAATCTGGAGGCCGGCAAGGCTGAGTGGTGCCTTTTTTTGCTTCGGGTACCATCTCCCAAACAGGTCTAGTTCATCAGCAATATGGTGGGAGCCTTTCAGAGGTGAACGGTAGCCACCCCTTGTTAGGCCTCGGCAGAGCGTTTGCGCTCAGTCACCCTCTGCTGTGCGCTGGGTCTCATCTTGTGTCTTGTGGTTTATTGCTTCATTTATTGGCTTGAGTTTTGTGTGCTGAATTCTACCCAGTCATGGTTATGGATGCCCCTTTGTTTCTAACTATGATATGTCAATGTTTTTTCCTGCTCCAAACAAAGGAAAATGTCTTTCCAATGCAATTTTAAGCAATCACATGTCCAGAATTAGCTTTCATGTCAAGGTAACAGTGACTGACCCCCCTTTCTCTGTCATCCCATGGAGAAACTTCCCCAGTCATTTTGTACCATTATATAAATATATATATAAAAATATAAATATATAAATACAATATGTGAAGACATCTTATTGGTTTTTATTTTGAAACAATTTTTAGGCTTGTTTTTTGGGTATCTGTGCTGCCTGTAATGTATTGACCTGTTTTATAGGTGCCTTTTTATTAAAAAGAGAAGTTTCAAAACCTGATCCTTGGAGCCTGTCTTCACTGGTCTGAGTTTCTTCAACATTAGCTAGTGTGGCTCACTGTACTTGGGGGGCTCACATCAAATCACATATAGCTGGTAGTTGCTGTTTGGTAGAGCCCCAGCGAAGAACTGGCTTGGACACATGCTTTCTTCTGGTTGTTTTCTCCAAATTACGTTTGAGGAATGAGGAGAGTTGTTGCCATATGAAGGGCCGAGTTAATTCAAGTGGAATGGCTTCAAGAGGCAACAATGAGGAACCACCCCATCATGATAGCCCAAAGTTTAGAGTGCACATGTGGACTATAGGAAATGGCTAGTCAAGCCCTCTCTTAACAGACTGGGCGTGTTGCCCTAGCATTTCCCACCATCTACAGCAGCCACTGAACCACTGGCCTAGAGAAGGCATCTCAACTATTCTAGGGGCCAGTGAGTGGGTAAGTCAAGTGGAACAGCTTCAAGAGGCAAACATGAGGGAACCCCTCCCCCCTGCCTTTCTGTGGCTGTGATGGGGTGGACTAGGCCCAGAGGCCCCTTGTTGGTGGCCTCTGGGTCCTGCTACACTCATCCCAGCTGAGGAGCAGTGGCGTGGTCCTCCAAGCAGGCTAGAGTGGCTGCAGAGGAAGCAGCTAATCATGGCCCAGGAGGGCCACATAAAAGGAGCTGCAGAGCAGCGCAGCAGTTAGTTGCTGCTGGAAGCTGGAGAAGAAAGGACTGCAGGGCTGTCTAGATGAGGGAGCTGCAGCACAATGGACAGAGAAGTGGGGGCAGGGAATGGGGGAGCAAGAGGTTCCTGGCTGGCTGCTAGGACTGAGCCAAAGAATTTGATCCTCCAGTCCCTGCTAGCAATGAAGGAGCTCTGGGCTGGCTGCAGACACTGAGTAGGGACTGATCCTGGGGATGGCCACAGGAAGATAGTGTCTCCAGGGAGGAAGCCCTGGGGATACAGCCCAACATCAGGGCTGGACTGGCTTAAAGACTGCAGACACACCCAACCAGAGGCGGCGCTTGTGAGAGGCAGGTGCTGACCCTATTATAGGGGCCCATGGTATTGTCAGTTGGCATGCAGAAAGAAGTTACTCACCTTGTGCAGTAACGCTGGGTCTTCGAGATACATGCCCCTGTGGGTGCTTTGCTGTATGTGCACTTGTGTGCCTGTGCTGTTGCTTAGCAAACTTTGGTAGCAGTGTCCTTTTGATAGCTGCCAATCACTGTGTGCCACCACGCTGAGCCTTGGATTCTATCTAGGAAAAGCCCCATAGGCAGATCCTGCCACAAAGGCCCATCTGTCCCAGTTGTTCAGGTATGGGCTAGGGGCAGGTCCAGTTCTCAGACTAGAGAAGCTATTTCTTACATGATCACTGCTCCGCTGCCCGTTGCACTGACCTGTTTGGAGCAGCTCAGCGATTTGGGCATGTAACAGACTAACATCTGTTACAGACTTTGCTGCATTCGATGTCCAGCTTCCTGTGTGTTTTGATAAAGCCCAGGGCTTAAATTCTCAAAGATTATTTCCTGGAGCACCCCACCCCATTAGGTGCTCCAGGCTTTAGCTTGGGGGTGGGGGGTGCCAGGGCTTGGGGCTTTAGCCGCAGGTTTGAAACTATTTACTAGAGCTCCACTCTGGCGGGCTCCAGCTGAATTTAAGCCCTGCTGAAGCTCCTCTTTCTTTGACTCACTCTTTCCTCTTGCTTGATGATGAGTTGTTGCCAGGTAGCCATGGATCTGCACGACTGGGCTGCAGAGTCACATAGCAGGCAGGACTGCAGTGCAGTGTATTATCCCTATTTTGGAGACTGTCAAACTAAGGCTATGTGACTTGACCAAGGCACTAGTGTCACAGCTTTGGAATCCCTTGCTCAGACTGCTGGACCATGCAGTCAGTCTCTCACTACTGAACTGCCTCTTCTGGCAGCCAGGGCCAAACTTGGATGAGCAGCAGAGCAGGCAGACGAATAAGTGTTTTTGCCACCAGGCACTTCTTGCAGCAATTATGGAAACCTGGGAGCACCAACTCTCCCCGGGCCTAATGCACTGTGAGCACTTTGATAAGACCTCCAATGAAACAAGCTCCAGTTGATTTTTTTTCTTAATTAAAGCGTCTGAGCTGAGTCCAACTCTGCTATGGGTTGGCAAATCTGAAACTTGAATAAAGTAGATTATAGTAACCTATTAGGGTTAGCTGATGTCTCAATACAGTGGTGATGGGTGCTCTAGGCAGTCCTTGGTTAAAAACGGAGCTAAACCTGGATCTTACATGTGCCCTAAAATAATAGCCTTCTGCAGCACTAGTGAAAAGAACAAATTCCATTGAGTCTCATAAGCAACACATGAAAGGCTCCTTTTATCTCCATACAGAACTTATCAGAAAGGCATCTGACGAGCCAGCAGCTATTCATTGGTCTCTCTGATCTGTCTGTGTTTCAGAATATTGACAACTGCGGCTGACTTTCTGCAGAAGCATGAGACATGCGAGGTGGAAAAAGTACTTTATTTAATTAATCATTATAGTTCATTTAAAAAAAACTCAGCAGACAAAATTTATGGTGAGTTTATAGGGACACAAGATAAAAGTTATAGTAAAAAAAATAAAGCCTCTCAAAATATCCCCTTTGAGTTATGAACACTGAAATAATGTACAAACTGTAGCTGGACTTTGCCACAGTAGCACGGTTTAAACAAACTTTTGGGCATTTCTCCCTGCTTGGACCATAAGAATCACCTCATCAGCTTCACTAGGGTCCTCAGTGGCTGTGCTGTGAACACCGCAGGGAATGTTTGATTGTTTTTTATATTTGTTAAAAGTTACATCCCTTGGAATTTAAAAATAAATAAATCTCTAAACCTTGGACTTTTCCTGTTGGGGTTAGAGTTGGTAAAAGGCTCCACCAATCCTCCATTTTGGGCTGAATTTAAGCCAACAGTGACCCTTTAAATATGGATCATTCCCCTACAGATTCTTCTTCTGACAGATCATTTTTCTGGAAAGGGGTGAGTGAATTGTAGTTGGTCTCTTTGTTATTGGGTGAATGCTACTAGTGACCCTAGCACAAAGCTCAAACATCCACCCTGCCACATGGGCAGTTTGACAACACAAATTAATACTGATCAGCAGAAATAGTTTTAGTTTTGCCTAGAAAATCAGGTTAATTTTGGAGCACATTTTTACAAATGTATTTGTGGTTAGGTTGTGCCTCGGATGAGTGGTGGCCAGTGGCTCTTTAGACAGAACTATAACTAATACATTTCAAGCCAAAGTAACACTTTAAGAAAAATATAAAGAAAGCAGCAGCATTGCCTATACATTGTCCCTGTCGATGTGACAGCAGCTAATGGAAAACAGCAGAGTTAAACAGAGTCCCTTATGGCTGCTCTACACAGACTTACACTGAAATAACCCCAGCTGTGGGTTAAAGCTGCTGTCGTTAGTTTGGGGCATGTCTGTGTAGAGTAGGCCTGATCCTGAGAGCTGCAGGGTATGAAGTCAAAGTTCAGACCTTTTTACCCTAAAATCTTATACATGAAAATTTTAAAAACATCATCAATGCAGGTAGAGCTAGAATGCCTGAAAGCACAGTACAAAGCATAGCAAAAACTTTCCCTTGTCTGCCCCTGAAAAAAACAACCGCCTCCCCCCACCACCTCACACTCCTGTTCTCCTTCCATGTTCTGTTTTACGCTGGAATAATGGGAATTCTTGCTCTTAAAACCAAGAGATAAAGCAACCGACCCCCAAAGCAAATCAGTAACACATTCAGCCTTATTTCCCTCCTCCTCCCCCGTTAATCAAAGTAGGAGAGGGTCTGTGCCAGCGTTCAGTTACAAGGCTGGACAGGGCCTGCTCAGAGAATATTCACCCTCAAAGGAAATCAATTAGTTCCAATAAGTCAGTAACTGGAATTATTAATAGCAATAAAATGGATTGAAAGTGAGTGAGAAAGTATGCAGCTGATGGGCAGGAAAGGAATTCCTGAGAGTAAAGTCTTTGGGCCTATGGAAGAGTCTCCCAGTGTGAGTTGCAGAAACGCCACCATTTGGGATTGCGGCACCCAACCTGCCCAAAGCCCCAGGAAAGGCACAATAGGAGACAACCCCACGTTGGCTGGAGGAGATGGGCTGGCTGCCTTACAGGCCTCTTCTACTTCCAGATTCTGTGATGCAGTCAGAAGAGCAGTGTCCAGTCCTTTGTATTGACCAGAACGGTGTGTAAGATGCAGCTACGTGCCCAAGTAACTAAAACGTACTCTAATGAAAGTCATGTAAAATATGAAGAAGTTTAAACATAGAACTGTTTCTAATTAAAAGCAATAATCGGGCTGTATCACTTTCTTCTGAGCACCTTAATGAGCTGCACAGACTAAATCATGCTCTTCCATTTCTCTGATAAAAATCTCTCCATCATCTGGAATTTCCTGTTTGTCATTTTCTAAGGGCCCAATTCTGTGGTTAGCTCTGCACACGGGGCTCCTCCAGGGGGGAGGCTGCAGTATCAGAGCTAACTTACTAGGGTCCCAGCCAGCTCCTTTGCAGTGGTTGCTATGTAAAGTCAGTATTTACCAAGGGCTACTACAAACCATTTCTCCATATACTTAGCACAGGAAGTAACTATGTGGTAACAGTTGGCAAGTATTTGCTGTTTTAATGGTGGCCTTTAGACCTCAGTTTCTTGTGGAGAGGAGGGAAGTGGTAGGGTTATACTGAGGCGCAGAGCTGAGTCCTGCACCAAGGGCATTCCATGCTCTGCTGGCCAGGGACACCAAGGTCTATCTCAGCCCTGTGCCCAGTTCTTTCCCCACTAGAAGGTGCTGACAGAAGTGATGGTGTCCGACTCAATCCCACTGCTCTTCCTCGTCACATCAAGGATCTCCTGCAGGGTCTCTTGGCTTATGCAGCCCAGGTCCCGAAGGATCCGGAAGAAGTCGTTGCGGAACTTGACTCCAACAAAGGCATAGAGGATGGGGTTGAGACAGCAATGTGTGAAGCCAATCACCTCTGTCACCATGATGCTGGTGCCCAGCTGGTCCGCCAAGGCACAATCGTTTGGTAAGGTTTCCAGCTTGTCTAGCGTGTCCAAAAAGATGACGGTGTGGTAAGGGCTCCAACAGAGTAAGAACACCCCTGTGACCAGGATGGCCACTCTCACGGCCTTCTGCCTCTGCAGCCGCTGAGACTGGCACAGCGTCCTCACAATGGCTGTATAGCAGTAGCACATGACCAGCAGGGGCACGAAGAAACCCACAATGTGATACAGGAAGCGGGTTGCCAGCCACATGTTGCTGCCATGAATCCCAACTTGCTGGAAATTGCAGACACTGTGGTTGCTCTTGTCTGACCAGACCTCCATGAGCACTAGATCGGGCAAGGTCAGCACCAGGGAGATGAACCAAATGACCAGGCAAGTGAGGTGGATGGACCTGACTCTGCGCTTCCTGTAGGTGTGGATAGCATACACTATGGCCAGGTAGCGATCCACACTGATGCAGCCCAGCAGCATGCTGCTGCAGTAGAAATTGATCTTGTGGACAGCGCTGAGGACTTTGCAGAGGAAAGTGCCGAAGATCCAGCCAGTCAAGCTCTCGGTCACGCCAAAAGGCAAGGTGAGCACTAGCACCAGATTGGCCAGGGCTAGATGAAAGAGGAAGTTCTCGGTGGTAGTGCGGGCACGCTTGTAACGCTCCAGGATGATCAATACTAGGGCATTGCCCAAGGTCCCCAGAAGGAATATCAGAAGGTAGACTAAGGGCACAAAGATCTTCTTGAAAGGATGTGTGGGATCACTAGCCAGTGACGAGACTGTATCTGGACAAAAGTAGTCATCGTAGGATCTTGTGGTGTTGTCATTGTCGTTGTAGTCACTGAATTCCCCCAGCAAATTCTGCAGAACAGGAGAAGAATAATCCCATTACAGGCTGCAGTTTCTGTACAGCCATTTCCCAGGAGAAAGCCCAACCATTACATAGGAAATGCCAGACGAGATTAGACCCTAGTCAATCAAGTCCAAGGCCCTGCCTCTGGACAATAGCCAAGAACAGATGTGGGATAATCTGCCGCCAGTGAGGGTCTCATCCTGATCTTTGATCGTTAGAACCTCCTGCTCCAGCATTTAAGCCAATGTCTATCTTCCTTCCATTACATGTTTTATCATTAACTAAAATATTTCTTGATATTCTTGTTATCCATATAAATATACAATCTCTTTTGAATCTTAAGTCCATGGCTTCAACTATTTCCTGTGGCAATGAGTTCCTCAGTCTAATTACACACTGCGTGAACAAGTATTTCCTTTTGTTAGTTTTGAATTTGCCACCCTCAATCTCATTAAATGTCCCCTTATTCTTGTGTTATGGGACAGGGTGAACACAAGCATCCAGTCGGCTGTCTCTATCCCATTCATTATTGTATAGACTTTTATCAGGTCCCCTCTTATTCAGCTATTGCTAAGGTAAACAATCCCAGTCTCTTTTCGTAGAGTTTTTTCCCAGCCCTTGATCATTCTTGTCACCTTTCTTTGACCCCTTCTAATTCCATTGTATCCTTTTTGGGATGGGGGACCAGAACTTCACAGATTGTCTGGAGGAGGAGGTCATTAGAATATTCTCCATATTATTCTCCACCCTATTCCTTGTAGACACTCACAGGTTGTTTGCTTTCCGAGCACTGCTGCACACTGGGCAGAGCCCTCCATCGAGCTGGCCACCTTCACGCCCTTTCCTGAGTTGATGCAGTTAATTCAGAACTCTGTAAGGGCTACGAATAGTACATTTTCCCCTCCTACGTGCATTACTTTGTACTTATCAACACTGAACTTTAGTCACCATTGTGTTGCCCATTTTACCTGGCTTGGTTGTGTCCCTCTAATTAACTTTTCTGTAGGTTTCTATCATGTTAATTCCATATTCTGTTCCCAAAACTACCTTCACACACTGGCCCCAAGGACTTTCTCTGATTTGTCTGTAGGGTGATTACAAACCATGCTGTATCTTGAGACAGAGGATGTATTGCCACTCCTCTTGACTCAGTACTGTCCCGCAGTGTGACACCACGGCTGTCTGAGCTCCTTGGGCTGAACTACTGCTGGGAATTTGTGATATCAGGTCCACGCCCAATGCACAGGCTGTGATGCTGCCACACAAAGTGAGATTTGCACTGGGAACAACGCAGCAGCTGGCCAATGGAATGAGCTGTACGTAGGCACTGGAGATGGGACGGCCATTGCTTCCTACTTTTAAAAACCTGGCTGGGAGGGAGCACACTGTGCCTGGCTGGTGGCAGCTGAGTTCTGCTCTGCCTTGTGGCACATGCATCATGCTGGTCAGGTCCTGTTTTGTGTTGTCTTGCATGCCTGCAGCTGGTCCCTCACCTGTTGGTGGCTGAAACCACAGCAGTGGCTTCTAGGGGCTGAGGCCTAACCAGGTTTGGGAAGCAGGATGGACCCACTACCTAAAGGACTTGGGCTTGCCAGCACGGAGGGTAAGGAGTGAGGGAAGGCAGATCCTGCTGGTGGGGGGCTTGCCCACCTCACTTTTATAGTCCTTTTGGCACCCATGGGGCTGTATTACACACCAAGTTTTTTATTTAAAGCTGAAATCAAATCAAAGCCCTGAGCACTAGAAAGCTGGCAAAGCCCAGCCCTCACAGTGGAGCACATGCTCTGACTGTCCTGCACTGCTCCAGGCAGGCAATGGACAGAGCCTAATACTAGCCAAAACAAGAGAGTGCTCATGAAAAGGAGAGGGTAGAAATCAATGAGGAGAAGAGGAACAAAGGGCCAAGCAAAGGCTCATGGCAAAAATGTCACAGACAGCTCAACAAATACTAACTAGAAGATGGTAAGGGTTCCCCTGCAGTCAGGCTGAACACTCTCCCCCTCCCAAACACCTTCTCTGGAGACAGACTCTTGCATTGACCACAGCGGAAGTTTCTGCTTGCTGTTTTCATACCTTTCACTGCCAGCTGTAGCTGTCTGCACCTGCTGCACCTTCCCCCATTAGCCATAGTTCCTGCTTGAGCTGTTTTCAGAGCTATTTTTTTCGTTTTTTGGTTGCATTTTTTTTTTTTAGAAACATCTCAACTGTCCTGTGAAATACAGTGAGTGTGAATCTCCCCAGTCATGAGACCCTAAGCCACACGGCCAAGGCAGAAACTCCCTGGTTGGGGACACCCCCCTGAAACACACACGCTATCTCTGGCTATAGCAAGTGAAGGCCTCATTTAAGGCAATGGCATGTTGTTGGCCTCTCACCCGTAGAGAGCAACCCATGGGACGTTGCACTGGGGCAGAGAGCTGTAGCTGCTGTGCACTCACGCAAATCTTTAAAGTGCAGTTTTGGAAAATAGCAAGGTGCTGGTGCTGCTTTAGTCGTGTCTCCCCAGCGCCTCCTCCTGGGAGTTAGCCAATAGGCCAAGAGGTCAGGAAAGAAACCACACACACCCTCAATCCAGTCCACACAATTGGTTGGGTTTTCTGCCTTCATCTAAAGCAACAGCAGGGCACCAGCCTGGAGGGACCAACACTCACCTCCACTAACTAAAACTCTGCAAAACAAATAGCTGCAAAGGAGGTCTTTAAACTACCCTTAATTTCATATTTTTCTGTTCCTAAAAATATTTCCTAGCAACTGCCTAGCTCATGTACATACCAGGAGTTAATGATGCCCATGGAACTTGTGCTAATAGCACTGACCATGGCAAGGGCCAATGCCCATCCTTAAGGGGTTCTTGTTTCAAAGGGCCCTCAGTATCTATTCCATCTGCAGCCCACCAGCTGCTGTACTATTAATGTGACACTATGAATGTGCACAGCATCTCATCAAATGCATACAAAGGTTCCTTCTCTAAAAAGCTTACATTTTCCCTTAGCAAAACAAAACAAGCTGCTCAAGAGCCAGGGAAGGGTTGGGGGGTTCCAAGCATCAGAGGGAGGAGGAGATGCTGCAGAACAATTTGGGACTGCAGGGTAAATCACAAGAGCGCAGCATGGTGTCAAAACAAAAGGATAGCAATCCTTCAAAACATGAGCAGTGACTGCACAGTGCTAAACGGTTTTAACTGCAGAGTGGCTGTCAGCATCACCTTGCATTTACAACAGAAGATGCAGCACCCGAGCACCACTATCTACCACCATCTCATCTCTGATAAGGTGACAGGTAGAGTATTGTTTGTTTTTTACTGTAAGCCACGCGCCTCTGGCTTGGGAAATGTGCACAGTGCTGTGACTGTGCTGTCCTCTCATGTACATCTCAGGCTGGGAGAGAGCAGCAAGTGTGGGTGGGAGCGGACAGAGATGAGTCAAAGAGACAAAGTATTTAGGTATCATGAATCCAAGCTGAAGCAGAAAGGGGTTGGAGCGCAGCAACAAGAGTTGCATAGAGTGACACAGAGTAGGGCTATTGGAACACAGATGTGAGGGACCTTACAGCATTCAGTATGGCAGGTGCAGAGATTAGTCCCCATGACTCACAGGGGCAATAGGCTGTTTCCAACTCCTGCCGCTTGGCCAGGAACTCAACATTTTGCTTTAAGGATGGATTTGCTGGGAAAACGTGTGTGCTTGTGAAAGGCTCTAGTAGCAGGAAAAGGGCCGAGGAAGGAATAGAACAGGAGGATTATGTAATAGCTTCCATTTGTCACTGCTGTGGGTATTTGTGTGTAATGATGGGGAATTACATGTAAAATAAAACAGAACTGGCAAGCCAAACATGGCACTAATTTTGTGTGTGTGTGTGTGTGTGTGTGTGTCTCTCTCTCTCTCTCTCTCTCTCTCCTTGCAGGAAGATAGATAACGTTTATTTAATGCAATCCCTCAGGCTCTCTGCTTAAGAGGCTCCTAGAAAATAGATATGGAAAAGACATTCCCCTATTAGTTCATCAAGTTCAGCCTCCCTCAAGTGCTAGGAGGACATTAAACTGATTCTACTCTACCTCACAACTGCCCATCTCTTCAGTCCCAAAGTCATCCATGTTCCACACAGATCTGGTGTTCCCCTCACAGTTGAATATCATTTACGGATGAGAAAGTCATGGAGCTGAAGTTCTGGAAAGTTATTCACAACCAAGGAACAAATCCCACAGCACTTTAATTTCCCTGCATGAATAATTTTGTGTCTGTCACAGACAACATCCCCTATCTGGACCTGGGCAGGTTAAGCAGTAAGGACACACCACTGATTTTAGCTGTTTTTCTGCCAATAGGATAATTTATATATAAGGCATATAACCGAGAGGAGGGTGAAAAGAGAAAACAAACACAGAATTCGTTAAGATTCCATTAGGATTTGTTCTGCAGAGCTTACCAACTGGATTCTGTACTTTGACCACCGCCACCCCCACCTGCTGCTCACCGTGCTTTGCCCCTGCACCCAGCCAGTGCTGCTGCAGTGGATATGCTGCTCCCACTTTTCACTTTTTTCATTAAGGAGTAAGCTCTGCTTTACTCCCAGCTAAACTCCACCACAATTCTCCTGCTTGAGCCTTTCATTTAAATGGAGGGGTCAGGGTGATCAAAGAAGGGGAAGTATCGTTTGCAAAAAAAATTGACAAAAATAATTGTTCATTTTGTTTTAAATTTTTCACGGGATTTTTCAACCAAACAAATCAAAAATTGTTCTGGGGTTTGTTGGTTTTTTGGCTGCTTTTTCCCTTTTCTCACCTTTCCACCCCCCCTTCAAAGGAAACAAGGGGAAAAAAGGTAAGGGGAAAAATTAAACCAAAATGGAATGAATATGTTTTGATTTGAACAGAAACAAAAAACACAATTTCCTTCAAAAAGTCATCTTTAATTAAAAAAAAAAAAAAAAAGTTTAAAAACTTCTGAGCCACTATTTAAAAGCCAGGCTTCGTGGCAAATCTGCCGTGAGCTTTCCTTAGCATGGAACAATCATCTTTTAAAAGATATTATTGTTTTCAATTTACAAGGCTAATTAGAGGATGGAATATATTGTGTCATAATTCAAATCTAGGATATTTGTAGTATAGCTTCTCTCCTGGTAAAAAAACCCCCACCTCTAATATAAATACGCTACAGAACTGCTCTCAGGCAGGCTCCGCAAGGCGACCCACTCATAGGAAAGGATAAAATGCAGGCAGGGATGGGAGTGTACAATTATGTTATTGTGGGATGTAGGTCTTTCATGTGTTTCCCAATGTTACTGTAGCTTACCCAGTTACTCCTGTTTGTTAAAGTTAATGAGTTTGATTTCCCATGACACTGCACCTTGTGCACTCATTTACACCAGTGCACGGTAGTGTAAAATGCTGTCAAGTCAGAATACGTGTTTTAAACCCACTCTCTGCTGGTTTAAATGACTACACGAGGTGGGCTTCTCTCTAAGTAAGTTAAGCTAGGAAGGAAACACATCTGATTCCCACCATCTCAGAATGAGCCTTTTGGCCACAAGAACAAAGGCTGCAATCCCAGCACCGACAGCAGGAGAATTGTAGAGCCAGCCACTGATGAAAACACTTTAAAGATATGGCACAAGTAATCATAGCATGTGATAAGGGCTGGCATTCTCATCTGCACCTCCTGCAGCTGGCAAAAACATCCCTAAATAGGTGCTTTGGGGTCTAACTACGTTGGTTTGAAATTTTAGCTCGAGACCAAACTTATCTAAACGAAAGGGGGAAAGTATGTGTTTGTGGGTGGGAGAGGTTAAAAGCCAAGCTCCTCAGCCCAGATATAACACCCGTCACCCCCCAGAATCCT
This sequence comes from Platysternon megacephalum, assembly GCA_003942145.1. Lineage (NCBI taxonomy): Eukaryota > Metazoa > Chordata > Testudines > Platysternidae > Platysternon > Platysternon megacephalum. The sequence continues at coordinate 388,004 of QXTE01000467.1, forward strand.
CAACTTAAACTCATGGACATTGCAAAAACAAAGAGCCGTGCAGGACTTACCATGTCATAGCTCTTCATAGAGATGCTGTAGGGCCCCATTATTTGAGAGACACTGTTTTTCTCCTCCAGTGGTTTGGTAGCGGCTCTGACAGAGAATATCAACCAACTTCCCTTTTTGATGAGGGGTTAATAATTTAACTGAGTGGGGCGGGGAATCTAGTTCTCATCAAAGTATTGAGCTTTTCAACTTTGCAAGGCAAATGAGCTCAAAGCTCAGAATGACCTATTTGAGCATCAGATTAGAATCTCGCTCTATCATCTTTACTTTAAACTATTTTTTAACGTAAGGTTTTGAATAATCTAAAGCTCCCATAACCTGCAACAGAGCAAAGCCCCCAAAGTAGTTCACTGCACAATGTGGTGAGTCCCTTCCCAAATGCTTAATCCAGTACAGAGTCTAGAGGCTTTTATAGTAGACACCGCACTGGGTTTGGGCAATGTACAAAAAAATCTAAGATTTTAAGACATGTTCTACTCATGGGAAAAGTTTGTTTCCAACCCCCCAAATGCCCTGGATTGGGTATGGACTGGATTGTTATGGCCCTCTGACTCCAATACCACCAGCTGCTTTAAGCCCTCAGCTTCTCTCTTCTTCCCTCTGTTTCTGCTCTCACCATTATCCAAAGAAACCAAACAATTTGCTCCAGAAGGACATTGGCAGAATGGTTGGAGCAGGGATGGGGGAATAGATAATTAATATTTGTACACTCTGTGTAAAGTAAGAGAGTCCAATTGATTATACAGTCCCCATGTAGCTACTGCATTACTCAAATTCCCATTGAGAAGGATGATGTCTCTGCTTGGTGTGCAGGGGTTGTTGGTTGCCCTGTCCAAAAATGTTGCAAAATCAGTGGGAGAGGGAAGGGCAAATTCATGGTGGCCAAACCCAACCATTAGCTCAGCAGGACCGAGCAGCATGGTATCCTGGCCTTCTTTTCTTCATCCTTGTTTCGACAGAAATAGGGTGACCAGATGTCCCCTTTTTAAAGAGACAGTCCCGTATTTCAGCCCTCCTGCAGGTGTCTTGACTTTTTCTAAAAACAGGCAAATTGTCCCGTATTTTCTATCTACCCCCCCCCCAGTACTGGTGGGTCCAGCTGTTGGCTGGATCCCGGCTCACCAGCCACCCACCCACCAGTGGTGAGTGGGGGGTCCAGTGGCCAACAATGGGGGTGGGTGTGCAAGGCAGGCAGCGAAGATGCAGTGTGTGGGGCCGACGGCTCCCCCTGCTGGTCTGTCAGCATAGCCCTGCTGTGTGCCAGGTCTCAGACAGCGGGGCCCTGCTCCCCGGCCCCGTTTCCGGCCGGCACTGGAAGCCGCTCCTGTCCCTTCTCTCCTGCACAGTGCCAAAAGGCTGCTGCTGGCCACATTCTGGTATGAACCCTGGCAGAAATCTGAGGAAAGGGGGCATGTTACCCTACATGCCCCCCCACATGTTGCCTTGGGAAGAACAAGGCAGAGCACCACACTGGTGATGTCTGATGACACCCCTGATAGCATCCTACCCTTCCCAGACTCTCAAGCTGAGTTTCCTGGGAGCCTGAAGAAACTGATGCATCCAGCCAGTTAAGATAAACCAGGACCCCCCAAACTCCCTATTATTTTGTGACTAAACATCTTTGCACGCACCCAGGCACTTTACAAAATTACAAATGAGAGGGGCCTTCCCTGTAGCCACTGCCAAAACGCTGCATCTCTCAGGAGGATATTGCATCAAGCAGAGTTGGGCACAAAAGAGTAGACCGCAAAAACTGCAGCACCGCCAATCTATTGGGGGTTCCATGGATACCATGGCACACCAAGCCTTTTCAGACACTGTGCCAAAAGTTCAAACGCAAGGGCTGTAGGTACTTCAAAGGCTGGGCTGTAAGGGCTGTAACACCGTGAGTCCCCAGCATGCATGTGTGCACACACACATACAGCTAACAGGAAAAGACTATCTGATATGGCTGGCTGGCTACAAGGAAAGGAAGCAGATACCCTAGGGGCGAAACCTGTGCCAGTGAAAAGTTAACTCTGCCTTGCAGGGCTGGGCAATAGCAGGGGAAAGGCTAACCTTCCTGTCATGGTTCATCAGGCACCTTCAACTCTATTCCTTCCTGGGAGGACAAATCAGTTCTTAGGGCTTGCAAGACAGGGCCTGGCCCTGGTGGTGGTATTGGTCTCATGGGACACCGTTTGCATCATCTCCCTATTGGCAGGTACATGTTCAGCTTTGGGCATCACAATGCAAGGCCCCTCCTCAGACTTACCTTGTCCTGCTCTCCTGTACACACTAGACCGACCTCTGGCTCAGTTATCCATTTGTCATGTGTTACTTTGCTGCAGTAGGTAGCTGCTCCCCTACTGGTCTCACTCTGAACCCCACTCCTCTTCTTACACTTATCCCTTCCCTGGGGAGACTTCCCCTCAGCCTAGTTGTGTCCTCTGCCTTTCCACAGCACCTAATGGACTGCCCCTTCCATTCCTGGTTCACGCTGAATATGTGGGCTGCTTGTCAGTTTGATCTGCCACCGTCCGTGCTCCCTGGCAGCTTCCACACCTTTTGCAAGCCAGCATCGCCTTAATATTCTGGGACCCTGGAGCAGCTTCTCCTGGGCCCACTCTGCTCCCTGGCCCCTGCTTTTCCTATGAAGCTGCATATCACCATGGCAGATTCCTACTGGGCTGTCTCTTCCCAGCCTCCATCTTGCCAGGCCACTGGACTGCTACAGCCTCTCACCTCCAAACCTTTGTATGGCTGCCTTTCAGGGGGGTGTTGCTGGCCTCCTTCCCCAGGAACTACATGCAACAGCCACTCTCCTTAGTGCTTAATTGTCCCGGGGCACTGCAGCCCTCTCTTGCCCTAGACCTGGGCCATGCCTTCCAGGGGATGAAGGGAAGAAGAGAGACAGAGCTGATCTATCTTCTACTCTTCTTCCTGCCTCAGCTATTACAGATAGTCTCTATGTGACCAAGTTCTTTCAGAACATCCCAGATGTCCAACACCTACCAACTTACTGGTTTTAGGTGAATAACCATACCGCATCAAATTAAAGCAAGAGCTGATAGCCTGGTCAGGACACTGGGGGTAATACCCTTACTCTTGCAAAGAGAGCCATGGATCTTTAATTATTTGCAAGAGAATTCAAAGGGTCCGTGCCAAGGTTTTAGCCCGACAGTCCTTTTAAGGAGAGTGCACTACTCCAGAGTTGGTCTCATGACAGCGTCATGGTTTTAATGTCACTGTTGCACGGCTTAGGAAGTGCTCAGTATCTCACAGAAGTAGGCCCATATTGTGCCTTTCAGATTATTTTGAATAATTAATGAAGCCTCACGTGGGTAGGGCAGTAACATCATCTCAGTATTACAGATAAGTACAGCAAAATGAAGTGACTCATTCCTCAGGGTTACAAAGTGAGTCAGTGGTAGAGTTGGAAATAAAATCCTGACTCCCAGTCCCCTACTTAACTGCAGGACCACCTAGCAAATATAATCTTTGTTTTATCATCCATGATAAAAGGGATTATACAAATTCTGGCTCAAAGAGAAATCAGGCCAAGCCAAGCTGCTCTTCTCCTGTGATGAAGAGCTGAGAAACCTGACCCTGCAGCAGCTGGAGTAAAGGGAGGTTCCTGGTCATTTTGACATTAGGAAAAGCCTTCATCCCCTAGGGAATTTCAGTCTGTCATTGGAGCCACGTGACAATCTGGGTAGTTCTGGTGGAGTGTTAATGGTGAAGAGGTGGCAGGATGATTACAACATTTGGGGTATTCCTGTGAAAGGAGACTTTATGAATCTTTGCATCAAAACAAGAACTGAAAGTGGAATAGAGACAGATGCAAAAGAGAGACGACTTTCCGTCTGAATAACTTTTAAAAGTACCAGCCTGAAGGAAATTAAAAATTTATAAGTAGACCTTAAAATGAACTGCTTGCATCCATAGGCCAGCACAGCCTGTACACTCCTAAGCCACCTGCCTAGACACTAGTCCCAATGCCATTTAGCTTGTGCTGCTGGGCCATGGCAGAAAGTAAAACTCCTAAGGGACAGATTTTCAAAAGAGCCAAGCACCCAATGGTTCTTACTGACTGCATTAGAAACTACTGCATGCTGGGCTCTTTTGAAAATCTGGCACACCTGTCCATCACTCTCCATTGCTCAGATCAACTCCAATCCAGGGAAGGAGAATTACGAGAGGCCTCACAAATGTGGAGGAGGTTTGCCACAGTGTGGTGGCACAGTTAGAGTTTTGCAGGCAGGTAAGAGATGGCTAGAGTGGGTGAGGCGTGTAGGTAAGTGGATGGGAGCTGGATGGGGCTTGTATGTAGGGTAAAATCAGAAAGTCTAAGGCATAAAATGCATTACACCTAGCAAGAGGCATCAAAGGCAATAAAAAGGGGTTCTTTACACATTAGGAGCAAGAGAAAGATGAAGGAAAGTGTAGGTCCTCTACTTAGTGGGGAAGGGGAGCTAATAACAGATGACATCAAGAAGACTGAGGTGTTTAATGCCTATTTTGCTTCAACCTCAGGAAAAAGGTTAATAGTGACTGTCACTCAACACAACTAATATTAACAACAACAAGGGGGAAGGAACACAAGCCAAAATAGAGAAAGAATGGGTTAAAGAATCTTTAGATAAGTTAGATGTATTCAAGTTGGCAGGGCCTGCTGAAATTCATCTTAGGGTACATAAGGAACTAGCTGAAGCAATCTCAGAACGGTAAGCAATTACCTTTGAGAATTCATGGAGGATGGGTGAGTTCCAGAGGACTAGAAAAGGGCAAACGTTAGTAGCTATCTTTAAAAAGGGGAACAAAGGGGACCCAGGGAATTATAGATCAGTCAGCCTAACCTTTGATACCTGGAAAGATATGGAACAAATTATTAAACAATCAATTTGTAAGTACCTAGAGGATATCAGGGTTATAAGGAATAGACATCACGGATTTGTCAAAATCAAATCATGCCAAACCAACCTAATTTCCTTCTTTGATAGGGTTATTGACTAGTGGATGGGGGGGGGGGGGGGGGGGGGAAAAAAAAAGAAGTGCAGAGTACTTAGGAAGGAAAAATCAAATGCACAACTACAAAATGGGGAATAACTGGCTAGATGGTAGCACTGCTGAAAAGGATCTGGGGGTTATAGTGGATCACAAATTCAATCTGAGTCAACAATGTGATGCAGTTCCAAAAAAGGCTAATATTCTGGGGGATATTAACAGGACCGGTGTATGTAAGACATGGAAGGTAATTGTCCCGCTCTACTCAACACTGATGAGGCCTCAGCTGGAGTACTGTGTCCAATTCTAGACACCACACTTTAGGAAAGATGTGGACAAATTGGAGAGAGTCCAGAGGAGAGCAACAAAAATTATAAAAGGCTTAGAAAACCTGACCTATAAGAAAAGGTTAAAACAACTAAACATGCTTACTCTTGAGAAAAGACGACTGAGGGGGAACCCGATCATCTTCAAATATGTTAAGGTCTGTTAAAAAGAGGACAGGGATCAATTGTTCTCCATGTCCCCTGGAGGTAGGACAAGTAGTAAATGGCTTAATCTGTAGCAAGGAAGACTTAGGAAAAACTTTCTAACTCTGTAATTAAGCTCTGGAACAGGCTTCCAAGGGAGGTTGTGGAATCCCCATCATTGGAGGTTTTTAAGAACAGGTTAAACAAACACCTGTCAGAGGTGGTCTAGGTTTACTTGGTCCTGTCTCAGCACAGGGAGCTGAATTTGATGACCTCTCAAGGTCCCTTACAGCCCTACATTTCTAGGAGTCTATATATTTGTTATTTTGCATCAAACCTAACAAAATCATGACAATACAAATTAAATAGCTTGCCTTTTCTTCACTGGGACAGAGCACTGCAGTATTTGATACATTTGGGAAACCTCCTAATATAGAGTCTATAGAGATATGTTTGTTCAAGATTATAATAGAGAGGCTCACTCATAAGGGACAGTATTATGAATATAAGAATTTTGAGATATGCCCTGGAAACAGGGGGATTGAGAACACAGTGTAGCTGTATACAGCAGCTCACCACAGATATTCTCTATTATTTAAATAAAAGTTTTATTTATTTCTCATTCACGGGTTTGTTATTTAATAAACCCCAATATCATTACATGGTGTCAGAAGTGCAGAGTGAGAAGGAAACTGCAGTAATTTTGAAGTTAACTCCTGTGTTTAAAACTGAAAGCAGAGGCAAGAGGAGCATGTGGAGCAACAAACAGACGAACAAAAGCTTTTGTATGTATTCTATGAGCACAATAGTAGCTTGGCTAGCTTTAGAAGGAAGAAAGCCAAAAATGAATGTGTTGCAACCTCCATCCAGTCTGCAACTGTCAGGCAATGTCGCAGAGAATTGGAAAAAATTCCAACAGAGATTTTAATTGTATTTAGCAGCCACAGGGGCAAAGGAGCAAAATGATAAAGTGAAATCATCACTCTGTTTGCATGTTGCTGGGGAGGAGGCATTGCACATACATACATATATAAATAAATTATATATATATATACACACACATACATACATATATATATTATACACACACACACACACACACACATATATATACATATACACACAAATAAAAACATATATATAAAAATATAAACTTTAAGTTTGCTGAGGGGGAAGGTATGAAGTTAAGTAAAATACTGACTAAATTTGAGGAACATTGCATGACAAACAGGAATGAGGCCTTTGAGAGAGACAATTTTTTTTTACATTCATGCAATAAACTGATGGCACCATAGAGCAATGTGTCACAGAATTAAGAAGCCTCAGTAAAACCTGTAACTTTGGTGAGCTGACAGTTTCTCTGGTCAGAGACAACATATTGTCTTTAATGCCACAAATTATTCTAAGAAAGACTACTCCATGAAGATGATTTAAATTTAGAAAAAGCTTTCCAGATATGCAGGGCAGAAGAAACTGTGAAAGCACAAGTCAAAGGGCTGACTTCACCAGCAGGGATTATCCATGTACTAAGTACAAAAAAAAAAAAAAAAAAAAAAAAAAGAGTATAGCCAGAAAAGGTCAAATCAAAAAGTGGAACCACTGACTATGAAAACCACTACTGCAGGTAGACTGAGTACAGACAGTTATGTGGAAGGTGTGGATCGCAGCATGGCCCAAAAGAGTGTTGTGTCTTTGGGAAACTGTTATAAATGTGCAAAAAAAAAAAAAAAAAAAAAAAATTGCAAAATGCTGTAGATCCCAAAGGCAGAAAAGTCAAATGCATGCAGTTGAAGACAAGCTGGTTGAGGTGTTTTATGTAGACGTGCTGAGATCAAGCAAAACTGATGAGAGGGACTGGATATTACCAATGAAAGTGGATGAAATAATTATTCCACTCAAACTGGACACAGAAGCACAGGTTAATAAGAAACTGAAAGTAAGACCAAAACTTAAAAGTAAGACAAAAATAAAAGTAACTGGTTATTCTGCAACAAATATACCAGTGAAGGAGATGTGCATTGCTAGCATCTAATATAAGAACATCCTGTACAGGCTACTGTTCGTTGTAGTACCAAAGGAGGGGTGTAGTGAGGTGGCCTGGCTCCCGGCCGCTCCTGAGCGTGAGGAGCCAGAACAGCTACCACAGTGGGCGGAGCCACTGCCGCCTGTTCCCGCCCCCCGGAAGTCAAGGGGCGGGACAGGAAGTATAAAAGCCTCAGCCCAGCGCTCAGTTGCAGCCCGGCGGCCGGAGAGAACAGACGCTCCGGCCCGAGTTCCGGCAGGACCGAGCCTGCCCCGAGCTCGGTATCCTACAGAGGACTGGCCGAGCCTGCCCCGAGCTCGGTATCCCGAGGAGGACTGGCCGAGCCGGCCCCAGGTCCGGGACCCTGCGGAGCAGCTTGCGCACCCCCTCGCCGAGGAGCCTGCGGAGCTGCCCAGCCTGCCCAGCGCTCACTACCCGGAGGAGCCCATGATCTGGGACACAGTGGAGGAAGCGCCAGACACCAGTACAGAGCAGGTACCCATGGAGGAGGGGGAGAGTGGAAGTGGCCCGGGGATTGCCGACCCCGGTCTGGCAGTAGCAGGCCCCGAGCCTATGTCAGTGTGTTGCGGTCAGGATCCCCACTGACCCAGCAGCAGACCGACTGCTGCTGTTAGGGCCCCGGGCCGGGACACAGTGGAGTGGGTGGGCCTGTGTCCCCCCTGCCACCCCTAGCTCGGGTGGCAGTCTCTCTCCTCCCCCACAGTGCACGACTGTGTGTGTGTGTTTGCTCAGCCCCTGCCTGAGGGCCTGAGCCCCACTGACTTTGGGTTTGCTCAGCCCCTGCCTGAGGGCCGGAGCCCCACTGACTTTGGGTTTGCTCAGCCCCTGCCTGAGGGCCTGAACATAGAACTGCTGTTTGCTGCCCCACCCTGATTGAGGGCCTGGGCCCAATTTACTGACTCTGTTTGCTCAGCCCCTGCCTGAGGGTCTGAGCGTAGAGCTACTGTCTGCTGCCCCGCCCTGACTGAGGGCCCGGGCTCAATGTACTAACTCTGTGGGTTTGCTCCGTCCCTGCCTAAGGGCCGGAGCCTGGTGAGACTGATTGCTGCTCGGCCCTGCCTGAGGGCCTGGACCTTTGGAGACTGATCTGCTTTGCCAGGCCGTGTAGTGAGGTGGCCTGGCTCCTGGCCGCTCCTGCGAGGATCGAGCCTCCTGCCGGCCGCTTACAAGGGGACATGAATTTTAGGCTTGTCAGCTTGTGAAAAACTGGTAAAACAGGCGTTCTTACTACAAGATCATACTAAACCTGACTATGAGGCACTCATTTGGGATTATCATGATCTGTTTCAAGAGTTGAGTTGCTTGCAGGGTGAACATACAATCCAGATAAACAAGCAAGTCCCTTCAGTTATCCATCCATGTAGAAAGGTGCCATTTGCACACCGCGATAAACTCAAGGCTGGGCTTGCAAGATGGATGCAACACAAGCAATGCTCAAAATTGAGGAGCCAACGGAATAGGTGAGCTCCCTAGTCATTGTGGAGAAAAATAACAGCCAGCTATGCATATGCTTAGATCCAACAGACCTCAACCAGGCTACACAAAGTAAACATTTAAAACTGCCAACCAGAGAAGAGCTTATGGCTCAATTTGTGAATGCACAATAGTTCAGTAAATTGGATGCCTCCTCAGCATTTTAGCAGCAAAAATTAACTGAAGAAGGCTCAAAATTATGCACATTTAATACCCATTGGAAGATACCGATTCTTACATCCACTCTTCAGCATAGCTTCATCACCAGAAGCGTACCACAAAATCATACACATGACCTATGAACATTTTAATGGTGTTGACACCTCAATGGATGACATTGTCATCTGGGGCTCAACTAATCAGAAGCATGATTGTAGACTTCAGAAAGTCTTGGATGCAACTAGAGCTGTAAACTTGAAACTAAATAGAGAAAAAGTTATTTTAGAGGTTACAGAACTGACTTGCGCTGGAGATATTATTTCCAACAAAGATGTCAAACCTGATAAGAGGAAGGTTTCAGCCACTGAAATTGCCACATCTCACCGAAAGACATCCCCGGGTTCCTGAGAGTGGTTAATTAACTTAGAAAATTCATACCTAATCTATTTACAAAAGCAGTGGCATTCAGGAAACTCCTAGAAAGTAAAAATTAATGGTACTGGTGTGCAGAACAGGAGGAATCATGGGAAAGTTTGATACCAAAACGGATACAAAAGCCAGTGTTTAAGTAGTACGCACCACACAGGCATATTAAAATTTTCAGCATATGCTTCACAATCTGGGTTAGGCACAGTGATTTTACAGAAACACGATTGCGGGCAACCAGTAGAATATACATCCAAACCACTGACTGATGCAGAAACCAGATATGCACCAACTGAGAATGATCTTTTAGGAATATTGTTTGCCCGATGTTGAAACGGATCATGCGACTGATAGCATTATTTGGCAAACTGCTAAGTGCCTGTACCTTAAAGGATTCAAAGAATGATGACAAAGCTGCAAAAGTATGATTTGGTTGTGACCTACACACCTGGTAAATGTTTATTGTGGATGCACTTTCCAGAGTGGTGACTCCTGTTACGAAACCAGAGAAGGCCTCAGAGATAGAGATGCAAGCCTTTGTAGATCTGATTGTAAAGTCAATTCACATAGCTAACAAAAAATTACAGCAAATAAGAGGGGAAACAAGAGAGAGAGGAATTACTGGGGATCCTGAAAGAAGTGATAATTAAAGGTGGCCTGAAGAAATAAGCAGTTGCTGTCCAAGTATAAGAGACTATTAGAACTGCAGACATGAATTTACTGTGATAGATGGGGTGATTTTCAAGGGCAGCAAGGTTATAATACCAGTGAGCCTCCAGAAAGAAATGCTACCGAATATCCACGAAAGTTGTTTAGGGATTTAGAAGTGCAAACAACAAGCACGAGAGGTGATGTATTGGCTGTGGATCAAATCACAACATTGCTAATATGGTAGGAAACTGCTTTTCATGCTTGAAATACAAGCCACGCCAGCGGGCAGAGCCACTGAGACCTTACCCACTTCCACAAAGGCCTAATGAGAAGGTAGGCACTGACTTTATTTACCTGGCAATCATAGGATTATTTAATAGTCACAGATTATTATTCCCCGTATTCAGAAATTTGCACACTGCACAGTACTAGTAGCCAGCATGAAGGAGTATTTTCTAGACATGGAAATCCACTTGAAGTCTTTAGCAATAATGGGCCACAATTCTCCAGTGCAGATTTTTGCCAATTTGGCATAAATTGGAATTTTCATCACAAAACAACGTTCAAATTATCCCCAACTGAATGGATTTGTGGAAAGGTCTATATGAACAATGAAGAACCTTATGAAAAAGAGTTTTGACAATGGGGGTGTGTAGAGGAGCGGACTCACCCCTGCGGCGCCTCCTGCTGGTGACTGCCAGGAATTAGCTCATTCCAACTCCAGAGTGCCCACTGCAGGCCGGTGATCTACCTGTCCTCTGGACCCCGTGTCCCTCCCTGGACCCCTGGGCCCTTATACCTGGGGTGCTGCCCCTAGCAGTAACCCTTCAGTCTTAGGGTCTCCCCTCCCAAGGGAACCCCCACCCACTATTCCCACCTCGCCTCAGTATAAGGCTACTGCCAGTCATCGTCTAGCCCCACGCCCTGGGGCAGACTGCAGTATCAGCCTACTCATCACTGGCAAGGTTGGGTTTGGAGCTGCTGCCTTGGCCTACCCCTGGGCTGCCCTCTGCAACCCCCAGTACCTTTTAGCCCAATGCTAGGCCACAGCCTGGGGCTTTCCAGGCTGGAGCTCCCCAGCTCCTCTGCCTTTCCCCAGCCCTGCTCCACTCAGGAGCCCTGTCTCTAGATCCCTGCAGCCAGGACCTTCTCTCTCTGAACACAGAGAGAGACTGCAGAGCTCCTGGCTCCCCAATCAGCCCAGCTTTTAGAGCTGCAGCCCTTGCCAGGGCTGCTTTTACCCCTGCAGCCCTCTTTCAGGGCTGATTTCAAGCCCTTCAGGACAGGAGCGGGTGTCCACCCCGCTACAGGGTGATTTGCATAAAGTTTTATTGGTTTACTGAAGTACAGCTCTAGAGAATGGCTCTTCTTCAGGTCAGCTGTTAATGGGAAGATCAGATCCAATCAATGATAATGTGCTGAAATCTCATGACAATGAAATCATACAGAAGATGAAAGAAAATCAGTGTGGAAGCAGAAATATTATTTTGACAAAAGGGCCTGTGATCTCCCATCTCTTAGCTCAGGTGATAGAGTGCGCCTGAGGACTCACACCTCTAATACTTGGGGCTAACGGGATACCGTTAAAGAACAGCTGCACCCAAGAATTTATGTAGTCCAGACAGACCAAGGGGACAAATATTGGCATAATCGAAGGGATCTAAGAGTAATCCCAGAAAGTTAAAAAAACATTGACAGGTGATATGGACTCTGGCACTACTGATTGTTTATTATCAATGGACAAAGGAGAAACAAGCAACAAGCTAGCAACAAGAGAACTCAGACTCTAATGAAAGGGTGAGATACTGAGAAGATCAGAGAGGGAGAGTAAATGTCCTGAAAGACTCAGAGACTTACTAGCCTGCCTGGAGAAGGGGTATTTGAGGAATGTGAGTGTTAAAGACTCACTCCAGAGTGATGTGCTGGTAGCATCTCTCTAGGTAGCTGATACATTGGGTATATGGATCATAGTTTATGGAAATGTACTAGTTGGGTTGAGAATTTAATGGATGTGTTATTAGATAGTTGTTAGCTGCTTATATAAGAGGGTTTTTTTTTGTTTTTTAAAAGTAGTTTCCCTTTTTATTCTGCTTTGCATGGCTGTTTGGCAGAAGAATTTTACCAAATGAGATCAGAAGGCATACAGAGGTGACTGATGTAGTGCAGGCGATGTATGACACAAAGCAGAGATGGGCGGGTCATGTAGTCCACAGGCAAGACAATAGGTGGGCAACCCACATAAGTGACTGGATCCCCAGAGACCACAAGCTGTGAGGGTAATCTAAGCCTCTGACTTCCTGGGTGTGTTAAGCTTCTCTGGGTCTCACCAGGGAGGACAAAGTTCTGCAGCCTGATGTCTCATTGACTCTGTTATCCCTTCACAGAAATGGAGCTCTTCAGCACACCTGCCCTAGGCCCCCAGGACAAGCGTTGACCCCCAAGATAGCTCAGTTGCTTAAACACATCCTCTCCCTCCTTCACACTGCAAAGGTGCGAAGCTTCTGGTTACGGGTTAATTGTCTCTGGAGACACAGTAACTGTGAAGAACGTAGAACACTGCACAGAGACTAACACCTTAATGCTCTTCAAACACAGCAGAGTACAGATCATACAAAACAATAAACATCTTAAACCGCAATATCCGTCACTAGCTCTTCATTTGTGAGTCCTCGGGGGGACCATTTGCGGCCAGGAAGGCCGGCAGAGCGTCCCCTGCTTCATGCAGACTTTTTACCTGTTGTGTTGTTTCTCCCTCATGAAGTCGTTGCCCAGCTTGCATAATCACCTTACTCTTTCCTACCTCTTCCTATCTGGTTCCTATGTGTTTATTAAATCTCTCCTGGACACTTGTCCATTTTTTGTTCTGCTCCTATCTTTCCCTACTCCCTTCAGAGGGGTAAAATAAAACTGGTCTCCCAAGGATGCAGCTAGTTTTTACTTTCTAGAATAATATTGTGACCAAAGTATTGTCATTAACTTTAAGTATTTCCTACTGTCCTCAGTATGAGGAAGACATGCTGTCATGCTGGTAAGACATGATGGATACACATACATCTAGGCATTCATGATACAGCATCTTTCATAATAACAATTAATAATATCATCCAGAATTCATAAATTTGTACCGACAGATTCCCAAATTATCACATCTGTACATCCCATTTGCACTCTGAATTATCCACAGAAGTTCTCACAGTTAAGTTAATCAAAATACCCCAGCTACCAGCCTCCACCAGACAACATCTACTACACAGGGTTAGCCTTTTGGCCTGCAGGACCTCGGTAAAAAGAAAAAAGGTTAAGCGATATTTTCACCTTCTTGTTCCATCACCAGAGACTGACTGGTGTAACAGTAAACAGAACAGGAGTACTTTTGGCACCTTAGAGACTAACACATTTATTTGAGCATAAGCTTTCCGGACTCACCAACCTCACTGCCAGAGGAAAAGGCTGAGATGGCCTGTGAATGCTGGAGTCAGCACAGAACACTATACTACTGATTATTTTAACAAGGGATTCCCACAATTTTTCCCCCATGTACCAGGATGAGCCCATGGACAGACTTGGTGAGAGACTGGTGAATCCATTTATGTTCTCATTTAAATAAAACTCATGAAGAAAGAAGGCAGGACTACTGGGCATCAAATGTGTATGAAGTGCATTTAGCTAGAAACATATTTTCTTTCTGAAAAAACATACTATGTTGATTAGCAGAACACAATACATGGAAATAAATAATCCCTGGCAGGGATACGTTAGCAGTATCCAGAGAGGGTATGACTCCCTCCGAAGCAGGAAAATCAACTGTCCATGCACTTTGGCATCAGAATAATAGAAAGGGGTCCCAAGAGTTTCCTCCAGCACATCACTGGCACAGAACTGCAAGGTCCTCCAGCACCTACCGTACTTATGCCTGAGGCCAACCCTTATCAAATACAAGGCTCTGTGGGTGAAAGTTTCAGATATAGTACTCAAGGCCAGCCCTTGACCAAATGGTGCCCCAGGCGAGAAACGTCTCCAGTGCCCTCCCCCCACCTCCATTTGTTAAACTTTTAAATACCTTATTTTTTATTGCATTTGTAGCCCATTTCACGAGTTTGATGCACGATTTGCATGCATGATTTATCCCTGTCATAGAAGATTGACCGGCGACGCCCCGCCCCGTCCCTTATATACCCATGAGGGCATGGCTGACAACATTCTAGGAGGTTCAAGGAAAATGTAGTTGTCTGAAAGTCTAAAAGGTTTGATGAGATTCTACAAAGGTCCAGAACATTCTAGGTTAGTGAACAATGAAACTACATACAGAATACCTGACACATTTTACTTCTAGCATTCTATTTTCCCTTTTGTCACTAACAACAAAAACAGCACCCCAAGCCTGGCACCCTGGCGGTCGCCTGGGTCCCCTGGCCCTAAATTTGGCCCTGATAGTACTTACAAATCTGCTTTTCCTGTGTTCCCTGATGTCTTCAGGAGGTTTCTTCCTGGTCCTGCCAAACAAAATTAAACATTTATAGTTTGAATGTTAATTTTTTGGTACTTTATTGACTAATGATGTGATAGTGTCTTAGTAACTAATGGTTTAAAAGCCACAATGCAGCTAAGTAATTAAAGTGCTAATTGGTTAAGTGGGAGAGCATAAAAGGAAGGCATAAGGCATGGAGAAAAAGTTTGTGTTGAGATCAGAACAGCTATAAGTGCTGACCGATGTAAGAATAAATAAAAATAACCTTGAATTCTAAAGTGGTTGTAATAGTTATAACAAATTAAGTAGTGAGAGTGATGGACGTAGGAACTTGTGTACTAAATTTAAATACTTTGGGAATATATCCAAATTATTTTGCTTACTAAATTACTGTTTTCTTTCTATTTTGCAACTAAGTGTACTATTAAGACAAGTTTTCCTTTTAAATAATCTAATTTTTAAAATTGATTTTTCCTTCATGTTCAACAGTGAGCTTTAGTTTCCAAATTATTTTTTTCCCATTAGCATTCAATATTTTTCCAACTGAGATTAAATATAGTGTGGGGGCAGCAAAGCTGAAATATTTTTGTCCTTTGTAAAATATATTTGTTGCCACAATTGTTCATTTCAATTAAGGATAGAAGGAAAGTCTTGGTCAGCTGATCCTTATAACTGAGAAAATAACTTGCTGTACGATTAATTTGAGTAGTCTCAACCAATGTCACCAATGGTTTTGTTGTCTGAGTCTTACTTCTATTTGACTCACTTTAAAGTTACCTTAATATAATTATTTCATGCTGGCCAGGAATAGTTTCACAATCTCGTAATTACTATCGGTGTAGAAATGAGACTTAACTCTGCTTTCATTTTAAAAGTCGCTAATTTTAAAACTATATCACCGCGGAGGAAACAATCACACTAAATCTGGCTCTAAAGCTGTTGGAATAGCGCCAGTAGTTCGGATTTGGATGAAAGGATGATAAAAAAACAGCAACACCCATTGTTATATTTCTGCACGTGTAATTACTTCAAGGAAAATTAATGAAGAGGGGGTAGGGGACGCTTAACTTAGAAGATGTACCAAGTCACTGTCTCACCTGGACGGCCACTCACTCCCTCGTCTTGGATTAATGTCAAGGCAGCTTCTCTCTCAGGACTGATTTTACTGGGGTTTCACAGGGACGTTGACATCTCCTTCGGTTTATTGCTGAGAATCGCTGATGGAGGGAGGAGAGCCGCGGAGACTCCTTTAAAGCAGCTGTTTAATGCTACTTCATTTATTAATTAATGAATGCACTAGAAGGGGGCTGGCTAGGCGCTGTTACGACCCGCAAATTCTCGCTTCCCTGCTTGTGAAACCCTCACGCCTCTCGCCCCGCTTCACTGACGCTCGGTTTAAGGCGGTTTTTGCCCGCCCACGTGAGAGCGCGCCCGGCGGGAAAGCGGCTGCTGTTCCGCGGCCGCGTTTCGCGGCGTGTCTGGGGCGCCTGTTACATGTGAAGCCTCGTTTCACGCCTTTTAGAAACCGCGCGCCCAGCCTCGCGGCTGGAGCGATGGCGGCGCGTGTACGCGAAGAAACCGCGCACAACGCAGCCCGCCCCCCGCCGCGCGGGACAGCTGCGGCTCCGGCCCGGGAGGGAGGCAGGGAGCCCATGTTGTGTAGGGCAGCGGAGGTTTAAGTGACGCGAGAGGAAGGAGGAGGAGCTGGTGGGCCTCGGGCAGGCCTGGAGGGAGCAGCAGATGCCGAGCGCAGACTGTGACTGTCCCCTTTAAAAGAAGCGCTGATGAGCGTGGCGTGGAAATGGCCGAGGCCGAGCTGAGGCGGGAGGGTGAGGTGGGTAAAAGCCTGAGGAGGACGCCCCCGCCGCAGCCCCCTCCCGCCGCGGGGCCAGGCGAGGCGGTAACGGGACACACAGCTTCTCGCGGAGCGGGCTTTAGGCAGGGAAAGCTTGGAAGCGCCTAACAGCAGGTGACGGCGGGTTCGTGGTGAGCTCCGCGTGGGGCGGCCGCAGCGCCGTGGGAGCTGGGTAGGTGGGGAGCGTTGCAGGGCGGGGGGGCGCGGCTGCGTGGAGCCGCCGCCGGTGGGGTAAGGGTGTGAGGACCTGGCGTGTGGTGCGGGGCGCACCGGCTCCGCCAGGAGGCCGCTTCGAGGCTAGCGCTGAGGTAACGGGGGCGGGCCGAGGGGCTGGGCCTGCTTGCCTACCCGGCCGGGAGGGGGAGGGCACACGGGAGGAAGAAGGAAGCCGCCATCTTGGAGCGTCGAATCGCCATAACAAGGCACCAAGCGAGCGAGTGCGAGGACTTTTTTTACCCGGGAGAGCGGGGAGCGCAGCCGGCGGCGGCGGTGAGGAGGATGCGGGGTGGCCTTCGGGGCTGGGCATGGGGGCGCGCGGGCATCGGCCTGTACTTTAGTGAGGCCTGCGGCCTGCTCTGGAGAAGGGGCTGGGCCGGGCCTAGCGGGCGGCCACTCCGGACTAGGTGGGGGGTTACGCTGCGGAGGGACATGGTGGGTCTCATCCGCCCCCCGCCTGGGGTCGGTGTGTTCGGTGTCCCATGCGGGGCACTGGGGGCGAGAGCGAGCGCTTCGCGAAGGGGTGGCGCTGCGGTGTGTGCGGGGGGGGGGAGGCCGTGAAGTGGGGGGAGGCGTGTATCTGCTAGCCTGACCTTGAGGGGTGCAGGGGGGGCTTGGTGTTTCTGGTAGGGGACCCTGCACTGGCGCGGGGTTGGTGTATCTGGGGGGCACCGCCCCCCTCGGTGTCTGGGGCCCGGAGGGGGCGGGGATGGTCTTTTGTTTCCCCGACGGATGTTGCCGGAGTCGGGTGCCCGCTGATGTTGCGCAGATACATTTTTAGGGTTGTGCCTGTTCCTACAGGCTGCTCCTGTCTGGTCGCAAATAAACGCGGCTTATGTACGTTTGTTGTTAAACCGGGGCGCCCCTCGGCTGTGGTGGAGCCGGGCTGCCCCCGTTTTTGCCTGGTGAAATCGCTCCCTTCCCCCAAGCTTTGCAGAAACTGCTCCGGACACACTCACTAAAGCTCCTGTCGCTCCCAGGCAGAGGCCCATGGCGATGTGGGAGTGAAGCAATAAGTGTTTAAGCTGCTGCGCTCCATTGTTTCGGAAAATGAAACGTTCAGTTTTTTGGGGGGAGGTGGGGAGAAGGATGAGAACATGGTTGAAATTTCTAAACTGATTGGAGCTGCAGTGAGGTCCTTATGTTAGAGGAAATGTAGGTCGGTTCTGGAGCAGCTCACCTCGGCCTCAGGACTTTAGAGGACTATTTGCTTGAACCCTAGCAAACAATGGAAGACGTGGTTCCTGGGGTCACTTAAAAAGCGCCCCCTAATTTTGTATTTGTTCATGTAGCATTGTGTGCTCTTTTTAGGCAAAAATCAAAGTTCCTCGGGGAAAGGAGGATGTTTACATGCAGAAAGGGCAGTGGAAATGTGTAGGGCAGCAGCTTCCATAGTCTGCATACGTGGTCAAAATCAAGAAAGGAAATGCTTAGAATAGGGGGGTGGTGAGCTTTACTAGTAGAGGGCACTAGCTTTCTAATTGGTGGTGTTGCTTGTCCCTGTAATTTTAGGTTTGTTCAGATTTATTAAATAGTTTTACTTTATTACATATTATACTTTAAAGTTTTGGAATCCTACTGTGGGTGCGGGTTAAGATATTTAAAGGCACGTTGCCAGGTAAAATAAAAATGAAAGTGGGGTACTAACAACACATTATTAAAAAAGTTTAAAGTTGAATTTACCTCTTGCTGTATCTTTCTCTGCTGTTTATATTTTTTGTTCTCCTGTCCTAGCTATATGCTTCAATATTTGAGTTGTAACACAAGGGAAATGTCTTAATCCAAATAGTGTTTCCCTTGACTTCTTAAAAATGAAAATATTTTTATTAAAACACTTTAAAATATTTTTGGGTCTATGGCAGTGTCCCTGTAAATTAAAGGTACTTGAAAATGACATCCATCTGAAAATATTTCACCTACTCATAACAAGAGTACCATCTAAAATGACTGACTGACCCAGAGATTGGAGAGAGGTGTTTTTTTTTTGTTTTTTTTTTTAAGATTGCTTTGTGCTGTTGGCAGTACTTCACATACTAACTTTAATTGTTTCCCTTCCTTAGTAAGTCATTTGCTCTCTTTACTTTGAAACAGAAATAAAGGAAAAGGGGAATGTTTGAAAAAAAAATAAACTTGATTATAAAACCATAAAAGTTGGCAGGAAGACTCAGAAGCAGGTTGTAGTACCTGAAACTGTTTTTGAAAGTGGCTAGATATTGGTGTCCCTTTAAGGAATGTTAGTATTTGAATTCTATGGGTGGATTTTACCTGGGTATGGGGACAGGTATCTTATAAACAACATTTTTATAAGAGTGCATTAATCAACCAATGCTGCCTTTGTTTTGCATTTATTGTGTAAAATGCAGCTGCTTTGTGGTGATACTATATGTCAAGCCTGTAAATCCTTTTTTGAAAAGGCCGTTGATAGGCCTGTAGAGTTTACTTGTTAGTAACAATTCTAGGGTTACTTCAAACAAATTAATCTTACAATTTTGTACTTTAGTAACTTTCTATGAAGAGTGTGTGTGAGATATCTTGTTTGCCAAACAGTCAGTTATAGTTACTTTTCCAATACTCTGCCACTAACTTTAAATTTGTTTTTTATGTATCTGTTTTCTGAGAGCACCAGGCAGGTTTTTCAGTGACACTTATTTTGAATGGAACTCAAAGGGTGTTAGCTCAATTAAAAAATTAAGGGGGGAATCTCTATTGATACATTTGTATCTGAATTGCTATCTCTAATTAGAAAACTTAACCACTGTGAGTAATAATTTGTTTTTTTAGGTTTTGTGAATGTAGTAAAACAGGAAGCTGTTTTGATTCACTAAGAGTGAAGGACTTGGTTTCACTATTTGAAATTGAAGTTTTATTGTTTAAATTGTACATCTTACCTGTTAAACCAGCTGTTAAAATTAAACCTCTACTTAAACAGAAATAGAATTTATAACTTTCAGATTTCCAGTGTTTTTCAGATTACTTCAGATGATTTTCATCTTGCTTACCGTATTAGTGTGCTCTTCTCTCCCCCTTCTCCTCCAGTTGAGATATTAAAGTAATTGCATAGTGCCCTCCGCCCCCAGTTTTCCCTATAATTTATAATACAGTGGTATTCTTCATCTCCTGTCCTTAATAGATGTGTAGCATTGCTTTGTGGTGGTAAACAGCTGCTGTGTTCTGTCCCAGAGGTGGCTGCACTTCAGGCTTGGGTGAAATAATCTCTCTGACTCAAACCTATGTTCCTGGGGTGTAGTTAATATTTGTAAAGCACTTCATTACATAAAATATGTTAAAAGTACACATTTTTACAGAAAGAATAGGAGTACTTGTGGCACCTTAGAGACTAACAAATTTATCTCTAAGGTGCCACAAGAACTCCTATTCTTTTTGCGGATACAGATTAACACGGCTGTTACTCTGAAACCTGTAATTATGCAAGGCACGTTTTTACAGAGCTCCACATGATGCCATAAAATGATAGTTGTGTGCTCAGTTTTAAGTAAGGAAGTTAACTTTTGGTTTATTCGTGACACTTGATCTTTTGGGTGCCTTTGTTTAAAGTACCGAGGATTTGGATGCTTGTTCTGGTAGTGCTTCAGTTCAAGTATCAAAATAGTTTGTAATAATAGTAATGTGATATATTTTTACACACTCAATCCATGTATTAATTGTTTTTTTCTGCATCTTTTTCAGACTGAAGTGAGTGAATTCAGATATAATTCAACTTTGTTAGAGGGCTTTTTTAAAAAAAAAAGTTGTTCCACGGTGCATCAGAGCAAGTTACTACTTTACTGTTGAGTGACTTACAGGTGCTTGCCTGCATTGCAATAAAGGACTCATATATTGAGCAAGACTTATTTATCTCTTCATTTTGGAGAGTCTAATAAACTGTTATTACAGTTTCTGTACTGACTTTCAAAGTTTTGAAGTCTAAAAAGACATCTTTACAAATAAAAACATGAGCACGGCCAGAACAGAGAACCCTGTTATAATGGGTCTATCCAGTCAGAATGGGCAGCTGAGAGGCCCTGTAAAACCAAGTGGGGGCCCAGGAGGTGGGGGGACACAGACTCAGCAACAGATGAACCAGCTGAAAAACACCAACACAATCAATAATGGCACTCAGCAGCAAGCACAGAGTATGACCACCGCTATTAAGTAAGTATTTGCGTAAATGTTAAGCAGCATCTTAAACAAGTGTTTGAGCTGCCAGGCATTGGAGAGAATAATATTTCTTGTGTTGATATTTAAGTTTTATGTCCTATTGTTACTTTAAAATTCAGTATAGGCGGTCAGATGAGGAATATGAACTACTGATAATTCAGAAATAAATGTGAAATTAATAGACTTTCTCAGACAGATCCTGGTTATTGATCAGTTGTGAGAATTAATAGTTAAGGTATTTTCTCAAGTTGTATACTATTGAAAAGCGTAGGTTGATGGCCTACCTTAATTTCTTTTCTTGATAGCTTTTCCCCTGAGAAACACCTTCTCATCCTGATCACTTGTTCAGGATTGATGCTAGGGATGAGGGGAAGATGTGGAGTCTATTGTAGTTTAATACAAGTGTGTATGACCATAGCTTAATACAAGTGGCAAGTTGTGACATAATGGACTTTAAAGTCACTTTGTTCTGAGTATTGTCTTGTGTCTCTGTCCCCCGCCCCACCCATACACACACACACATATAGTTCAATTACATGACATTTAGTAGATATTTCTCAGTAAATGCTAGAACTAGAGCTAAATATTTTAAAACTGGGAATGCCAGTTTTTATTTGACCTAAACCACTCATTTTCTTTCCTGGGTGATTTGCAAAACATGATTTAAAAAAATGTCTGATCCCTCAGTTTAACACTTCTTTTGATACCAGTACAGGTTTGAATGAAGTGTACCTGGAACAAGTGCAACACTACGCCCCCTCCCCAACTTAGGAATTTCTGAAAACGCATTATAAAATGTGGATTTGGGAGTTGGAAATTGGAGGAAAGAACTGTCCAGATAGTTTCAAGTTTTGGTCTGTTATAAGAACTAGACACTTGTGTATGGATAATTATTTTTCTTCTGTAGTGCATGAATTAAAACTATAAACATATTTGCTTTTAACTGCTTTAGTAATTTTGAAGAAACTGCCTCTCAGATGAAAAGAATGCAATTCATAAAAGTGGTCCAACATATAGTTTTGGTTTAAATAGTCAAAAATCTTATGCGTTGCTGAGAGTCTGGCTAACAGGACATGGTGAACTGATTATCAGCTGGGGGTGGGAAGAAAACTTTTCTCCTTTTTCCCCCTCATGGTTTAGCGTTGTATAAATTAGACAAATGAATTATGGGTTCTTACTGTCTTTCAAGACATTAGCTATGAGCACTTGACACTGTTGGGAGCAGATACAGGTTATGATGGACCAGTGCTGTGTTGTCATATGGCAGTTCTTATAATCCTATCTTTTTCCAAAGATAAGATTGGCTAATGTTACTTGTCATGTTCGGTTCTGAAATAGTGAGGGGAACTTGATGAGGTGAAAAGTTGTTGATCATATTTGTTAATGGTTATAAGAGTGAGTAGATAATCAGTGCTTGAGAGACTCCTCTCTTACAATTGTCTAAGATAAGAGCAGCTTTTCTGGATGAAATAATTAGGCCAGGTTCTTTGATGCATTTACTACATTGCACCATTTACGTGGATGCTGTTTAGAGAGAAGTATAATGCTCCCAGTTTGGGGAATTCAGGGACTTCTGAGTTCTAATTCTTGTTTTGTCATGGTCCTCCATGGTCCTGTCATGGTCCAGGTTAAGGGTTTGTGTTTAGTTTGTGCAAAGTACTAATTGTTACTAAAACAGAATAGAATTATTTAGGGATATTAACTAGTGCCTTCACATTGCAGACCTGGTGATGACTGGAAGAAGACTTTAAAACTCCCTCCAAAAGATCTGAGAATCAAAACTTCGGTAAGGATGTTTTAAAGGTAACTGTAAGCATGGGGTTGAGAATGTGAGATAAATTGCAGTGACAGTGTGCTAACAGTGAGAGAATTCATTTCTGATCTATTTTTAAAACTTAATTAAAAGTAGATAGTAATATACATTCTTAGAGATACTTGGCAAATATGTTTCCCTTCTCTCTCAAGTATGTTGAAACTCAGGATATATTTTTACTTACTCTAAGAATACTACAGGATGAAGTCTTAGTGCTTTTACTGCAAAACAGATACAAAGTTTTAAGTGTGTATGCAGATTACTTTGCTTGGTCCCCAGTAACCAATACTACCTAATTATCCATGGTTGCACTACACAGATTTTTGTGAACTTCTGTATGATGACGGATGGTTGGAAAGGGCTTATTACTCCATTTTGCCTTGTCTTTGTCCTGGATTATTCCGTCGGACCAGTTTATGGGGATAATTTGTATGAACTGGTCTTACTGTTCTACTTTCTTAACTACTCAGGATGTGACCTCCACAAAAGGAAATGAGTTTGAAGATTACTGTCTGAAACGGGAGTTGCTGATGGGAATTTTTGAAATGGGCTGGGAAAAACCATCTCCTATTCAGGTTAGTACAGAGCAGATTCTTTGTGCCACATGCTGATTGCTTCATCTTAGAGATCTCATAGTCAGTCATTTAAAGTTTTTGGGCATCCTTGAGGTTTTGACACTAAGGCTTTGACAGTATAATTTCTGAGAAACTCACTTTATACTAAACTAAAAAATACCTAGTAACATAGAAATTAGGCTTTTTTTACCTTTTAAAGGCTTGACATATGATTCTTCTGCTCATCATAGAGAGGTTGGGGGTTGTAGACCCCAATTCGCTAAGATACTTCCAGTGTGTAAGTAGTCCCATGGACATCAGCAATCTTCTCTGTTCACTTTTATGGACAAACTTAATAGCTCTGAGTTGATCTAAGCACCACAGAGGTCGTCATCACAAAAAATCTCTGTATAATCTTACTGCAGTTCATCTCACCCCTTAGTTGCAACTCTGTGCCAGTCTAATCACAAACCTCTCAGCAGAGGTGGGACAAAAGGTGACTGAGATGCACTTCAATGGAAGCTAGTACAAACTCCCCAGTAAAGTTCTCTCTCACTCTTGTTCTGGTGTTTCTCTTGTTTTGTGATCTGCACATTGTCTCAATTTTTTTTTTTTTAAATTGAGCACTGGAGAAGGATTAAAGTACACACAATTGTGCCGTTTCACCTCATCATGGGGAATATGATACAAGGCATTCTGAACACTTGTCTTCACCCAGGCTATAAGTCTTAAAGAATGGTTTTATACTTTTTACTGAACAGCAGAAAGAAATATACTTCTGGTCTTTGAGTCTGGAGCTGGCTCCATAGAGGATGTCTTAAATTTCAAAAGCTAATAAGCCCTTTGTTTTCACAATGTAATGTTAAAATATATACACGGTCTTGAAGTCACGCAGGCAGTTTTCCTTACTTCCTACCTAGACCTTTTTCCAGTCTAATTGGTGTCTGGAATGGGGGTTAGGGTGGAGAGCCCTTCTCTCCCCATGGGATGGTTTGATAGCACCTCTCCCCCATCTCCTTTGTTGTACCTAATATGTGTACACCCTGCACATTAGGATCATTCCTGTGGTAGCTGTTCCATTCAGTCTGTCTATGACCAGGCTAGACTAGTGGGGCATTGATAAACGGGATACTGGGAGCAGTTTTCTCACAAGTGGGATGCTGAAATGCTTTTGCTTGATCAGTTTGTCGTCTTTGTGATGAGGCTGGTGTACTTTCATATGTAGGGTCTTATAACTCAGTGTTGCATTGGAAAGTTCTCCTGTCCCTTATCGGGGTCAGTGTTAAATGGGGCCTATTTTAAAAAAAAAAAATTTTTAAAGCTGTAGTTGAGGTTGTTTTATTGTTGCATTGCCCTGTGCTTGCTTTTCAGGAGGAGAGTATTCCCATTGCTTTGTCTGGTAGGGATATCTTGGCTAGAGCTAAAAATGGAACGGGCAAGAGCGGAGCCTACCTCATTCCCTTACTTGAACGGCTAGACTTAAAGAAGGACAATATACAAGGTGAGCTGAAGACAGGTTTACATGAAGCTCCATCTAGGAACTAACATGAGTAGCCTGGCTGCTGCACGCCAGTATTGGTGGGATGAGACATTAGAAGATTGTAGCCATCAGTGTAGCTTGATGGCCTGCAGATTTATACCTAAAATTGGTGGCTGAATTTGTCAAAGCAACCTGGGGATTTGGACACACTTTCAATTAAAATTAATCCCTAACACTGCTTTGAAAATCTCAACTACTACAAATTTCTCCTCATCCTTGCTTATATGCCCTGAAAAGAAGTGTGGGGTACAGGTGGCTGGGGTATAAGTTGTGGCTGGCACTATTTAATAGCACGCAAGGAATGCCAGTTAACTCAGTGCTTCAACACAGCGATATTTCCTTGTCATGAAGAATACCCATGCAGTTTCCATGACGAGTCATTCAGAATTTTCATAGACCTCCGTAAACCCGCTAAAGTTTAGCCATCATAGAGTTTGAGTGCATGTGTTCATTAGGATAATCATTCTTTAGTGCCTTTTTGAACTGGGAGGAAGGCAGTATTAAAAGATAAAATGCATCCTCTGTGCTGAGGATTTGTGTATCTTCTCTTTCAGCAATGGTGATTGTTCCCACTCGAGAACTAGCATTGCAGGTCAGTCAGATCTGTATCCAGGTTAGCAAACACATGGGAGGTGCCAAAGTGATGGCAACAACAGGAGGAACCAATCTGCGTGATGACATAATGAGGCTTGATGATACAGGTTAGGACACTTCCCAATTAAGGTTGCTGCTCTTTAGTGGCTTGCACAGTACTGCAAAGCCTAGCACTAAAATCTCTCCCTTCCAGCTATTATTATCCTAGCATTGGCCTTTTATGAGCCAGGCTGAGGCTTTATGCATCCATTCTGCATTCATCTCTAAGGACTGGTCTGTGCAAGCCTCTAGTTTGCAGGAAACTGGGGTGTAAATATGCTGTGTGCTAACTGTCCAGGTGGACTCTGCTTTAGTGCACTTTGATCTACACCGCTTTGAAACAGGAATACCTCCAAGCATACTACAGAACTTATAGTGAGCGGGAATGGGGTCCACGTAGACGATTAGTATATGTCAGGCTACCTTGAGGTAGATTTACATCCCAATTTTCCACAAACTGTTTGTACAAACAGGCCCTTAAAGTTGACTTAGTGTAATTGTCAGCCAAGCCAATGTTGTATATTTGTACTGTTTCTTATCCAAGCAAAAATCCACCTAAATGTATTTTCTTTTAAAATTTACAGTGCATGTGGTGATAGCTACCCCTGGGAGAATTCTGGATCTCATCAAGAAAGGAGTAGCAAAGGTTGAACACGTCCAGATGATAGTACTGGATGAGGCAAGTTGCTGTCTTAACGATTTGCAAAACATGGAAAGATATTTAACAGGAAGTTACAACAATGACACATCTCTGCAGGCCTGCTCATTGAGCATTGCTGGCCATTAAAATTGTCAGACTTTCTGTAGACACCATAAAGCTGAGATTGATCCATTTCTGCATTTTTGGGTGGCGAAAGTCGTCTGGGAGGGAAGAGTTTTCAACATGTACTTTTCTCAGAGACTGATAGAAGCAAACTGATAGGGAAAGTTTGCTTTCCCCTTATTTTGTAGGACCACTGAGCATTAGGTTAACAATCTCTTCTGAAATGGGTAGCTCTTACTCTTCCATTTAAAATGACTGTTGTAATACAAACCTCTCAGTATAAACTAATATACAAAGATCCAGTAGATTCATAGATTCCAAGGGGTCTGACCTCCTGTACAACACATTCCCCAAAATAATTCCTAGAGCATATCTTTTTAAAAATCCAACCTTTGGTAAACTGTTCAAATGGTTATTCTCACCATTAAAAACATTATGCATAATTTTCAGTCTGAATTTGTCTATCTTCAGCTTCCAGCCATTGGATCATGTTCTACCTTTTTCTGCTAGATTGAAGAGTCCATTGTTGAACATTTGTTCTCCAATAGAGTAAAAGCGACGTTCCTTCTAACTTCCCTTGAAACAACTGAATCTGAGTCAGGGCGCTGGGAGAGTGGGGATGTGAGAAATAGCTTGCTACGTCCGATAGACATTGGGTTCATGCTGGATAATCGGCTGAACCTAATCTAGTTTGATGCTGTGGCCAAAAAGGCTAATGCGATCCTTGGATCCATAAACGGGAATCTTGGGTAGGAGTAGAGGTTATTTTACCTCTGTCTGGCACTGGTGGGGCTGCTGCTGGAAAAGTTTGTCCTGTTCTGGTGTCCCCAATTTAAGAAAGATGTTGAAAATTTGGAGAGGATTCAAAGAGCCATGAGAATTATTAAAGGGTTAGAAAACATGCCTTATGGTGATAGACTCAAGGAACTTAATCTATTTCACTTAACAAATAGCTGACTGCGAAGAGTTACAAAGGGATCTCACAAAATTGGGTGACGGCAATGAAACGGTAGATGGATTTAATCAATGTTGAATTTTGAAGTAATGTGCCTTGGGAAAACGTAATCCCAACTATACATACAAAATGATAGGGTCTAAATTAGCTGTTACCACTCAGGAAAGTGACCTTGGAGTTATTGTGGCTATATCTCTGAAAACATCTGCCCAGTGTACAGTGGCAGTCATAAAAGCTGCCAATGTTAGGACCAATTAGGAAGGGGATAGATAAGATAAAAATCATCATGTCACTATATAAATGTGATGGTACACCCACACCTTGTATACTGCATGCAGTTCTGGTTGCTCCATCTCAAAAAAGATACATTAGAATTGGAATAGATGCAGAGAAGGGTAACAAATTATTAGGAGTGTGGAACAGCTTCTGTATGAGAAGATAGTGAGACTGGGACTGATCAGCTTAGAAAAGAGATGACGAAGGGGGGGAATGTGATAGAGGTCTATAAAATCATGAATGGTGTGGAGAAAGTGATTAGGACAACATTATTTACCCAAAGGGTAACGTAACACAAGATGAAACTCATAGGCAGCATGTTTAAAACAAAAAAGTATTTCACAGAGTCAAGCTGTATAACTTGTTGCCATGGGATGTTCTGAAGGCCAAAAGTATAACTGGATTCAGAAAGGAATTAGATAACTTCATGGGGGATAAGCCCATCAGTGGCTGTTAGACAAGATACTCAAGGTCACAAACCTGTGATCCACGTGTCCCTAGACCTCCCAACCTTGTGACGCTGGGACTGGATGGTAGGGATGGATCACTTGAAATTGCCCTGTTACGTTCATTACCTCTAAAGCATCTGGCACAGGCTGCTATCACAGACAATACTGGGTTAGATAGACCAGTCATCCGACCTAGTATGGCTGCTCTTCTGTTAAGGTGGGGAATTGATCAATCTGTAAGTACGTACATGGAGAACAAGTATTAAATAATGGTCTCTTTATTCTAGCTGAGAGGTGTAACATAATCCAGTGGATGGAAGCTGAAGCAAGTCAAGTTCAGATTAGGAATAAGGTGTACATTTTAAACAATGAGTAATTAACCATTGGAACAGTTTACCAAGGATGCTGGTAGATTCTCCATCACTGACAATTTTTTAAATCAAGTTCAGATGTTTTCTGAAAGATATATATGTCTCTAGGAATTATTTTGTGGAAGTTCTATGGCCTGAGTTGCGGTCCAACTAGATGATCACAAGGGTCCCTTCTGGCCTTAGAATCTATGAATTCCAGTTAAGGAATGGGAAATCTCTTCTGCTCTTCCTTCTTCAGTCTGGTATAGCTCTTAAATTGGAAGAGTTGGAAGTGAGGCAGGATAAATTGCATTTCTCAGTGTTTGCAGTTGAAGTAAAGCTTTTCCCTAGTAGGTAAATAAATCTGTCCATGAAGCATTATACTCAAAGCAAGCTTTCTACCCCACAAGTTGAGGAGAACATTACAGGTCTGTCTCATCTTACGCTGGGGTTACGTTCCGCGGTCAGCGCCTAAAGTGAAAACCGCGTATAGTCAAAATTACATTGAGTGTAATGGCGGGCAGAATCGCCCGCACTACAGAAACAGTATTTAAATTATTTTTCTCTTTTTTTTTTCTTTTTTTTCTTGTTTTTGCCGACCGCGTAAAGCTGAAATCGCATGTTAAATGCGCCTAAGATGTGACAGACCTGTAGTTATATTTCATGTTCTAACTTAACATTAATCAAAAATATCCGGAATTTGCAGCACTGGTATGTGTGATATATATTTTTTCCTTCTCATTGCAGGCAGATAAATTGCTGTCTCAGGATTTTGTTCAAATAATGGAGGACATTATTCTTACGCTACCTAAAAACAGGCAGATTTTGCTCTACTCAGCCACTTTCCCTCTTAGTGTACAGAAGTTCATGGTAAGTGGCCTCTTGATGCCCATTTGGGTATGCAGTGCATGGATGTGTGGAGACTTTTCCCTCATGCACGTAGGTAAATGTGCATCATGTAAACAGTTTTTTTTTTCCCTTTTTTTCCCCCTTGATGTGATTTATGCATGGGTATTCTAAGTTGCATTCTGGATTTAGTTTTGTATCCTAAAAACATTAAATGGGGATATTAAATAAACGTGCATTGTACATAGCCAATATTAATAAGAGAAAATAATCTCTGCAACTGCGGTCTTGAGATGCACACTCCTGTTTAGCTTTCTGTCATTGTTGTGCTAGCATAACTATGTTGACAGGTGATGCATCTTTGTGTATTTGATGCATCTCAAATGGTAGGATAGTAGGTTAGGTAAGAAAATACTTACTTTTTGTGAGTAGACAGGCATGTCTTTTCTACCTTAATTTAATTTGAAATGCCTCTTTATTTCAGAATTCCCATTTGCAGAAACCCTATGAGATTAACCTGATGGAGGAATTGACCTTGAAGGGAGTTACCCAGTACTATGCCTATGTAACTGAGCGGCAGAAAGTACACTGCCTCAATACGCTATTCTCCAGGGTAAGTATGCTACTGGGCAGTGTGATGCAACTAGAACACCAGTCTGAACCACTTCATTTATCCTTCAGAACATAACTTAATGGCAGAGATATGCATTCTAGCAAGAAAAGAGATTTTCCTTAACCTAGTGTTTTTGTTCTTTAAAAATGGCTTTCTTTAAATGAACAGTGACATCTTGGACTATTTACTTTCATGCTGTAGCTTTGAAATTTTGAAGCCCAGGATCTTTTCTGAAAATGCATATTCTCTTGCTGAACTATTAAACTGCAGACCTCCTGATGGGAGAACTGTCATTATCTTTTTGCAGCCAGAAGAGTGAGTGACTTCTAGCTGGAATCCCAGGTGCATGTTTTGCATTCCCGAAAAAGATGCATTCCCCTCAGATTTCAAAGCTTTGTAAGTAAAGTGCTGCTGCTGTTTAACACCTCTCTCTCTCTCTCTTCAGCTCCAGATTAACCAGTCAATCATTTTCTGCAACTCCTCACAAAGGGTTGAACTGCTAGCCAAGAAGATCTCCCAGCTGGGCTATTCCTGCTTCTATATCCATGCTAAAATGAGGCAGGTGAGTGTGAAGCTATACCAGTTAGTTTGAAAGCAACTGATAAAAACTTAATACAGGTGTGAATTAGAATTGTAATATTTAGTCCGGATTTGCTAGTCCTTCAAGAACTGTAACTCAAAAGTGTTGTACTGTTTTTTAACATTGACATCATTGTCTCAAGATGGGAGCTAGTTTAGTTAAAGAAATCTTGATCATATTTCTTAGCACAGCAACTCAGTCACATGATCAAAAGCACCTTAATTAAAACCAGTTTTGATACACATTTCATGTTTTACATTTAAATTGTCTTATGTGATTCCATTGATATGTTTCACGATTTTAGGCCAGTTCTCATCATGGTTTAGCTCCAGACTTCAATATTGATCTTGTTACTGATATTAAATGTGTCATCTCACCAAACTAGCAAAAATTGGTGGTAGGCTCAGATGCCATTTGTAACTAAATTTCATTTTGAAACCTTTGATTCCAATTTATAAAAAACGTATGTTAGAATTTTTCAGCTGCTACTCCCTGGTAAAACAAATAATCCAAATACTCCCAGGGCTGTAAACAAACTTTTTTATGTGGTGTTTTCTGGCTGCTCTCAATATTGACCATTGAAATCTGAATAAAAAGTTGGTTCTTAGTGGCACAAATCAGACTTCCGACTAACTGATCTTCACAGCACAATGCAGTGCATATTTGTTTATGCATCTCAGGCCTATCGTTTATTTAAACTGGTTGCCTAAGATTGATGATACTTGAATTTTTGTCAGTGCTGCCAAGGTGGTGCCATGGTTATTGATATGTAAAAATAAGAGTAGTGAGTGAAGACTTGAGTTAGCAGAAAGAGACTGTTTTTTCTTACATTGATTTATAACCTAAATTATGAATCTCTAAGCAATAAAGTAAATTGAATATTTTTACTCAACAAATAACCCATTGTCTTGAGAAAGACTTGATTAGTCAAAATATCTGGAATGAAAATAAGTAACTTTGCAAATTTTAGATTTTCTTTAGGACGTCTGTAATCCAAGTGTACTACTAGGAGACGTGATTTCTAATCCCAATTGATTTATTGTGACTTCAGGCAAATCACTTAATCTGTCTGCTTCAGGCCTTCTCTAAATACAATTTTGTGTAGCTTTTCAGTACAGAAGCTGATGTAATTAAATTCATACAAGCCCTTTGGATAGACACTCTTCAGTTAGTGCTTTAAATTCGTTTACTTTAAGAGGCACTCTTAAGCAGATTGTCCATCCAGGGGGATTGCATCAATTAATCTGCATTAGTTTCTGACCAGTTTAGTTAAATATCTATACCTAAAAGTTGTACCAAAAGCCTCTTTTGTGAAGCACTTTATAAAATGGATGAAAGCACAAGAAGTGCTCAGTATTATTATTGAAGAGTGTGTTCAGTTTTGCATGTTCCAGTGTTTATTCCAACTCATGGGGGAGAGGAGTAATAGGATCCATGTTTCAATTTGTAAAAGCTGCTAATATTTTTTTCTGCTTTACCAGGAACACCGTAATCGTGTGTTCCACGATTTCAGAAATGGCTTATGCCGGAATCTTGTTTGCACTGGTAAGTGTTTCCTTTCTTTTTGTTTAATTTTTTTTTTCAGTTTTAGTAGTAAAAACAGACCGTTTGACTTCTAGAGGTTGCAACTGGAACCAGACTATATACACAATCAATTCACCTGCTTTTTATCATAATGAAGAAAACTGATACTTGCCTTCAGTGATCAGAATCTTTCAAGACTATTAGAAATGTCAGGCTGGAAGGGACCTTGAGGGGTCATGTAGTCCAGCCCCCTAGTGCTGAGCCAGGACCAAGTAAACCTAGACCATCTCTGACAGGTGTTTCTCCAGCCTGTTCTTAAAACTCTTCAGTGAAGGGAATGCCGGAGTCTATTCCCAGAGCTTAACTTCCCTTGTAGTTAGAACGTTTTTCCTGATACCTAACCTAAATCTCCCTTGCTGCAGATTAAGCCTATTACTACTTGTCCTGCCTTCAGTGGATGTGGAGAACAGTTGATCACTGTCCTCTTTATAACAGCCCTTAACGTAGTTCAAGACAGTTGTGAAGTCTGAGTGAGGACTTCTTTTATCAAGGCTAAACATGTTTAGTTGTGTTAACCTTTCCTTAAAGGTCAGTGTGGTTTTTTTGTTTTGTTTTTTGTTTTTGTTTTTTCCCTAAACCTTTCATCACTTTTGTTGCTGTCCTCTGGACTCTCTTCAGTTTGTCCACATCTCTCCTAAAGTTTGGTCTCCAGAATTGGACACTTATCTCCAGCTGAGGCCTCACCAGTGCCAAGCAGAGCAGGACAGTTGCCTCCCATGTCTTAATACGGGGCTCCCCTGTTAACACACTTCAGCTTCTTAGCCTTTTTCACAACTGCATCACATTGTTGACTCATTCAATTTGTGATCTACTATAACTCCCAGATCATCTTCAGCAGTACTACCACCTACCCAGTTATTCTGTATTTTGTAGTTGTGCGTTTGATGTTTCCTTCCTAAATGTACTACTTCACATTTATCTTTATTGAATTTAATCTTTTTGATTTCAGACCAATTCTCCCATTTGTCAAGATCATGTTGCATTCTAATCATGTTCTCCAAAGTGCTTGCAACCCCTCCAAGCTTGACATCAGCTGTAAATTTTATATGCTTACTCTCCTCGCCATTACCCAAGTTTTTAATGAAACTACTGAATAGTACCAGGCCTAGGACTTGACCCCCTTTGGGACCCCACTAGATTGTCCAGGTTTGACAGTGAACCATTGAACTACTCTTTGAGTACGATCTTTCAACCAGTTATGCACACCCTCATAGTAATTCAATCTAGACGACGTTTCCTTAATTTGCTTATGAGAATCATGTGGAACTGTATCAAAAGCCTTATTAAAATCAAGGCCAGTAACCCAGACAAAGAATTAGATTTGTTTGACATAATTTGTTGACAAATCCATGCTGGCTATTTCTTATAACAGTTTTATTCTCCTAGGTGCTTACTTTAACAAATTATTAAACAATCAATTTGTATCTTTATGTAACATTACTGTTTAAATGCTACCGTAAGATTGAGAGAACACTCCTAACAGGAGATTTCAGGCATATATATGCAAACTGTGGCTAAATAAGGACAAAAGGCAAACGTTAAATTCTCCTGCCCTCCTCCTCCAACACTGACTTGGAATGTTTTTGAGGTATTCATTATTTGCATATTATCGTGAACCATGTAGCATCCTTCCTGTTTATGCTGAGTTTTACTCATATCCCACCTAAATGATTGTGTAAGAGTAATTTATAAGACTACCCTTTGATTAGTTTTGCATTTGACACATGGACTGCTTTTAAGGCAGCATTTGACACATGAAGTGCTTTTAAGGCAGTTACGTACTTCTTTACATAGGATAATTTTAGGAGCAGCTGAAGTATAACAAAAAAACTTGTTTAACCTTTTTAATAACTGTAGCTTCTTCCTTTAGGGCCTCTTACATTATCAGTTACATAGTCTGGCCAAGCTCCTAGTATCCTGCAGAGCATCCCCATATGTTGTAGGTAGCAGTCATTACCTTACTTCATCATAAATTGGTGTTTAGTTTTTGAAAGGATAACTACCACCAGAGTGCATGAGTCATGACGAACTTGATACTAAAAAAGTAATTTCTACATAGAGCGGTATAGCTTACTTTTACACACTATTGTGTCAACTATTGAGGATCAAACTTGCCTATGAATCCTTCTTGTAATTTATCTTTTGCCACAACCGTAGTATTTTTAATATTTATACATGTAAAATATTAATTAGTTGAAAAAGTATGTAGGTACTCTATCTGCACTAACTTTGTTCTGTTACATTTGTGGGGGGTTTTAGATAAAATTAAGGTAAATTGCTGATTCTTATTTTGAAGAACAAATTTTTTTTTAAGTGTTCTGTTTTAAACAAACACTTAAAGAACTGTGTGAAACTGCAGTACTGCCTTCATTCAGCCTGTTGTCAGGATTCCCCCACTACAGTAGTTGCTGACAAGTGGTGGTGTTGACTTCATCAATTCAGTACATGATTGGAAGCTTGTATTCTAAGAATAGTAACTTTTTAACTTCTCCAAAATGCATCAGAAGTAAGGCAAAATAGTTAAATTAGCTGGAAAACCAGTTAGTCTTTAGAGACTCAATTAAAAATGGTGTACTTTCCCTTCAAGGGGAAAGGGTGTTGTGAAATGGATGTTCAGAAGTAAGCAAAATGCTAGAGGAGTTCATGTGAAGGATCCTCAATACCAAGTCTGGAAAGCTCGTGTCTTGATTGTTCTTCACAATGTTACCCATGCCCAAAATGGGTGAGGGGAAGATTTTTTTTTTTTTTTTTTTTGAACAAAAATTAAATACAAAATAAGCAGCTCTCCCAGGAGAGGTTCACCATCCAGTTTCTTAAATATACTAACAATGTTTTAAGGGTATTTTATCATGCTCAAGTAACCTCTCCATCCTGGGTAGGCTTTTCCCCCTAGCTCCTGTTGTACCCTCCCATTCCAGCTAGTGTGGTGTTTTTGGTGAAATAAAATCCATTAATTAAATGGAATTCTGTTTCAGATCTGTTTACCCGAGGTATTGATATCCAAGCTGTGAATGTGGTGATAAACTTTGATTTTCCAAAGCTGGCAGAGACGTATCTCCATCGTATTGGCAGATCAGGTGAGGGAAGGGAAGTGTTGTTCAGGGAAGCTGTGCTAATAAATAAGTATAATTTACTTCTGCTTTTTATTCTGAAGCATTGTGGGCATCTCTAAAATGGCTTGAAGCGAGTTGGTGGGTTGTTTTCATTTGGCCTGTAGAAAGACAAACTTCATTCCCATTTCACCAAGGGAAAAGCTGTGTAAAGACCTTCTATTTTTAAGGTGTGTTGGAGCATGATACAAAAGAGGATTAAATGGTTAGGGTATTGAAATTGGCCCAAATATCTGTTAACTTTTGAATAGTTTAATCAAAATATATTTTCAGCCTCCTAAGGCTGACAGGTTCCTTCTCTAAGAAAACTACTCAAATAGTTGTGTGCATGTGCATTTTAAACACACACTTTTTTTTCTGCAGGGAGTGGGAGAGAAGACTTTTGTTGATACTTTGGGTCATTAACAATAAGACATTTACAATTAATGTCTTGATACTGTGTGTATGTGTATATAAATCTTAATACAGGATCAACAATATTAATATATTGTACATTAACATTTCCCTCTTTTCAAAATAGTTTAAACACAACCATAACTTAGTATGAATAGTTACATATATAGACATACCAATGTTTTTGGGGGTTGTGGTGAGAAGGAAGTTTAAAGAGAATAGAAAGAAAGGAAAGCTAAGGGGGGAGAGGCAGGATGATGTAGTTCAGTTATTAACCTCTGGTAAATACACACTTGTAGCCATGACACTTTTTTCCTGTGTATGCTCCAAAGATTTTTGTCAGATGTCTGAATGTCAGTGGATTGAAACTTAAAATTATTCATTCCTAGCTAGCAAAGGCACATCAGCGAGGACTCAATCTGTAAAGTTTGAATTCAGTTGTGTTTGAGTTATCAGGAGTGAGGGAGAATAGAAAACACTGAATTTTGCACACATCTCTCTTCCCCCCCCCCCCCTTAAAAAAACAAAACAAAACCCCAAAAACCATTGCATACAATTATTGGCTTAACTTTTCAATAGAATTTTGTCATTGGGCAGACACCAGACAGGGAACAATAGCCTGAAAGGAGACTGTTCAGAAATCTATAGAGTTAATTGGTGTATTTTAACATCGTTTTTCTCCTGTGGGGAGCAGAAATGTCGTTTTTTTTGTTTGTTTTTTTCTACAGCAATAAATGGGGATGTGAAACTTGAAATAGCTAGTGTACTGATGTGCTTGAGGGTTTGGATTGGTCAGTCTTGTTTGAAACTACCTTTTTTATTACTGCATGATCACATGTAATCTGGTCATGTGACAACCTACAGACTTGTGTGATAAAACTGTCACTACTTTAGTCTTTCTTTTTGTGAAGGTCGCTTTGGTCACCTGGGCCTGGCCATCAACTTGATCACCTATGATGATCGATTCAACCTGAAAAGTATTGAGGAGCAGTTGGGAACTGAAATTAAACCCATCCCAAGCAACATTGACAAGAGCCTGTATGTGGCAGAATACCACACCGAACCCATAGATGATGAGAAACCTTAA
Source organism: Platysternon megacephalum (assembly GCA_003942145.1). Classification (NCBI taxonomy): domain Eukaryota; kingdom Metazoa; phylum Chordata; order Testudines; family Platysternidae; genus Platysternon; species Platysternon megacephalum. The sequence continues at coordinate 424,504 of QXTE01000467.1, forward strand.
CCATGTGCGTATGTGATTGCTCAGAAAGCCACTGAATTGAAGGCTGGGGGTGTGGCAGTGAGGAAATAAATTGAGGCAGATAGAACAAGTTGATTTGTATAGATCACTTCACTTCTTTCCTTACCATTCCTTCTCCTTTGATTTTTGTTTTGTCCATTCCACTCTGCATGGTTAGCTCTTCTGGGTGAGCTGCAGTAAATGAGGAGGTAACCTTCAGACTAGCTGTTTTGACCTAAACAGGTATCAGAACTCTGTCATTCTCCTGCATACCCTCTCGTTCAGTAATGCTGTGCCAAAATGCACGAACAGGTGCTGTGAACTCAATGGATGAACTAATTAATGAATGAGCATAGCATGCTTACGATTAATTTATCTTATGAAGCAGCCTTTTCCTCACTTGAGAGTTGCTGACTTTTGTGTGTCTTGTCAAGGTAAGAAAAGAGTTTATTGCCTGGTCACAAGAAACTCTGAGAAGGGAAGAGGCAATAAACGTGGCTCTCTGCTGGATTTTGGACTCTTATAATCCTCATTGATTCATTAGTATTGGTAACACCCAAAGGCCCTGATCAAGATACCATTCATTGTATTAGGCTTTGTACAGGCCACTTTTTTTTTTTTTTTTTTTAATTTAATTTCAGAATTTCAAATGGAGGTGCCAGACCCCTTTGGAAATCTTAGATATAGTCTGTGGACCACAGGTTGAAAACCACTGGTATAGGCAATACAGTAAGATAGTCTCTGCTCCAAAGAGCTAACAAGGGAGTGTGACACAAGGGATGAGGGGATGAAAGTAAATACACCTCATTGCATAGACTAGCTATTGCAAAGAATTTATGGGTCTTGATTTCAGTTTCCTTTTAGAAACTGGCTCTTCCCAGTTGACACAGCTGCTATTGGTTAATGACGACTTATAGGGATTACAGCAGCGGTGGGTGGTGAGGGAGCGGGTAATGGCCTTATGGATCAATTCGAGGAGGCTGTTGCGTGCATGAGGTTCAGCAAGAAAGTGAGTGTAGAAATGGCTGTAGGAGAAGCTGAGAAACAAGTGGATGAGGCTAGCATTACTGGAGTGGAGGAAGTTGAAAAGCTGATGCAATGAGGCGATTTAAATGAGTAGGGAGGGGCAGAGTTGTGAAGGGCCTTGAGTGTGAGGACAAAGTTTTAACTTTGAGCCCTTGTGCTGGTACTCCATTTCATACAAAGGGAGTGAGATGGGTAAGAAAAATGTCTGAGCAGCTGTTTTGAATGGATTTGGGAGGAGCAATGCGTGTATTAATTAGGGGTGTAAAAGGTTAACCAGTAAGCATTAGACTTACCATTAACCAACCTTAACTGTTAACCGTGGTGGCCCCGCACCAGCCAGAGGAACCCCAGCCCCAGTAGTGCTGGGCTGGCAGGAGGGACCCCAGCCCCCGCCACACTGGCAGGGCCCCGGCACTGGCTGGGCCCGAGCAACCTTGGTTAACTGGTTAAATTATATAATGTTAATGGTTTAACCGGTTCACTTTTTTAACAGATATTTACATCCCTAGTATTAATGAGGTCAAAGAGGAGGAGGTTAGAGTAGGCAAGATGGAAAATGAGGGCCTGAACTAGAGTTTTAGCAATGTTATGAATGAAGAAATGGCAGGATTTGAATGTTGTCTGGGATGTATTAGGCGAGGGAGATGCCAAAGATGATCCTTGGGTTATGGAGTAATAGGAGTATAGAAAGGATGGGGTGATTTCTGCAATGAGAGAGTGGGGAATGCTGAGGAAAGATGCATTCTATTTGGGCAACAGTGAGCCAAGCACTTCACCTATTAAAATGAACAGATTCAGGCTCCCAGGAGCCTACAGTCTTTCCCATTTCCTGATCTATTGGAGATGCAGTATTTGCTTGTGTAGGCTCCTTGAAGGAGAAAAAAGCTGTGTATGTTGAGAATGGTTGGTTTATTTCTGTAATTCACCTTGGTTGCCACTAGATGTCTCTCTGAAATGGCTTAAAAAAACAAAAAAAAAAACCCAAAATGCTAGTCTGACTTCCCAGCACCACAGAGTGAGATTCTCCTGCTTATGCTTCAGCCTACCCAGCAAAAATGTTTGCAGTTGATAAGGTAAATCCCTCATGTTTGTTTGGAATTGTAGTGCTAGTTAACGTACCCTAAGGTTATAATTCAGCAGCATAGACCTCCAGAGACTTTGTGGACACTTGACTCCTCATCCTCAGTCATTGTACTATCTTCCCTATAGATGATAGAAAAGGAGAAAGTAAATTCTTTTGTTTCTGGAAGCAGGAACCAAAACATTGATCAAGAATCTTAATGGATCTCTGAAACAATGCATAATCTATTTATTCTAGAAAGAGCTGCACTGTGAAACTAGATATAGGAGGAGACTATTTAACTTTATTAAACTATGCCAAGGAAAAATTAACCATTTGTTTCCTCACTGGAAATATTGAAGGGGAAACTAATAATTCTGGTTAAGACAGGTTAACTTATACCCATTGTGTGGCTGGTGGAGCAGCCGCCTTTTTGAAGGAAAAAGTTGGTGACTAATTGTAATATCTTAACTAAAGATTTAGTGTACAGGAATTGGTTAAAACAAGTTTTAGAATGGTGCTAGCATGCCTCTTAGAGCTGCCATTGAGAGCCACTGACAGCGGAAAGCCTGTATTGTGGGTAGTCTGAGACATGGAAGTGTACCCTGTGCTTGTGATTTGGGTGCTTGAGATACAGGAGGCTTTCAGAGTTGTAAATAAATTGTTCTGAAATCTTTGATTAAAGAGCTTAGCCACGTAACCAAATGATGGCATCTTATTTTTTAAAGGAAACTTCCTTTTTTCCATGCACTCATCTTTTGGACTGTTTCCTTTCTGTATGAGTGGCAACTTCCTGTTTTGTTACTTTATTCAACAGTCTTATGTTTGCTATAAAAGCAGTCATCAACATATACCATACTATATCCTTTAATTTAGTAGGGAATGTTAGGCTTGTGTAATTGATCAAGCAAAGTGACCAGAACTTCAGTTAGCTTTAGCAAAGCTGCTAAATCATAAAACTGAATTACTTTTTGTTTTCTCTTCCTTGATTTTGAAAACCATTTTAGAGAAAACTAACTGCAGAATCTTTGTTGTTTTTAGGCTTTGATTACAAACACCAGAAGCTGAAGCCCCTTGATCCAGATCTGTGACACATTGTTTCTTTGGGGATATCCTTCTCTTTTTGGGTTTTTCATCTTCTTTTCGTTTTGGAACTATGAAGACTAAAGAGCTCAGACGTGTATTTTCTTTTCTTTTTTAAATTTGGCAGCAAGGAAGAAAGAAGATAAAAGAAGGAATACTTTTTTGTTTTTTCACTTGTTTGCACTGTGTGCTGATTGAACATTAGTTGCACTAAACTGCTGGTTTTAAATTTTTTTTTCTTTTGGGGGGCGCAGGGGCAGCAGCAGCAAGGGAAGAAGAGAAACCCTGAAAAGAGAAGAAACTTGATGAACAGAAGTTTGTCTGCAATTTCAAATTCTCCAACAGCTGACTGAGTGCATTTCAACTTCTCCCTGGTTACTCATCCGTTTTTAAGCTAAACAGCTTGTTACTTATTCGTGCAAAGTGCCTTATGCTATGAGACCATTCAGAATATCACCTTTCAGATACAGCCCGTGGAATCAACAGCTTTTTTTCTTTCCAGGTCAAAAACTCCCAACCCTTCTCTTGCCCTCCCCCAACAATATTCAAGCCCAGGGCTGCGAGATGAAACTATCAGTAATGTAACACTTTTTTTGTTTAACTTTTTTTAAATTGGAGGAGTTGATATGCAACTGCAGTTCACCCACACTGTAAATACATGTATTTAAAACAAAAACAACTAAAAATCTGGGCTGATTAGGTGCAACATCATAGCTCTAGAAGGAAAGAGCAGCCTATCATCTTTTGCAGGAGCCATATGAAAAGCTCGTATGCTCTAGCAGAACACTAAAGACTGGTTTCCATAAGTCTCCATTCGTAGTTACAGCACTTGATATGTAGACTTATTTCAGAACCATGGCCCTCTTTCCTCTGGCACAGTGTCCCATTGAAAATTGGATGTGTATACTTGTATAAACTTGTAAATACGTTTTTTCTGTTTTGGGTTCATATATAACTTTTTTTTTTTTAAATGAAAGTTGCTGGGGCTAAAGGGATTAGACTGATTATGGGAGCAGCTAACGGTGAGAGGGGCTCAGTTTTCTGCAACACTAAACACCTGAAAAGTGCTCTGACCTCTATGAAGAGCAGGCCTAGACCAAGTGTCCCTTGTCAGGGTGGGTTTGCTCTGGTGCTTGCAATATTGTCCTGTGCCGCTCTTTTTTTGGAAAAGATTATTTGTTGGGTTGGAAAAGCCTCAAAATCCATAGCTTAACTTGTTTGAGGTACTCTTTGATTTCCCTCTTAAAATTCCAGGAACTTTACAAGCTCTGAGGGCAAAGACCTGTGTTCCACCTTGGCATGAGGGAAATCCAGCAGCTATTGTAGCTAGGCAGAACATAGGTGTGAATTTGGGTTTAAAAGAAACAATAGAAAACCAACTTACATGCATAAACTGACAGTTCTGGAGCTCTATTGGGTGTTTCACCTCCTGCAGCATTGTGCATACTCTGCCCAAAACAACCTTTATATAGATTTGAGCAGGAAAAAGCAAATCCTTTAACTTGTTAACTCTGAAGCCACAGAAAGCTGCTTGCCATCTTCTATGTTTTGGCATGAATTGCTGTCTGTCATTCTGCGTTGTATATTGCTGGAGAATGCTTTATGGTCAAGTAGTGTTGCTTTAAATTGTGCCCCTCCCAACATGCTTGATGTTTGGCCTGATCTACAGGCAAAAGGAGTGAGACAAATCAAAACCAGTAAACTTCTTTTTTTTCCCTTTAATTTCCTTTTAGCCTGTTCAACTACAGTTTGTCAGGAGGCACCTGGATGAAAGCAATCCCCTTTGGTCAGTTGTACTTTGCATATACGGATGCTGTACTCACACCATGCTTGTTTACCTGAATATGGATATGGGAATTAATAATTTCTCCCCATTTTGACTATAAAAAGTGAAATAGTTTGTTTGGGTTATTTGGGGAGGGGGAGGCGGAGGCAGATTTATCCATTAAACTCCTTGAGGATCAGAAATAGAGCCAGGTGCCTCCTGGTGACAACTTTCAAGGTGAAAAGTGTGCCCCCTCCCACCCCCCCAATCTACAGTGACTCTGTAATAACTGTAGCAAAAGCTGCACTAAAGTACAAACTCAAGAGCTTGGTCACAGGCCCTCTGTGAGCCACTTATCAAGTTGGCAGGTACCAAATGTAAACTAGTTTTAGGGTGCTTTTGGGGGGAGGGAGGGAGGGAGTTTGTGGGTGGTAAATTTTGACCAAAAGTAAAATCTTGCTCTTGTACTGCAGCCAGCTTATGATTTTTTTTTTCAGTGAGGCAGAAGAGGGATCATTTTAGTGCAACAAAGATAAAAAGAAAAGTGTAAATAAAAATTATCTTTATGACAGAGCATGCACATGCAACGAGAAAAGGATAGCCATGCTGAGAGTCAAAAGTGCGTGCTCTGCCTGGATTTGTGGTAGGTTAGCCTGGTGCCATGTTCTGATGGTCCCTCTTGAAGCACAGAATTTTTAAATTGAAAGTATTAAAGTCAGCCTCTGAGGATTGGCACTTACCTAGACTATCGGGCACCGTTTTTAGGTGGCTTTCTCTAGAGGAAGGAAGCGGTCTGATTCTGGTGCTAATAGACTATCTCTAAAACGTACATGAACTTGCAAAAGGAAAGATGCTCCAAATGACTAGGCAAATCCTAGTCTTTTTCTCCCTCATCAAGGAGTGTGTAAAACTTGACTGTCAGGTTTCTTCTGGCTCCTTATTTTTACAGACTACTTGCCAACATTTCCATGTATTCATTATTTCAGAGCAAGTACCTGCTTTTAATAATCCCCAGGTCAAACATTTGTTCTCTGTGGTCAAGTTCTTAGTGGGATATTGAGAATTTTACATGCTTTTCCATATTTTTCCCCCAAGAAGACAAAAAATTACATTGTTAACCTATAAATCTGATATTAGACCCTGTATCTTAAATCCCACAAGAGAATGGAGGTGGTAGTGAAATGGGGGCACAAGTCTGTAGCCAGTTGAATCGTGACTAAAAAATCTAGACTGGCTTCTCAAAGTGTATTGTACAAATGCACTGCTGAAGCTGGAGGGTTTCGCCAAGGGGAGGGGGGTGGGTTGGTCGTAAATATTTTCATTTTCAGAATGAGATGGGAGCATCTTTCCTTTGCCTTCTGCTTTGTCTGTCGATATGGAGCTGGGTGAGAACATGAAAGCTCGACACAAAGACCTTGCGTACATGTTGGCATCAAATCATCTCATTCTGACTAACTTTGTTCTTTCTTTTAGTGGTGGGGAGGGGGAGGGTGTCTGCACCAAGGATTTAGAAATGCTTCAGATGGTTGTATTCCATCAGTGACTGACATAATGCTGGCATGAAGAGACCATCATTCAGCCTTTGTGTTTAAAGCCCTTTTCTAGTTAGTTTTTTACAAATATATGAACTTCTGTCTCTTAATGCCAGGAGTCCGATTCTATTGGTGTACTATCCATTGCCGGCAATGGACTTGGTAATGCTGCCGGTGCCAAGAAGCTTATTGGTTCACGGGAACAGAGTGAACTCTGCTCTCGGGGACTAGAATAATGTTGCTGCCACGGCAAAAGTTTTTGGTAAAATTAGTTCAAGCCAAGAATATTTGGATGCCATGACCCTTTTTAGTCCAATTTTAAACCAAGATTTCTCTTTACAACAAATATATGGTCTCTGGAGTGAAAAGTATGTCAGACAGATGAAAAATGGGTACATGAGGAGGGTAGTATGCCTTATAGCTTTGCTCCCTTCACTGTTCTGCAGCTTAAAGTATTCCCCTATTTGAAGCATTATTAAATTCTTGTGTAGACAAAATTGGGGATGGGAGGGGGGAGGGATAGGGTATACTAAGATACAGGCTTGCTGTATTTTAACCATTAATTGTGGGGAAGGGGTGTCTGGAGAAAAAATAGTCACTGTTCCCTTTATTGAAACAAACTGGAACTTATTTAAAAAGTTTTTTTTGTTTGCAATTCAAATGAGTTTATAATCCATTGGTCCCCTGTTAAAAGGGCTGTGTTCCACTGATAAGTGAACAGGGTGGACTAGAATTTGGAACATTCAAGGGAGGGAGGGAAAAAATTGGCTTTTTGTTTAATTGGCAAACTGTCCAGTGGAGCTGAGTTTTCCTTGGGAATGTGTATATCTGTATGTACATGTGTGTGATGGAAGGCTGTGACTATGTGAAAATCTTCACTGAGTTCAGAGTACAGAAAAGATGAATGGTAAAATCCTGATTTTGTTGATTAAGCTCAATAAATGCTCACTGGAACTCCAGATTTGTCTTGGTGTCTGTTTCCTGTTGCTTTTATCCTTCAGACAAGTTTTCTGTACTACTGTGCAAGAAGTTTCATTCCTATTTTCCTCCTCCATCTGAATCCTGCATACATGTTCTTGCTGTGAGTGTGTGCACTTCAGGCTGGCCTGAGAAATAAAGCAACAATTGCAGAAGAGGGTGTCAATCTTTCTGTATAGCAGAAGAATTCTACAAGCTCAGCAGCAGTATTACAGCTGAAGCAAATAGCAGAACAGTGCCACCTGCAAGATAACTTCTTACCTGTTAGCAGGGCTGTCTTGTGTACAAACTGGCTTCTGTTGAAGGTTAGGCTGGATCGCATTAGCACTTACTGTGCAGGACACCTATCTCTAACAAATTGCTCATCCAAGATGTGTAGATTTATTTATTTATTTATTTATTTATTTTGATTTATTTTATTTTAATGGGCCAGTAGTTTGAATGATGACCTCGGACTGCAAATTTTAACTAGCCTTCTGAAACCAATGGAAATGTGCTAGTGACACATCCAATTACTACAGTGCCTGTTCAGTGAAAACCTGTTTGTTTAGCTTAAATAAGAATAAAAAGTCTTGTCTCTGCACAGCTCTGTGGGTTTTTGTGCATATTGCAAAACCACTTCATAATTGACAGGCTGCTTAGGAGAGGCATAGGGCTGGGACAGCACAGGCTGTTGCAAGTCAGGATTTTAGTGTATTGACAGCCATGTGAGGAGGAAATAAAGCACTCCACATAATACCAGTCCTCAGCAGGAAGGGTACATTACCTTCCAAAGCACCTGCCCACAGCCCTGGCTAACCAGTACATCCTTTGCAAATACCAATTTGATTTGAACAATTGATTCATTGTTAATGAATTATGCCGCGCCTTTGTATTCAGGCTGGCCTTACCATACTTATCACAGTTGAGTTTGCTGAAGCATTTATCAAATGGATATTCTCTGCTGTGATTATATTAACTGAGTAATTGTAGGGAGGGTGTATAATAAGCCCTAGCTCTTACATAGGGCTTTTATCAGTAGATTTCAAAACCCCTTACAAAGGAGGTCAGAGGTGAAGTAACTTGCCCAAGGTCACCCAGCAGGCTACTGGCTAATCTGGGAATAGAAACCAGAGCTGTCCACTAGGCAACACTACCTCTTTAGCTGGAAATGTTCTATGCATGAAATAAGTCCATGAGTCTGACTAGTGTCTTCTGTAAAAAGAATAGTTCTTTCCATTATAATATGGAAGCTCTATAGTTTGGTATTGCTGTGTCCACCTTGCTACAGAAGAGCAGTGTTTTGGTGCCATCTTTTCAAATAACACTTTGCCTTTACCACTCTTCTGTTTTGCTGTAATACTGTACATAGTTTTTGTTTTAAACATCTTTCTAGCAATATAAATGCTGTGACAACTGCCTTGCATAGACAGCATTTGTTAAGAACTCTTTGTGAATTGTGGGTGACGCTGCCGTAGGTTAGTAGTGTTGAACTGTTTGGTTAAAAGTAAAATAGTCAACAGGAGTGTCTTCTCAAAGAGCAGGATACCTCTCTTTAAGGGATATGAGCACCTGGTTTATCAAGGCCACAAAAGCTAGGCCAGGAATCTTTTATCACCCTTTCTCCAGAAAGACACCTCCGTTTTAACCTTGCACAAAGAATGCTAGACATACTCTAGTTGAAAGGTGGGTTTTTTATTTTTTTTTTAAATAGGCACTCTAAAATCTGTTTAATGTTAAGGAAATACATAAAAATGGGAATTATGTTGATTACTTCTACAGGTTTCTACTACAGTGGTTAGAACCTTTCTAATTCCTTAAATGCCTAAGCTTAAGCTCCTTTTGTGATGGTCATTTGCAAACACTTTGCATTATATACTTGTGTATAGATACAACTTTCTTATAGCACTGTTACATAACATCTCACTATTCATGTACAAATATAAAATCAAGTGATCTTGTTATAACTGGTTACTACTACAAGAAGCTATTTGACTATAGAATGTTTATATTAATTAGGTATCTGGCAGTGCTTAAGAAACTTTCTTACCAACCTCCGAGAAAAGAACCACATATTCAAGTATTTAGACTACGCTGCCTTTGACCATTTTAAGTTTAGACTCTGTTTAAGAATTACCAAAATTTAAAAAGACTATTTAAAAGCAGAGCAAATTTTAAATAGAAATGGGTTTGGAGTAATTTGAAACAAATTCAGGTATTAAACCTTGATGAATATCTCCAAATGAACTAAATAGTTGACTGTAAATGGCACTGTTTTCCATCAGAGAGACAAGCAATATGACCAGGATGTTGAAGATTACAACTTTGCTGTGTATGTATTAGCAGGTTGCATATTCATGAACTGAAGATGCTACTAGGACCATCCTATAAAGGTGTTGAGCCAGTAAAAGTGACAGCAGCTGATACTTGGATCCTGCCAAGCCCCTGAAAGAGGGGTCTTCCACCTTCAGTGAGACTATGGAAGAAGAGTATAAATCTCTCTCAATTGAGATACCAACTCAACACACTCCTGTTCATGTCATCTCCAAACAAGCAAAAGGTAAACAGGCCATCACACACCATCAAGAAGAACCAACTTGTTATTCCAGCACTGCTTCTGCAATGTGATGACACCACTAAGACTTCAGCATCATTGGTGAGATGTTTTCAAAAGCACTCCCAAGGAATTAAACTGTTGTAATAATTTTAATGGTATATTGAAATTGTATGTTGTAACTTAAAGTACTAATAACTTCAGTTAACACTAGATTGTTCAGACAAAAGCAGATTGTGGTAAACAACTAAGGGGACTTGCTTTGAATTTAAGATTCCTCATATTCATTAATTTGCTTGTCTAAGGAGTGGTCCTGAAAGTGATGTGGTGGGTTTATAAGAAATGTTATTTCAGTTGCTACAATAAATTTGTTAGTCTCTAAGGTGCCACAAGTACTCCTATTCTTATTTCAGTTGAGTAACTTTTTTAAAAGGCTTCTAAGTGAATTAAATACTCATTTCCATTTCATAGGACTTAGTTAAGATCACTTACCTCTGCCTGTTTAGAAATGATTTTGTGATCCATGATCAATAAAACAATCTGCTGCCACTTAGATGAAAATAAAAGAGTTTATAGAGGGGCAAATTCTCATACATGAAGATAGGGAAATAATATACTTTGGTCTTAAGTTACCAAGAGAAGAGAATCCTGACCCAGGGAGGAATCAGTCTCCAGAGATTTACAGAAAAGACCCCTGTTTACTGCTTGCTTGTACAGGAAAAGGAAATAATGTTTCTGAGTTTAACTTCTTGCTTGTCTTTGATCATGGTATCCCTAAGGTGTGGTAAGAATCTCAGGTGCCTGAAATAGTGTGTGGGAGGTTCCACCCCTAGATTGGCATTGGGTCAAATTTTAGTAATGTCTTTTCTTACAGTTCTCTAGACTTTTTTTGTTGTAATTTTAGGGATTGTTTTATTTGGCGCTTGACACTATAACACCTCTTCTATCTCATAAACTAGCTCCTCTACCTTACCAATGTGCAATACTTAATTATGAAACTTGATCAACTACACTAGGGGTAGTGTTGGTCTTCTGAAATAGGTACAGGCTTCTGGCAATCTGGAATAGAAAATCTTATGTTTATATCAACTGTCTGAAGTAGCTTGATACCATTCAGTGATGTGCTGTTACTAAAAAACAAACCCAGGAGTCTTACAGGATAGAGGAAAGGACTTGTCTACAGGGCAGTGAGAGGGTGACTGCCCCTGCTGCAGGCAACCTAGCGGGCTACAATCCAGCTCGCTCCACTAACAGCGGCAGTAGGCCCTGGGGGCGCGGCCTGCGGGCTCCCAAAGGGCTGGCCCGGCTGCACAGCAGCTGGTCTGCCCCCGACCAGTCCTCTAGGGAATGAGCGCCCTCGGATTGGCTGGCTGCCCCTGGACGAATAACCAATCAAAACTAGGCCAGGTGGAGCGCGCGCTCATTCTCTCTCCCCTCAGCCACGCAACCCGACGCTGGGCGGGGGGTGAAGAGACGCCAGGCTTGCGCGCCCCTCTGAACAACCGGGAGAAGATGGCGGGTCTGCTCCTCCCCGACTGGCTGCCGCGCCCGGCCCGGGCAGGGCCCGAGGCTCGCGAGGAGCCCCTGGAGCCGCCCCGGAGGCCCGGGAAGAGCTTCCAAAGGAGCGGAGGTGAGGCTGAGGGGGGCTTACCTCAGGGCAGTGAGCTCCTATGGGGGCGGGGCGGGGCCGGGCTGAGGGGGCCGGGCGGGGGTTGCTTTAATTGCTGGGCTGATGAGGGGTGAGAGCTCCTGCAGCTGGGCCCAGAATCACCTCGCCCAGTACGTTTGGGGAGCGGGCAACACTGATTCTGTCTCACTCTTACCTGCACTGGGGATGGCAAAGGGAGTTCAAAAATCAAAAGGCAGAACAAAAAAACGTACGTGTGTGTGTGTGTGTGTGTAAAATAAATATAAATACAACCTCAGACTTCTTGGTGTCCAACTCATGAGTTCGGTCCCCTGAGGCTGGGAATACTGGGTATGTTTGCGCATGCTGCAGTCATAGCTCTGATTGAAGTGGAGAGAGACCCAAAGTCTTGTCTAGGGCAGCGGAAAGCAGGGGGTGCTAAGCTTGCTGGAGAATTTTAGAGGTTTTGGGAAGAGGATGTTCTTTGCATTCAAGCATTTCCTGAATACTGCAAGGCATGGGTCGTTGTGTTTTTACTGCCTGATGTGTGTTTGTATCGCTCTGAAGAGGACTGTGAGTAGCAGCCTGCCTTAGAATAGCTTGATGCAGAGTATTCCACTCAGTTTAAAAACAATCTCCGTGCAGCAGAGGTTTAAAAGAAACATTCCCCGTGCTATTGAAATGCACATCCCTCTCTGTAAGTAGCTGCCAGAATTTGTGGGAGGACCAGAAGGGAAGTGACTTTTTTGTCTTCATATAACTAGCACTGACATAAAATCTCTCCTGACTGTTAGTGAAATAAAATGAAGCAGCAGTGATCTTAAAATGCCATTCTAAATGTAGGGTGGGAGGGCAAAGGATAGGGATCACTACTTGCCAAATGGAAAATGTCAAGAGGGAGTGAGTGAGATTTGTATCTTCCAGTGATATTGGCAAAAGTGATAATTTAAAATAATGATGGACTTAATGGGCTGGAGAGTTTGGGGGTGGCGCAGACACACCAGCACTGGAGACTTTGTTGCCAAAATCCAGGGCAAGGATGTTAAGGACCAAAAGTTGTCCCCATCTGAGGCTGTTTGGTAGCTTTTATGAAACAAATTGGTAGGTCTCAATCAAGTTGCTAGGAGACAGGTCTCCATTTTGTCCCTCTTGTACTAACTGGCCCCTTGTGAGGGCAATGCCTAGCTGGGTCTAGGAGATGGAACTCCCTTATTGGGGGTTCCTCCAGGTCAAGCTGGAGGCATGCTGGCAGTGCATGGGGTGGAAGCCTGCCTTACTGCCCTGCTGTGGAGTGGGTGAATAGTGAAGTCAGTCTCCAGGGCTGGCATCTTTAATCAGCACTAAACTCAGATCTTTAAAACAAACAGGACTCTTGGAGGAGCTTGTTGCAAAGTGAAGTTGCCCCCTGCATATTCATAGAATCTGAGGGGAAATGCGAGGGACCCACATGGTAAAAGGACTTAGTTGGATTGTTGCCTGGGCTATGGAGAACACTGATGGTTCTTGGGGTACCCAGGATTGAGAATCACCTTGTTACTCCCCTGGCTCTAGCATGAGGGACATTTGCTTGTGCTTAACTGATTGTCAGCTCCCTGATACCACTAGTCTATTAGCCACCCAAGCACACACTTCTGGGCTATGCCAACCGTTACTTTGCCTTGCAGGTTAACAATAGGTGCATCCCAGTCCCTGAGCCCCTTTGAAGCATTCACTGCAGTATCCAGCCCCTTGTCCACTGAAGACTCTCAGAAATACCAGGTCTGCTATCCTCAATGGAACTGTGTACATGCCAGCCTGTGTGAGTCAACTTAGGATCAGCACCTGACTTAATATCACAGCACTTGTATATCTTTATAGTGAAAACAAGAATAAGTTTATTATCAAGGACTACAGATTCAGGAGACAGACTAAACTTTAGTAAGTTAACCTGCAGTCTAAAGGAGTTTCACACCCAAAGACTTTTGCAGCATCTTCAACCAAGGTTGATAAGAGAGTCTGTAAACGCAATTCCTGTTTACTTCCTAGGTGCAGGATAAGGGAGGTATAACCATCCCATGGATTGTTTTTCAAGTGTGCTGCAGCCCTGTTGACTTCACAGTTCTTCAAACCTTTGTATGTAAAGGGACATCATTGTGTTAGTTTACAATGCTTAATTTACATCCAACAGAGAGAGATTGATAAACATCTTTTGTCTGAAAGAAAACTTCTTTCTCTCCCTCTGCTGGTGACTCCTGCATTTGTAGATCATGTATCAAGGTATTTCCAGTACATATACATAACTCCATATATGGTATCTGTACATACATTTCACAATGATATTAATGATCAGTGTGACCCTGACTTTTATTTAAGATTTCACATGACGTTCTTTGGTAAATCAGAATTAGGACATTTCTATAACCTCCTTGCCAGTTGGCTTTAAGAGGTTCTTGGGTCTTGTCCCTCCCTTCTCACATTTATCTCCAGACTTCTCCTTGTCCAGATCTATTCTGCCCCCAACAATCTTCTATTCATTGAACTTTTTGAAACTTTGCACTTTTAGAGAGAGGTAAGGGATTGACTCTGTGTATACAAATTTGCAGAGGGACAGTAGAGTTGAGGTCTGTTATTTCTCCCCTCTATATATTATTTATCTTAACATGCTTGTTAACAGCAAAAATGTTTTATCTCTGGAGACACAAATCCACAGTTTGAGAACTGCAAAACTAAGTATCTCTGATGGTATCTTCTAGACCAGGGGTCTCAAACTCAAATGACCCCGAGGGCCACATGAGGACTAGTGCATTCGCCCGAGGGCCGCATCACTGACACGCCCCCTTGCTGCCCCTGGCCCCACCCCTACTCCACCCCTTCCATGAGGCCCCGCCCCTGCCCTGTCTCTTCACCTCCTCCCCTAAGCACCTGGCTTCCCGCTCCTCCCCCCTCCCTCCTGGAAAGTGCAAAACACGCACTTAGTTAGATTTACTTCTGTTAAAGCCCCCTCCCCCCCTGCTCTGCCTCTTCCAGGGGTGGCAGGTTTGTAGAACCTGCCCCCCCCCTCCACCCCACCTGCCTAAGGCTCTGGGAGGGAGTTTGGGTGGGGGAGGGGGTCTGGAGTGCAGGCTCTGGGATGGAGTTTGGGTGCTCGGTGCAGGCTCCAGGCTGCGGCAGGGGGTGGGGGTGCAGGCTTTGGGACGGAGTTTGGGGATAGGAGGGGGTGCAGGGGTGAGCGCTGTGGGGCTGGGGGTGAGGGGTTTGGGGCATTGGAGAGGCTCGGTGCATTGGAGAGTCTCAGGACTAGGGTAGAAGGGCAGGGGAAGGGCAGCCTGCCCTGGCCCTAGTGAAGGGGGACACTAGGACCCTGCGGCAGCAGGTGATACCGGAAGCCGGCAGAGCGGAGCAGAGTCAGCGTGAGCTGCAGGCTCCCGGGCGGTGAGGGGGCAGCAAGTGGGGGCCGGGAGACACTCGGGGGAGGCGCGTGGGGGCGGCAGGTGGGGCCGGGGGAGAGACCTGGCCCCAAACATTGGGGAGCAGCCCGCAGGGAGCTTAGCAGGCACAGAAAATAACTCGGTGAGGGGAGTTTGGCGGTGACAGGAAGTAACTGAGGGAGCTCTGCGGGCCGCAGGGAAGAGCTCTGCGGGCCGCATGCGGCCCGCGGGCCGCGTGTTTGACACCCCTGTTCTAGACTGAGCACTGAGTCCCATTGAGTAGATAGAAAGATTAACCTAAATAATCTATACAGAAGCCCCTGGAACCCCATCAGATTGGGTCCCTAATCCATGAACTATTGGAACTCTTTTACAAAACTTTTCTTAAACATTACATGAATATATTGTCTCATACTATAGAATTAGAATTTATAATTTCTATTCCATGATGAGATACATTATAGCTCAAAGATATCTTAATTAATACTATCTTTAGATAGGTTTTTTCCTCAACAAGCATTTTATCCAAAAATCCAATTTAAATTAAAAAAAATCCAATTTTTGACTTTTTTTTTTTTTTTTTAAAATAATTGATTTTTATCTACCCTGGTTCCTTCTGTTTCCTCTATCCATCCATGGGTCCATCCTCACTCCCTCCCTGCTCTTTTCCTTTTCTGGCCTTCTCTGTGCACTCATGAGGTGCCTGATGTTGGGGCTTGGAGTACAAGTCCCTTCACACAGGCCTTTTTCTAGTGTACAGTGTACTTGGACATGTTTGTTCTGTTGCTGAACTCCCTTCCTTTCCTCCCCATCCTCACCCCATGATGGGGTGCACTACTGCCATATGGTGCCACAAGAGCCCCTGGAGCTACCCCACCGTGCACCAGAGACTTGAACGGTTATCAATGGGTTAATATCAATAAAGACAGAGTTTTCAGGCTATGTGTGTCTGAGAGTTAAAGCTACTGTAAATAGTTCCAAATAATTTTCTTTGCCAAGGATTGTAGAGGCAGCCACACCTCTTGAAATCTAATGCTAGGCCCCCTTAATGCATGCAGTTTATCTCAGACTTTGCTTCACAGACCTTTGCACGGGTGGGTGGAATCTGGTGCAACTAAATGATTCAGCAGAAGAGCAAACACTTCATTCTTCTCCTCTCAAATGGCTTGCTCTGCAAGGATTTTGGTGACAGCCTGGTACTTTTTTGTTGGCATCTCTGTTTCTGTGCCAGGATGGCAAGAACTGGTCTATGGGCTCCCACCTCCTTGTGAGAGGTAACTACTTCCTGGGTGCCTGGGGGGTTGGTGGGTCTCCTGGTGATTGATCTTGGGGCAGGGACATAGTCTAATTATTTTGCCAATAAAGTGTCCTGGGCTGTGCTATACAAATAAGAGCTGTTTAGACGCACAGTGCTGGTAGAAGATTGGGGAGCAATAAGAATATGTTGAGTGACATGTAAGGTGTGTGTGTACACTTTCTAAGATCTTTACTCCTTTCCCCTCCCCTCCCCAACCCTCCTATGGGCCCTTCTCCTTCCCTCTGCTGGTGTGCATGATCCATCCCTCCCCTGCTTCCCTCTGCCTCTGTTTTGATTGTTAGCTCTGCTGGGTTGTATAGTTCTGTTTGTACAGAGCCCAGCATTGTGGGGCCCTAATCTCAGCTGGGCCTCAAGCACTATAGTAATATGCAAAATAACTCTGAAAGATGCTAGATTGACAGGTGGAGAATGGTCAATATCCTATAGCACTCACCTGTGTCATGTAGTTTTGTGTACATGCAAGGGTTCTATAGGCGTGAGTTCTGAAGGGAGTAGGGAAAGGATGACTAGCCTGGGCCATCAGAGACCTGGGTTCGGTTGCCCCAGGCTCCCTTTATAACCGTGGGCAAGTCTCTGTGCTTAAGTTCCCTAGCTATGACATGGGGATAATAGCACTACCATACCTCACAGGGGTGTTGTGATGAATGCATGACAGTGAGGTGCACAGATACCACAGTGGTGGGAATAATATAAGATAGGGAGTCAATGAGCAGAGATCTGGTTACTGAAACGACACTTTTGTGCCAGTAAATCTGCAGCATCCCTGTGCTATGAAATTCAAATCTTGAATGGCTAAGGTAACTTAATTTTAGCATAGTCTATTGAGCTTTTGTTGCCTGATTGTTTCAGAGCCAGTTTGAAGCTGCTAAAAAGGGTGGTCCATCTCTCTTCCTGCTGCATGTTGTTAGAGAAGTTCTCATTGCAGGAAGGGTTAGCATCTATTGGTTAGGTCAGGAGCCTTATACGGGGAACCCTTAGATTCTGCCCTTGGTCACTTTTCCTCTTTATTTCTTGACTTCCTCTGTAATGTGATTTGAGGCCTTTGGATGGAAAGCACTGTATCAGTTTGTTATCTGTATGACTAGGGTAACAAGCGTCCCATTTTAATTTGCCCTCTCCTGTTTGGAAAGAGTGGTGGGCCCAATGGATGAGTTTAAATATGTGTGGGCGGCAGAGGGGGGTTTAAAAAATTGAAAACAATTGTCGACATAATTTCTGTGGGTGTAAAATAAATATAGCGTGAGGAACAAAAGAGTAGATGAAGCTCAAGCCCAGATGCTGTGGGAATTGGATCAAGGGAGGAGAGTGCTGGTCATACACTCTGGGGTAGCATATTTGTGGGAGGAGGGAGCAGCGGAAGCAGAACTGTGGTAGGCTGGAATCTAGCTTGCAATTTGTAACTTGTGAATTGATCACATTTATAATGCAGAAGCAGAATATGTGGTGCTTTAACAGGGCCTATTTCATAAAGCTGAAAACAATTATGAGCCAAATCAGCTGGGAGGAAGAATTTAATCAGAAGCATGTGAATGATAATTGGGAATCATTTAAGAACACCTTAGATGCCCCAAAAGCCACAATCCCTACAATTGAGGAAGAAGGCCATAATGGTTTTAAAAAAAAAAACCTGACCTGTTTTAGAGGGAAAGTGAAGGCATCTATTAAAATATATATAGCAAATGGAAGAAAAGGGAAGTTGATAGTAAAAAAAATCAGAAGTTAGGAATTGTAGAAAACTGATAAGGGAAGTAAAGGGACACAAAGAGGAATCTATAGCTAGCAGAGTTAAGGACAATAAGGAGTTTTTTTAAACGAAAAGAATCCTGACAATGGTGTTGGTCCATTACTAGATGGAAATGGTAGAATTGTTAATAATAATGTAGAAAAGTCGGGGGTGTTTAAATATTTCTGTTCTATAATTGCGGGGGGAAACAGATATTATAGTGATAGTCTCATTATATGGTGATGATGTTTTTCATTCCACTAGTATCTCTGAAAGATGTTAAACAGAAGCTACTAAAGTTGGACATTTTTAAATGAGCAGGTCCAAATAACTTGCATCCAAGAGTTTTAAAAGAGATGGGTGAGGAGCTCGCTTAGACAGGCCATTCATCTGATTTTAAACAGGACAACCCTGCTTTTCTAAGGTTTGTCACCTATCTGGTACTGAGACAAAATCAGATGTATTGGACAGGGGATGCTGTTTTGAAGACCATACTGCCCTGATCCCACTGCTGTGACCTTGCACACATGGTGCATGCAAGGTCACGTCGGGAGGAGTGGGGTCACACAGGTGGGGTTAGGCCAGTGAAAGAAAACAGAAGTAAGGAAATAGGTTAACAATTGACAAAGCATGAATGCACAAATGGCCTTGTAAATAATACATAGCTAGTAGATAAAGAAATAGTAGCAAGAGGGGATGTGATAAGCTTGCAGCTTTGCTTACTAGCACACTTTATAGTGCGTGGACAGCTCGTGATCTCTACAGGGATTGGTTCACAAAATTAGTAAGACAACCATGAAGTATGTGATACAATGTAGAATGTAATGCGCATGTGTCAGTGTGCTTTAGAATATGTATATAATCTGATTTATAATTATGTACTTTGGAGTTGTTATGCTCCCTAACCCACTCCCTACACCTGAGCCTGATCACCTTAGGGATAGCTTTATGAAATGCCAATAAAGAAACTTTAGTGACAAGTCCAGATTTAGTCCGAGGTTTTGGATTCCAGAGAGCTAGATAAAGTGTTCTCCTTGAACTGAACGAGGTGTTCTGGATAAGGCTAGTGGAAAAGGTCTCGGCGGGAATCCCAACATTAAGTAAAGCTTTAATTTTAGCAACATTTCCTTGTTCCCTTTTCCTTTAGCTGGGAAGTTTTTAGAAGGAAAAATCCTGTTTGGCAGTTTCTTAGATGGCATCAAAGATGGTAATAACTTCTCGTTTACCCAAAAGGACAGTTAGTTGAGATGGGCTAGAGCTGCTGCTGTTAAAGTCTGAGCCCATTTGATCTCAGACGTTGTTTGGGATTCAGCTGGAAGTGATAGGGGTGGTAATGTCATCTAGAGTCTTCTCTTTGGCCCGGTCTGGTCAAGACATCCCCCAGGATTAGGACGAAGAAGGTACGGTATCCAGAAGGTGGTGGGGGTGGCAGCCGTGAAAGGCTGCCCCATCCATTCTTTCTTCAAGAACCCAAAAATGGAGTGATGGGTGGAATAGCCTATCCCCTTATTATTTGTTCACTAGTAGGGCTAGTATCCAACACACCAATTTTGATTGATTAATTTCCAGTTCTACATCTTCTGTTTTTACCAAGCATGATTTCAGCACAATCCTGGAGTTATATCATTAGGCCTTTTTGTTTAGATTAGTTCAGTCAGTCTCCCTTCCGTACCTTTTCCCATAAACATTTGTTCGAGGTTAATGTGACACTTTATGAACTTTCACATACTTTTTACTGTTGAGCTCACAATTAGAATAAATTTGTAGACCCGATCATCACATTAGGGTCATGCTCTCAGTGGTTGTTCAGGCTGCCTCTGGCTTTCTGCTACTTCTGTGTCTCTCTTGTGTCTGTGTAGAAGAGAAACACACCACTATACCAAACAATCCACCCACAAACCAAAGCCCCCCACCCACATTGAATGGTGACACGAGTCTGTGTTTTAATTTGAGCCCCCTATTGTTTTAGGTTTATTTTGAATGAAGTTTACACTCACCAGTTTCAAAGTAGTTTAACCCAACCTATAATAATAATCTTCTCTCTCATTTCAGTATGATTACTCTGTGCAGAGTCTTTCAGCTTCCTGTACTGTTTGTATAGGTTAAAAAAAAACAAAAAAACCAGGAAAATGTGATTGAACAATCCCAGAGAGTGTCAGGGAGTTGAAGGCAGGACATGGAAGTAATTTAAACCCTAATTAACATTGATAGGGTTCCAAGTAGGCAGTGTCCCTTCAAACACAGCTGGGGTAGTGCCTGACTGGTGCATATGGCCTGCCCTTGCATGTCACAGAGCCATGCTCTAGCCAGGCACTTTTACAGGTCTGTTATGTGGTTCTGTAAATAGTTGTAACATGTTTTGGTCCTGTTTGTCAGGTAAGACCAAGTCATAATTGATTTTGCAGTGTAAATGGTCTCTTAGGCACCATCCATGCCTAAGAGTTAAGGGACCACATTTAAACTCCTACAGATAAGTGGGTTTAACAGGTCTTGGCTGGCTGACTGTGCAACTGGTTACTTGCCCCTTTCTTCCCCCCCCCTAGTTGAACACAGTTTGGTGCGGTAGGTGTGTGGACTGGCCCCTGCCTTAAGGCTCCAGCATGTCTGGGTTGCTGTCCGTGCTAACAAGCCTGTATCATTCTGCAGTTAATGAAGCAGGTTGTATCTAGCAAAAAAAAGCTGGTTGCTTCCTGAGGAATTGGCTGGACTGCATGGCTTAGAACATGCCTGGGTGTGTCTGAATTTCACTCCTTTTTTTTCCTCTCTCTCTCTTCTTAGCCAGATTTACTGCACTGGGGACCTCCTGAAGCAGGTCCAGCTGGCCAGGCTCTTCTCTGATGACAAACACTTTGTTGACATGCCGTTGCGGGAGTCTCCAGGTTAGCAATGGCAGTATGGCTAGGGCCACAGAGCTGTTGTGTTTACTCTTTTTTCCCTCCTGCCAGACACCTGCAGTCTAACCCCACACCTGCCTGTTGGTGCAAGCTGGGCCCTGTGCCCATCACACCACACTTATACAGGATGATTGGGAATTCTGGTACTAATGCACAGGTGTATTAGTGGGAATAGTGGCACTGCCCTGGTACATACTACACCACGTAGTCACTGTGCCTTCACCACTCATGGTCCCCTTGTTGGCAGATTCGGCAGAGCCTCAGCCAAGGCAGTAGACAGTGAAGGCTGTTTTCTTTTCCCCAGAACTAGTTCTGAAGAAGTTTCAGCAGCTAGTGAATGTGACTCCAGGGGGGATATTGTCCAAAGAGCAGCTGCAACAGTTTGTGAGCTCATCCTTCGGTGACCCTGGACAGGAGTTTGAGCAATGGGAACCTCAGGACTGGGCGAGCAGGTACAAAATAGAACCCAAAGGGGCCCTTGCAAGAGTGAGTGCAGCATGGTGAGCCTCAGCCCTGGTGATGGGAGTAAGGGAGCCAGACTGCACTGTGCTAGGCTCTGTCCCACTCTGGAGACGGGGGCTGACTACAGCTTTCTTGGGAAGCGATTAATTTGTTTTTAGTACCTGGGGGATGTGCTGTAATCAGTGCTCCCCATTCACAGTGCTGCCATTGTACCTCACCGTGACCTGCAGCCTCCCTGCTTTTTCATCTCTGCCAATGCCCCTCCATCCTGACCTGCAGACCTTGCTGATAGTCCAGTCTTTGGCTTGGCTTGAACAGAGGCTGCCAGTTGTGATGAAATGGACTAGAACATGAGATTGTTTTTTCAGGCTAACACCCATCATGCCTCCAAATCCATCTGTGATCTACTGAGGATTGAAGCTTAGGTCTCTAGAGCTAAATTGCTAATTTAGCAGCATTCTGACTTGTGCACTGCGGGGAGTGGGAGCCAAGAAGGGTGCTGTGACCCATAGATTGCTGCACTATATCTGGCAGTGTATGTCACATGCAGTTTCTGGAAGCAACCCTTGCCTGTGGTGACTAGGTGCTTGGTTGTGGCTGTCTCCTCTCTTGAGTATGTTTCCTTCTCTATCTTCCAGCCCCCAGATTTTAGCCAAGATTTCTGACCAGAAACTCCAGGCATGGGCATCGGATCTGAATGCCAAGTGGAAATCCCTAGGGAGAAAGGTAGAGATATGCGGGGGGTGACCCTGCTTCTGTGTGCTGTGTTTGGAAAGAATGTGAGAGTGGTGAAGATTCGGCCCAGGCTAGTTGTGGGGGATGGAGGAGGGGCGACTGGCTCAGGGAGCTGGGGGTTGTGGGAAAGGGTTGTGGGGAGTGGTGACCAACTTGGATCATCTCTTTTTCAGATCAAAGATGACGTTAGGACTCGCCCGACGTTTTACTCTCAGATTTATGTGCCGCACCCTCTGATGGTGCCCGGTGGCAGGTTCATTGAATATTACTACTGGTGAGTAACAGCTGGTGTGTTGGAGCCTTGTCCTGGTTACACCTCGAACTGACTTAGCTGCAGCCACAGCTGGAACCCTGGCTCTGCTCCATGCCGGTTGAGCTGGTGAATTTTGCTGAGCCTGGCTGTCACTGGCACTGTTCTCCTGGCCAATATACATGGGGGTTGTTTCAAATAATTGTACTTGCTGAAACGATGTGACAAGCTGTCCTGTCGCACACTAGGTGCGGCCATGACTGAAAGATGTGGGTGCAGACAGACTGTCCTCAGCCCTGGCCTGAATCCCAATGCTCGGGAGCATATTGGGTGTGAGCATGGACCAGCTTACATTTAGTTCATGCAGGGCCACAAGCCCAAAGCATCTGGTATCGCTCGTGCAGCTGCTTCTTTTGTGCTGCAGGGATTCCTACTGGGTGATCGAAGGGCTGCTCCTCTCTGAAATGGCAGCCACAGCCAAGGGGATGATACAGAACTTCCTGTACCTGGTGGAAAGGTGAGACCCTGACCTAAGGCACGTAGAGAGAGGAGGCTGGCTGGAGGCTCGCTACCTTCCTCCCTCAACTCTGAAGCCACTCCTTCCCTGTCCAAGCATGAGGAGCTGACCAAGTGACACAACCATGGCTCTGGCAGTGCCCTCTGCTGAGAGGGTGTCACTTTGAGGATGCTTGGGCAGGGACAGTTGTCATGAGGGGCATACATCATCTTGTCCTCCAACTTTTGCCATCTCCTCACAGTTGCAGGGCCCTGCTCTGAGTGCAATGTGGGAAGTGGGGAGGCTTCTGCAGGGCCCTTCATCCTCCTCCCCTGGGGCTGTGTAACACATGGTCTCTCCCCTGATGGGCAGGTATGGGCACATCCCGAATGGAGGGCGAGTCTATTACCTGCGCCGGAGCCAGCCACCTTTCCTCACTTTGATGATGGATGCCTACCTGGCCCACGCCAATGACACAGAGTTTCTCAGGTGGGCATGAGGTTCTGCTAGACGTCACCAGTACCCTTATGTCCCAGGGGGCAGGGGTGGATTCTCCTTACCTCTTCCCCCATCCCCCATGGCTGGTGCCAATCCCTTGGGCTCTCCATCCCAATCAGGTCCAGATGGCTGTAGAGGACATGGGTTGGCACCCTGTAACCTAAGATAATAAAGCTCCCCCATCTCCTGTGGCACCAATGAGGATCTTGCATAGCAGAGAGGGTGGGCACTGGCTGCATGTGCAGACAGGATGGGACCTGGAGTGACCATGAGCCTGTCCATTGGGTGCTCCGTACTCCAGGTGTCTGTGACTCTCTTACCCCCGCCCCTCTTTCACAGTAGGCAAAGCCCCCTCCCTGGGTGCACACATGCCCCTGCATATGCCCTCTCCTCCTCTGAGATTTCCAAGCACACCCCAGGCCCCCATGAGCCTGGCTAGTCTCAGCAAGAGCCCGTCGCTGTAATATTGGGTACAGCATTGCCACGCGAGCCACCAGTATTGCTACTAACTGGTCCCAGGGCCAGCGTGATCTGCACTCTGCTTGGCCAGCGTGTGTTGGAGGCAGCAGGAGCATTGCTTCAGGTCATGGTCTGTGCTGTGTATGCCCTTCAAAGTATACACCGAGCAACACCCACTGGGAAGTTCCCTGGAGCGGTTCATTCCCTACTGGGCTTCCTGTCCCCGCAATTCCTGGGCAGACCCATGACTGGGTGATTTGTTCCTCATGAAAAGAGACTGCTCTGTGAGGAGACACTGACCATGCCTGTGGTCTGATTCCCAGGGAGAATATCCATCTGCTGGAGGTAGAGTACGAGTTCTGGCAGAGGAATCGCTCTGTGAGCATCACAGTTGGGGACAGGAATCACACTCTGAACTACTACAACGTTCAGATCGGGGAGCCCAGGTACCATCCCAACAAGCACCATCTAATGGAGTTACACTAGAGGGGGAGTCAGGACTCCTGGGTTCTATTCCCAGCTCTGCCACTTACTCACTGTGTGGCTTTGGGCAAGTGACTCACCTGCCCCTCCCATGCCTCAGTTTCCCCAGCAACAGAGGGGGATAATCCTCCCGCCCCCATCTTTTGGGGGCTATTGCACATGCAGGTCTCTAGCAAAGCTCTACAGTGGCACTGAGTATGTTCCACAGACCATTCCCCGTCCCCTGTGAGGGAGACAGGTGCCGATGGACATGGCTGTGTTGTCTCTTCCCAATCCTGTCCTGTGATAGGATATTGACATCCCAGTGCAGAGTGGGCTGTCCTTCTCCAGCCCCTGCAGAAAACAAGCTGCTGCAGAGAGCCGCGCCTGTCCCAGAGCATGCACAGGCAAGACCTGCAGGCAAAGGTATCATGGCCTCTTGTTACCCTGAGGAATGTGTCCCTTGGAGACTTGAGGCTCCACTGGGCAGACAGCTCGAGGAGGCGCTGGGTTGCTGGTTGAGATCTGGAACTGCTGAAGGTGGGCTGAGGGTGAAGCAGTGCCTTATGGGATTCGTGCTGCCCTCATTGTCCGACAGGGTCATCACGCTGCAGTGGCTGGCAGCTGGTCCTTGTAGGACCACTGGTAGGATTTCACCCACAGCCTCAGCTTCTGGCTTCCCCTGTGCAGAGCCACTGAGAGACCTGGCTCTGCATGCCAGGCATCCCAGCCTTTGCCTGCTTAGGGCAAGGAAATGACTAAGAACTGGACTGACCTGGTGATCTCTCTCCCTCCCAATCCCTGTCCACCCTCCCCTGCAGACCAGAGTCCTACAGCAAAGACTGGGAGTTGGCAAGTGACTTAAATGAAGGTAAAGAGAGATTTCTGTGATGTGACAGATGCTGTCCCTCTAATGCCCACTAGAACAGAACAGCCTGTGCTGCTCTTCACTGACTGCACCTAAATGTGGGCACCCATGTGCCAGGGGGAGGCAGGGAAAGATTCCTGAGAGCTGGGATGGGGCTTGGATATGGAATTCCCATCTGTGGGAGGTGAGGCCATGGCACAGATGTGGTGACATTGGGGGTTAGGCTTCTTTTGGCTATGGCTTCTTGTGATCACTTCTGGAGTTCTCTGCACAGAATCCTGGTGTCCTTCCTGGGAAGCTGGGTGGTGGGATCATGCCCACCAGATGGTTTCACTCTCCTTGGACTGCCTGGGTTCAGGCTCCTACATGATTCAGCCAGGGAAACATCATGTTTCAATTCTGCAGGACAGGATTTGTAGGGGCTCCCCAGGCTTTGTGCTCTAACAGTTCCTTCTTTCTAAGGAGCCTTGGGATGGAGCTAAGAAAGTGTGATAGAAGCTGCTGAACCAGCATGGCCCTTATGTCTGTCTGTGCTTGGGGGTCAGTGCTCTGACCTAGGGTCCCTGCTCTAACAGAGGCTTCTATCCTCATTGCCCCAGTCTGGGGACCTGGTTCCAGCTGCACTGACACACATCCCATCAGAACCTGTGTTCAAGCCCCAGATCCCTTCTCTGCTGTTTCCTGCCAGTGGTCACCCTGGGCAGAGGTCACCCTGGGCAGAGGTACTAAATCTCCCACAGGGGACATTGAGTAGTATCTGGGCCAGTCTGTGTGTCTTGCAGATGCCAGGCAGGAGCTCTGGGCAGAGCTAAAATCAGCAGCAGAGTCAGGCTGGGACTTTTCCTCTCGCTGGTTCCTCTCCTGGCCTCCCCCACTCCCTGCAACACTGAAGGATACCAAAGCCAGGGCTGTAGTGCCAGTGGATCTGAATGCCTTTCTGTGCAAGACCGAGCACCTGCTGGCTTCATTCTACAGGATACTGGGTAAAGAGCCTGTTGGGAAGTGCCTCCCTTGGAGATACTAATGCCTGTTGAATCTCTTCCCCCCTCCACGAGACAGGGACACAAGATGCTGTTATTGGGGCAACATCCCTTGTGTGGGGAAAGGGCCCAGCATCCTGTAGCATTGCTGCCCACAGAGCAGCTTGTGTAAACAGCAGTGCGGCCTAGTGGCATCTTCCTGCAAGTGGGAGCAGGAAGCAGTTTAACTCTTCTCTGCCCCAGGTAAAGCCACTTTGCTGCTCACTTAATTTATTTCTGTGTTTATTTAATTCTCAGGTGCTGGGAGCCTAGGGAGGGCATCAGGTGTGTAGGGGATGGGCATTGTAGGGATCAGTTTTGTCTAGGGCACCTGCCTTTCCCCATCCTGGGGCTGTGGCAGCAAATAGGAGCTGGAAGACTGTAGCTGACTCTGCATGAGCTGGAGTGGGTTTCAGCTTCCTCCCCTCTAATACTGAACCAAGGCCACAGGCCATGCTGTTCAGAGTGCACTGGGACTGGAGAGTCTGCAGTGAGCGCTGCCGTGGGCCACAGCAAAAAGTGAGGCTGCGTTGTGCTGTAGTTAATCTGTGGATGCTCCGCAAGCCCCACACTAGTGTAATCAGCCATTTTCTCTCTCTGTCTAAGGAAACACCACCAAGGCTACCCAGTTCCAGGCCGCTCTGGAGCGCAGGCTCGAGGCTGTCCAAGCTGTCTTCTGGAATGAGGTTGCTGGAGTCTGGCTGGACTTCAACCTCCTGAAGAAGCAGCCAAACCCAGCCTTCTACCCCTCCAACCTGGCACCCCTGTGGACTGACTGCTTCTCAGACCAGGCTGCAGCTGAGAGGGCAGTGCGGTACTTAGAGGTGAGCTGGGTTCATGTGGGTAAGATTCCTCACCTCAACAGACCAGTCAGTCTCCATTAGCCCATCACGTGGGGAGTGTTCCTTGCAGACAGTGGAGGGTACCACATACCTTCCTACTGAGCCTGGCGCATGCTGTCTGCACAGAGCAGAGCAAGGTGGAGCTGGAGCCCAGTTCTCATGTGGCCCCATCCCAAGTGTTCGCCAGGAGATTCCCAGGACTTGCTCCTGTAACTCAACCCACTAGTGACCCTTAGAGCCCGCTTCCTACACTGGGCTATGCCTGTTCCCATCCCAGAACATAAGAATGGCCATACTGGGTCAGACCAAAGATCCATCAAGCCCAGTATCCTGTCCTCTGACAGTGGCCAATGGCAGGTGCCCCAAAGGGAATGAACAGACAGGTTATCAAGTGATCCATGCCCTGTCACCCAATCCCGGCTTCTGGCAAACAGGCTAGGGACACTATTCCTGCCCATCCTGGCTAATAGCCATCAATGGACCTCAGGAGCTTGGCTGGGCTAGAAGTAGCTGACCAGGTTAGCCAACAAAGTCCTGTCTCCCTAGATCCCTTCTGCGGCCTTCTGTCTCCTGGATGGTGACTCACTGGGGAGCCCAGTGCCACCACTCAATATGCTGTCTGTTTGCAGGGGAGCACAGTGCTGTCCTACAGGAACGGGCTCCCTACCTCACTTGCCAGGACTGGGGAGCAGTGGGACCTGCCCAATGCCTGGCCTCCACTGCAGCATATGGTGATTGCAGGTAAGGGTGCTGCTGTGCTCATATCCATAGTTTGCAGGACAGGAAGCCCACTGGAAAATTTGCTGTGTTTGGTACCAGACCTCCAAATTGTTTTAGGACCTGCCCCTTGTTTCCTTGTCCCAGCCGTGCTCCAGCTCTATGTATTGCATTATGCCTCTCTCAATCCCTGCCCTCCAGGCTGATGCTGCTTTGTAGCCTTGTGGATTGATCCTGTTTCTGTGGGTTTGGTTCCTGACTGTGCAGCAGCTGCAGGTCAGGCTGGGAGCTCTGCTGGGAGCCCAGGTGTCACAGTGCCATCTTGGTTTGGGGGAGACTCTCCCACCTGGGCCTTTCCCAAACTGCTGCTACAGCTGATACTGCTCAGTGGAAAAGCCAGGGGGCACCGATAACCCTCCTCACAGCTGCTTGAGAGTCCATAAGCCCTGAGGGCCTTGATCTGTGGGCCCAACCTGTGGAAGCCTGCTTTTGGAGGAGGGGGTGGAAGAATTGTACAAAGCCCCTGCCACTGCCTGGGGTGGCCTTGAGCTCCAGTGAGGGCTCTAGAGTCACCTCTTGCAGGGATGGACAGGCTAGTGTTTGCAGGAGCTCTAGCATCCCCTGTGACTGGGTCCCTGACCTTCTGGCATTTATCTGTGTTCATAGGTTTGGCCAAGTCCAGCTCCTCAAGAGCCAAAGAAATTGCCTTTGCCCTGGCCCAGAACTGGGTCAGAACCAACTTTGCCTTATATAAGAAGTACCAGGCCATGTTCGAGAAGGTAAAGCTATTGGTGGTCCCGGACAGCCAGGCTGCAGCCCTGTGGGTTGGAGCTCTCAAGGGGAATTCATGCACACGCCCTCCCGTGTGACCCTGGGCAGCTGGTCGTGATTACCTCAGAGTGCCTAGTGCTTGCATGGAAAGAGACTGGGCTGCTACCCTAAAGGACCCCTGTCTTGTTTTAACCCTTTCATTGTCAGGCTGTATTCAGAGCAGGGCCCCAGGTGTGGAGGCACCAGATCCAATCTCAGACAGTTCAGGCTGAGTGGCCTTGAGCATGGGCAGATGTGTCCGGTGTGGGTGTGGCTGGTCAGCCACAGGTTTCCCCTATTGGGAGGTCTTTGTCATTCTGTCCCTTCCCTCCTCTTCCAGTGCTGCTTTCTGCCCCTGCCTGGTGTACAGCTTCCTCTGCCTTAAGCACCTGTGCTCGTGAACCACAGAAGAGCTGGAGTCTGTGCCTGCCCCTCTTTCCCTGGACTCTGTGGGGTGGGAACATTCTAGCCCCCACTCTAATAGGGCTTTCTGAATAATCATCTTTCTCCTCAGTACAATGTGGATGGTGATGGGAAGCCAGGGACAGGAGGAGAGTACCAAGTCCAGGTAAGAGCATGTACTGAAATGCTTCAATGCCTATAGGGTGGGGATGTGTGCTCACAGAATCTCTCACTAGGCATGGAGGATGTGCTTTCCTCATGCAGGGAGGCCCCCTGTTTTGCCTCTAGACAAATTGCTGGGCTGGAAGCTGCTGCTGGGGTTCATCAGTATCCATGCTGCAGCCATGTGTAAGCTCCTGCCCTGGATAACAGGAGCATGTGCCTTGCTAATGCTGCATTCTCCCCTGCCAGGAGGGATTTGGCTGGACCAATGGTGTAGTCCTGCAACTCTTGGATCTCTATGGCGACCGCCTGACTTCTGGCTCCCCCTCTACCTCCTTCAGGGCCTGGATTGTTGTTGCTTGCATCTTCCTCCTTAACCTGAAATGATAGGGGAAGCGGTTTGGGCTCCCAGTAGCAGGGCCAGAGGAGACAAGCCCATGTGTACTGAACAGTACCCTGGCCTTGTAGCCAGTTAGGGAAGTGTGGGCTCATCTGGGGCAGCCACCTCTTTCTCTACCTGCTGGGACAGCAAAGCAGCCACAGGTGAACAATAGCTGTGACTAAAGCCCTGTGCATGCAGCCCTGCTGAGCCCCCTACCTGTGATTCTCTCATGCTTTTGCTGTTTCATTAATGTTTATCAAACTGGTCTTTGCTGTCATGCCTGCCTTGGTGGTTACTGGGGCCTGATTCTTGTGGAGGTCTGTGCTGAGGCCCCACATCCCCCACCACAGATCCCTTCATTCTCACAAAGTTCCCTTTGTGCCACCCTTCCATGTCCCCCTCATTCAGAGAAATGTGTAAATAGTTAAACTTGTAGAGTTTGTTGAATTATTTCTTTTGTCTGGACAGCCACTGAGGCTAACTCCATGGGGGCAGGGCAGAGCACATTCAAAGGCAGGGGTCTTCCCAGCACAGTGCCTACTGAGAACCCTTTGGCTCAGGGCCCAGCTGGCTGTGGTCAAGAGCGGGGAAGGTAGGAACAACCTTAAGTCTGTAACTCAAAAGGCTTTATTGTTTGCAGTCTGCCTACAACTACTGAAAAGAGAGAGGCTGGATTGGCTGGTACCTGCCCCCAGCCTAGGTGAGCAGAGGGAGGTACAAACTGGACAAAAGGAGAGCTAGGTCTAGCAGCAGTGGCACTTGTAGGAATTCAATTACCTAGGGTTAAAAAAGGTATTTGGAAAACAAGGATTTCAAGGTTATAAAAGCAAGGTGGGATTTAAATAGTCTTGTTCTTTCAAGGGATTTTCAGCTGTGTGAAACTTAACTCTTCACTAAGCCCTAGAGGAAGGCTGTGGAAATTCCTAGCTCTCAGCTGGATTTTGCTAATGTGGGTAGGTATAGGTAGCCACTTTAAAGGGGCATAAGATGTCAAGGGGCCCAATTTTTTAGCCACTCAAAGCACCAGTGCTGTCGCTTCCACTTCTACAGGTGGAGCAGCTTGAGGCTTGGATAGTATGGGCCCAATGCTGCAAGGGGCTGCGCACCCTCAGCTCTCTGGGACTTTGAGGGGGCTCAGCACCTCACACCATCTGGCCTTTAGATGTGAATTTAGGCTCTGACTCCCCATGAGGCATGTGCAGAGAGTTAACTGTAAGCACCTAGATTTAAGAACCAGGCTCTGCATTCTTCTTGCCCTGCCCTCCTGGCATCTCCTTTGGGTGAGGCACTTTTTAAAGCTCACAGTGTCAGAAGAACAAGCCACTGGTTCCATTAGACTACACCTCAGTGCCTAGTGCATGAGAGAGATCACAAGCCCTGGCAGACAAATATTCCCCCTCATCCCACAGCATTTGCACACCTGGCACAGTTACTTCTAGCTTTACACCCACCATAACCTATCAGAACCTTCCAACCAGGCACCTTGCCTGTGCTGTTACCCAGACTCTCAGAGGTGGTCAAGGCACAGGAGAGCAGAGAGATGTCTGACATGGACAGACCCCTCACTGTTACAGGCAGCTGCAGTAAATCTGGCAGGACTGTCATGGTGCATATCCTGGCATCTGCAGCAGCCTTGGCACAAGAAAAGGAAACAAGTCAAGCAGACAGTGGAGCAAACTGGGGTCTGGTCACAGGTGCTGGTAGGATGCACTAGATGTGTCTGTGATGCAGTTGTCATAGTGATGCCCAACAATCTCCAATTTAAAAAAGTGGCAGCATTGAGATAGCTTAGTTCCTTAATCCAACAGCTTCAGGCCTAGTTTGCACTGGAACTGGTGGGATGGTCTTTGGCAGCTCTTCGGCTTTGTACCTTTCAGCCCATTGATATGTTTCCATTGAAGAATAAAAAAGTCTGTTCTTTTCTGTTACATATATAAAAAAAACCCTCTTGGCTAGGCCTCTGTGCCAGCCTTGCTTAACACCTCTCTGTTCCATGTGAGAGCGATTACACCACACCTGGGCACTAGCTAGGCACGTGCCTTCACTCTTATCACCCACACTGCGTTTAAGAGAAAGCGCAGGGCATTTGGTGCAGGCAGAAGGGGAAACGCAACAGCGATTCCACTATTCCACAAGGAATGGCTACAATATGAAAAAATAAGGATTTTGTAACAAAAAATCATGGCTTTACAGGGCTGATTTTTCCTCTTTTTTTTTTATTTTTATTTAACATCCCCCCCCCCCTCCCTCCCTCCCACTGAAAAAACCCAACCACCCCACATTTGTTCAAATAACATCCCAAAGCTCTCTTGGGAAAAGGGCAAGATGGCAAGAGTCAGCAGGGAGGTTTAACCAACCAGGGCCCAAAGGGCATGATACAGCCAACATCTGCATGGGAGGCAGCTCCCCTGTATTCAAGATCTTCTTGCTGGGGGCTAAACACCCCAGGTGGCAGGGAATGGAAATGGCTGTCTGCTGTATCCAGGTGGTGGTAGGGCCTCCAGCTCATCTTGGCACTGTCAATGGCAAATCCATTTGGGAGAAGAGAAGGTAGGTCTGGAACAGCTCCACCTTAAGCACTCCTGGTCCCCATCAATTCATGAACTGGGTGTAGCCCTCTGCTCCAGTCACAATGACATCCATCCAAATCCTCATGGCCTCAGCTGATGGCGCCACCATGTAATAGAGGCGGTCGTGGGTCTTGACGCAGAAGGTAAGAGCTGGGTTGGGACTCTGCAGAGGTGAGAGAAAAACATGGGGAGCTTGTTCCTGCAGTAACTAGGGAGCCAGCTCTTCCCCCAGTGATAGACCCGATTTCCACCCCCCACACCCACACCAACAGCAGCCTAAGGCCTGCTGAGGACTTTTCCAACTACAGCTAGTGCTCCAGCAGAGGCGGGGGGGAGGGTAATGCTGAGGTTCAGCCCCATGCTGAGCATTTGCAGCTCCTTTGGTAAATGGGCCCTAGTGAGGCAGTACGTGTGCAGGAAGGCACATTTGTCCTTTATCTTTGTGCCAATGCCCTGTGAGGCACAGAAAGCTGCTGGGCTACCAGTGCAGGACCAGACAAAGCATCACCATCATGGAACAGTGCTGGGGACTTTAATATTTGCATAACAGCAGAGAGCAACAACCAAGCTGACTACTGCCTGAACAAGGCTAGGTCAGAGGCTCAAGACTGTACAGCTGCCTGTCATGTTGTTGCCCAACTCCACCAATCCTAGAGAGAGGAAGACATGTCTGCTGGGCAGAGTGGTGGTGGTGTTGGGGCAGCCCCTAGTGCCAACCTGCCTGAGGTTCCTCTGCCTTTGATATGCCCACCTATGATATGACACTGAGTGAGCTTCTACCCGTAAAGACAAATCCTAGTCACACTGATGTCAATAAAAGCAGGATTTGGCCTGAAGAATGAGACAGCAGCTTGAATGAATGGAGAAGGGGAAGATGAAGTATAGGAGGTCCTGAGATGATGGCACTCCAGGCACTTGAGATCTGCAGGCACTACCCCAACAGGGTAGAGATCTCCCAGGACATGGAGAGAAACCCAAAAGCTGAAGCTACTGTATTGACTCATCATTCCAATCCAACTGTGTTGTCAGACCAGAACAGCACTGAGGACACCAGGGTTGTGGAGGATGGATCTTACACAGGATTAAAGGTTCCACTACTGCGTTTAACAACCAGACAATCTGAGACCCACTGCGACCTACTGAACGGAGTTAGGACCTGGGGGGGAGGGGTCTGTCCCTGGCTCTCCTAGTGCAAACGTGGCCATAGCCAAGTCAGATCAGCTCTGTGCCTTGACTTCCCAGCTGATAATACATTCTTCCTACAAAGCCGGTAAGTAAGCCATCCACTCAGGCAACGTGGTGCTCCTAGAATCAGACCAATCACACAGTACATTCCTGAGCAGCCAATCGGCATGCACAGACTAACTCCCAGCCAGGCTGAGGCCAGCATAGAATGGCAGTATAAAAGAGGCTCAGACTTGGCACATGACCCTTACCAAGGGCAGAAGGGAGCTACAGGTCTGGCATCTGTGCACTGGCAGATCTGTGGCCAGCATTAGGCCACTGGCATCGGATACAAATGCCCAGGGCATTCTCTGAGTCATGCTGGATAGGGGGAAGAGTTTACAGGTGGTACCGACTGGAATTGGCAGCTGAATGGTAGAAACAGCTGTATTCATTGAGCTCAGGCCTGGAGCTACCCCAACAATTTAATGGGGATGTTACATTCACAGCTCTGTCTGTTGCAGAGGCTGCTTAGAGTCAAGGCTAATACTTGTTTGGGGAGACCATAGGCCGTGCAGATTCTGATCACACAAACTCCTTGTTCGATGCACGCATGCCCTAGATACGCTGAGCTGCTTCCTCAGCGCACTACTGCTGAAGGGAAATCCAACCCACCCTCAGCTCCACCCAAGCTGCTGCCATTTGGGAAAGATACTTGAGAAGCTGGGTGGGTGCAGAGGTGGAGCCTTAGGGGACCCTAGTATTGAACCCTGGTAGGGGCCTCAGCTGTCCCTGGAGTCAGTAGGAGACAGACATGTGGCACTTTGCTGGATCTGGTCCACAGAGGTCAAAGGAGGTGGGGATACTTCCCACTCCATTTCTGCAACCCTGAGTCCAGCCCCCTAAAATTCTCTCCCCATCTTGCCCAGCCCAGCCCTCACACAGCCCCTAAGTGCTTGTCGTTCCAACCAGCACTTTGATCTCCCCTGCATGAAACCCCAATGGCAAATGCAAGGGACGCTCGTTCATCCTAGTCACTATTTTTTCACAGTACCTGATGCTACTCTTATCAAAATTGAAGGGAAAACTTCCCCTCTCTCTCCTAGGAGCAGGCCCAAAGCACTCGGAGCGTATGGTGAGCATGACCAATACAGTCCACCCCTAGTCAATCTTGTAAAGGAACCCCCAACCCCATTGCCTCCGAGCCTCACCCTCTCTCTCTCTGCAGAGGGAAGGAGCCTTAGGCTGCTGGTCCAGAAACACCAAGTGCAATACAGAATAGAGCCCATTGCCGAGTGTATTCCTAGTGAAACTGCCTCTTGTGCAGGGAGGTCAGAGACTGCTGGGTTGACCAAGACTGCATTGCCAGTTAAAAACAAGTGAGCATGCAAACTGCTACAAATAGGCTGGGGACCCAACCAGTCAGGCAAGGTCACACCACCCCACAAAACAAGAGAAAAGAGTGAGGGGCAGAGAGAAGTGCACTGAGACAAACCTCTCTTCGGAAGTGAATGGGGAGAATATCTGCTAGTTGCTAGAAGAAAATAAAGACAAATGCAATTAGAGTAGTTCTGTAGCCTTGCTCCCATTGGAGCATCTGTTGCAGCGACTGAAACCCTGTCCCCATGTTAATTATGAACCCTAGGAAGCATTCAGCAAATCAGTTGGCTCCATTAGGGCAGGGAAAGCACTCTTGTTAGGCAAAAGTGTTAGCATTTGAACCTTTTACCTCTTAAGTGAATGGCCTAAGTGCAGAACTAGGTGGTATTCCAATGGAGGAGGGAGGGTCCTCACTCTTTCCTATTGGAGCTGGTCCATCTTCATTATGTAACTCAATAGTAGGGCTGTCACGTGATTAAAAAAAAAAAAAAAACATTTTCAAGTATATTAATTTCAATTACAACACAGAATACAAAGTGTACAGTGCTCACTTTATATTTATTTTTGATTACAAGTATTTGCACTGTA
This sequence comes from Platysternon megacephalum, assembly GCA_003942145.1. NCBI lineage: Eukaryota > Metazoa > Chordata > Testudines > Platysternidae > Platysternon > Platysternon megacephalum. Next base: position 459,713 of record QXTE01000467.1, read on the forward strand.
AAAAAACAAATTGTATTTTTCAATTCATCTCATAAGAACTGTAGTGCAATCTCTATCATGAAAGTTGAACTTACAACTAGAATTATGTAAAAAAAACCGGCACTAAAAAACAAAATATAAAACTTTAGCGCCTATAAGTTTAGCGCCACTCAGTCCTACTTCTTGGTCAGCCAATCACTCAGACAAATAAGGTTGGTTACAATTTGCAGGAGCTAATGCTGCCTGCTTGTTTACAATGTCACCTGAAAGTGAGAACAGGCATTCGCATGGCACTGTTGTAGCTGGCATTGCAAGATATGAATCTTTACTGCATCTGGCACGTAAATATGTCCCTTCATGCTTCAACCACCATTCCAGAGGACATGCTAATGATGGGTTCTGCTTGATAACAATCCAAAGCAGTGCGGACTGCTGCATGTTCATTTTCATCCTCTGAGTCAGGTGCCACCAGCAGAAGGTTGATTTTCTTTTTTGGTGGTTTGGGTTCTGTAGTTTCCGCCTCAGAGTGTTGCTCTTTTAAGACTTCTAAAAGCATGCTCCACACCTTGTCCCTTTCAGATTTTGGATGGCACTTCAGATTCTTAAATCTTGGGTTGAGTGCTGTAGCTATTTTTAGAAATCTCACATTGGTACCTTCTTTGCGTTTTATCAAATCTGCTGTGGAAGTGTTCTTAAAACGAACATGTGCTGGGTCATCAGCCGAGACTGCTATAAAATATATGCAGAATGCAGGTAAAACAGCAGGAGACATACAATTCTTCCCCCCAAGGAGTACAGTCACAAATTTAATTGATGCATTCTTTTTTTTAACGAGCATCATCAGCATGGAAGCATGTCCTCTGGAATGGTGGCCGAAGCATGAACGGGCATATGAATGTTTAGCCTATCTGGTATGTAAATACCTTGCAACGCCGGCTACAAAAGTGCCATGCAAATGAACGCCTGTTCTCACTTTCAGGTGACATTGTAAATAAGAAGCAGGCAGCAGTATCTCCCATCAGTGTAAACAAACTTGTTTATCTTAGCGATTGGCCGAATAAGAAGTAGGACTGAGTGGACTTGTAGGCTCTAAAGTTTTACACGGTTCTGTTTGAGTGCAGTTATGTAACCCCCCCAAAAAAATCTGCATGTGTAATTTACACTTTCACAATAAAGAGATTGCACTACAGTACTTGTATGAGTTGAATTGAAAAATACTATTTTTTTAAATCATTTTTACAGTACATATATTAGTAATAAAAAATAATATAAAGTGAGCACTGTGCACTTTGTATTCTGTGTTGTATTTGAAATCAATACTGAAAATGTAGAAACATCCAAAAATATTTAATAAATTTAAATTGGTATTGTTTTAAGTGCAATTAATCACAATTAATTCTTTTTAATCGCTTTTTTTTGAGTTAATCACGTGAGTTAACTACAATTAATTGACAGCCCTACTCAATAGTAATTGGGCTAGAACCTACCTTGAATCCTGCTGTACTCCAGTGGTTTGGGTACTTCCCCCAGCGGGGGTGTGAGTTGCTGGTTCAAATCCCTTTTGTGCTGGTTGAGATGGGATTTGAAGCAAGCTCCCTTACCTCTCAAGTGAAGGGCCTCAGTGCCAGCCCTGTGCCAGCCTGGGAGGTATTCTGACGCGGGGCTCCCTCAGTCTTTTCTATTGACACTGGTCCACTTTAACTACACAATAAATGGGCCAAAGTCTGCCTCCACGGCTCTTGATGGTATGGGGGTTAGAGCACTTCTCTGGGATGTGAGTGACCCTGGTTCAAATTCCGCGTCTGCCTCAGTGGAGGGGGTCTGGTGCCTGGGGTGCAGGCCCTTGTAAATTGACAGTGGACTATACAGAGCAGCTCTTGCTGGTTTAATTAATGAGTAATGGTGGCCATACAAAAGACCCAAATCACTCTT